>VXBZ01006677.1:686820-794116 GCA_013399135.1 Heliornis fulica
ACCCTCACAGTAAAAAAGTTCCTCCTTATATTAAGATGGAACTTTCTGTGTTCCAGTTTGGAACCATTTCCCCTTGTACTATTACTGGCCAACATTGAGAAGAGCCTGGATCCATCATATCCAACAGGAGTACCCAGAAATATTTCTTTGTGTTGTTTAATTTCCTGTTATTCCTATCTGAATGTCTCTGTATAAATACCAACCAAATATATATATATATGTATATAATATATAAAGAATTTTTTTCCAGAGCAAATTAAAATAAAATCACTTCAATAGTCTGAGTTGATGGGGAGCAAATTAAATCCAATAAAGTTGGATCTAGTACATCTGTGCATCTCACATAATGTCAAAGTATTCTGAAGAAGAGTATCTTAAAACTTCCCTCAGTCTAGGTCGATTTACACACACAAAAAAAGGATTACTTTTGCAGAATGAATCTTGTGGACCCTTAATTTCTGAACAACTAATTACTGTTATTTATACTTTGTGATTTAAAGCTAATCCCCAATTTTGCACCCAGAATTTTAAGTTAAATTCAAGAAAAAAGTTGTGTGACACTGTCTAGTCAGACTCAGATATTTCTTAAAATCTCACCTGTACTTCATCCAATAAATCTTGAGAGACTTTGATATTAAACCCATAATTAAAAGTAGTTGTGTTACTGTTACATGACATCAGGCTAAATAGACTAATTCCCTCTTAGAAATTCAATTTCACCTAAAAGCACATATTTTTAACATAATTCATTTTTACAACGCCGTTTCTTCAAACTAAACTTGAGAAAAAGCACGTGATGTGTTTTGGATACTTTTGAGGCTAGACCTATTCCTTGTAAAATTTGTTCATTTACTGCTTTATCTTATTAATGAGTTAAGTAGAACATTTTGTATGAACATAAACTATCCCTTAAAGCCTTATCAAATGCTTTACTCAAAATTACCATGCTTTACTCAAAATACATCTCTAACGAAAGCACAAAATATAAATAATCTGTTACCCCTGAGTGAAACCTGCTGCCATGGCTTTAAAAAGAGAAGGTTTTAACAACTGCAGGGGGAATAAAACTGCCTACAGCAGACTCAGTCCCTCCTCTCTTTCCACCCTGACTGGATCTAAAAGCAGGCCTTATAAAACAGAGGACAAAACCCTCTCTGGTTTCTTTTAAATTGCTGAGCCAAGTATAGATCTTGCCTACCTCAGGTGAGTGTTTTGTAGGTCAGTGTTGACTGACTGACTGGTTTGCCCCTCTGCTTCTGGAGCAGAACCTTGTGGGAAGGAAGGAAGGAAGGAAGGAAGGAAGGAAGGAAGGAAGGAAGGAAGGAAGGAAGGACTGTGATCCCTACACAGCAATTTATCTGCAACAAGCATGACGTTCTGAGCTTTCTTCATGCTAGGGAAAAGGGCTGGGACAAGCAAACCTGAAGAGATTGTTCCAACTGAAAGAGAAAATGAGGAAGAGCCCATGCTAATTCTGTTACTATACTTCAGGCCTCTTTATTATCCTTTCTTTATTCAGATTTTAGTGTTTGTTTTGTCTGGATTTAGGCTGGTTTTGGTAGTTTAAAGTTGTAAGTGTCCCTTCAGGATGTAAATCCTCTTTTCTTATTCTCTAAAGAATATTCTGTCCCTCAAATGCTGATCTTTATCTTGTGCTTTCTTGGCATGCGGCAATTCTCTGCAGTGAGACAGGGTTTTACAGCATTCAGAGGACATCTCTATTTTATTCACTTACTATTGGAATTAGGGGTGTTGCATAGAACTACATATTAGGGCAAGAAATCCTGGACATTTCAAGATTTGTGTTGCAGTCATTTCTATTGGCACCACTGTGGCCAGGAATAACTCTTAACACTATATACTAAAAAAAAAAATAAATCCCAGACTCAGTCCTATGTTGTTAGTTTTAACAAATATCAGAACTTAGCAAAGCTTCTTCAAGTTTTCTATTTTTAGATCTCATATGTAAGGCACCCTTTTATCTCTGAACTGACAGTGTCATCTCTGTTGTCCACTGATGATGCAAGAGAAATATTTCATGTTACTATATGTTTATAAATAACCAGAATTATGATATCTAAAATGTAAAGATTCGCTGCTGCTGTTCTGAGCTATGTTTAGAGATGTGAAATTTTCCTGTACAGCAGCATAAAAATTAGCTGTGAAAAACTACACTACAGTTTTTTGCAAAGCTTTTATTTGTAGTGGTGATAAATATCTGAGGCACCAAAGAACTCAGAATCTACACACAGTGCCTGCTCCAAGCCAATCTGTAAGATACCTTTGGAAATCCTTGCAAAATTGTAGTCACCGTTGCCTCCTCCGTTAGCTGAGGGAGATAAAAGGCAGTTGTGACCTGTCACGGTCCTTTTCCTCTAATGCAAAAGGAAGGGGAAGGAAACTAAAAAAATATTTAAAAAGTATTTTAAAATACCTTTTCTTGACAGGACTTTTTGGTGTGTTTAATTTAGGTAATTAATAGACACAAGATGGAAGATATTAAAATCCCATTAAACCTCTCCATCAGCATAATGCATCCAGAATTATCAAGGTCACAGAGTCACAGAATATTAGGAGCTGGAAGAGACCTTGAAAGATCACTAAGTCCAACTGCCTTGCTTGAGCAGGATCATCTAGAGTAGATCAAGTAGGAACATGTCCAGATTGGTCTTGAATGTCTCCAGAGAAGGAGACTCCACAACTTCTCTGAGCAGCCTGTTCCAGTGATCTGTCACCCTCACAGGGAAAAAGTTCCTCCACAGTGAAAAGGTCCCTTCCAACTCCTGACATTCTATGATTCTTTGATTCTGTGATATTGTTGCATTGATAGAGTGGTCCTCTGAATCATCTGGGAGAAACTGCTGGAGTTAATACATCTCAGGGACCACTTCCAAGGGTAGTTTGAATGCAGCTATCCTGTTTTATGAAACAGTGAAGATTAATAGGTTGGAAAAAAACCCCTTTTTGCTAGCAGGCCTCTTGGCTGGAAAATAGTGTTAAGGACTCCAGATCTGGCATATGTAGGAGACAGACATTTACACTCAGAACCGTCATCCTTCTACCTCAGCTCCTTTAGTGTTTTCTTTTTCTCCACTTACTCTCACTTTAGATAATTCCCAACCTTTAGAATTGTATCTTTGTATATGTTAAGAATCACTTGGAATATTATAAGGCTTATCACAAATCTGCTATGGTCGTTTATTATTTGTTGCATGTTTTTCACAAATGGGCTTTATATGTCAAAGGAAATTTTTTTTCCATCAAACTTAAATCCAGGCACAAAGAGCATATATCCCCTTTCTTCCCCTACTCACTCATTCCTCGTTTACTCAAAAGGAAGATAAAAAGGAAGAAAATTACTAGCATATTTAGATCTTTCCTTCTTTTTGCTCTCCTATGAAAGGTGTGGGGCCTGTAGGTAAGTGCACATTTTGTAAATTTATTGTAATAAAGTGTATAATATTGTGTTATTCATCACAGCAAAATTCCTCCTTATTACCTCCCTCAAATTAGGACTGAGAAATGCTGGTTTTAATCAGCCTAGTGCTCTCGAAAGGGAAATCTTTAAACCAGCTGAACATGCAGTATAATCTCTAAAGGAACCTGTGCTTTCTGCATCCTTTAGTGGAGTGGTCCTTTTTGCCTTCGTGTCACTGGAACTGCCTGAACTCAGCAAGTTTTAAATGCAGCAGCCTAGACACTGTCAGCCATAAGCGCTGGAGAAAACACCCTGTTCTGGGTAGCTTTTACTCAATGTATTTGTTTTTCATCTTAATCGGTGACACTGCAGTCTCCCTGCGAACTGTGCATAGATTCTTGAAATATGTGGCTTCTCTAGGATATCCAAACCCCCTAAATCCTGCTTCTGACCTAGGTTCATGTGAAAGAATTTGTGCAAGTGGCCCATGACCCAAAGAAGTTTCTGTTGGTGTTTAACTGCAAATTTCCTCATTTTCTCAAATCTGGATATTTTCATCTAGGAACATATTAAGCTATTTCATGGAAGGTTTATTCTTTACTCTTTGTTATTCCCTTTCTTCATTTTGGCTTTACGCTTACTCAAGTGCATCAAGACAGTCAGATGCCAATGGGATTGTACCTGCACCAAAGATAAGTGAAGACCTGTTTGTTCCTTCAATTTCTCTTAGAAAATGCTTTATTACTCATGTACGTCTGAATGTAATATTGCACATGTTCCTTAAGAATTCTAGGCAGTGTCAGATGTGGGCCTTCTTTAATCAGATTCTGCATATGGTTTATTAAATTGTTAAAGGTCATATGATCAAGTGGATAAAAAGGCAGTTGGTATTTTGAAAGTAATTATTGTCACATCCTGCAATTGCAAGTGATATAGAGAATGATGTTTGCATTACCTGTTGACCATGATAAAACACAGCTAAAAGGAACATTGCCATCAGTAGTAAAGATGCCTCCTTTGTACCCAGGAAGTCTGTGCTGAAAAAAAAATTAAAAGTAAAGTACAGTTATTGATTTTTCAGTGTTGCAATTGTCCATAAGTTTCATTTCATAATGCACCCTGGTACTTTTTGTTCTTTAAAAATGCCCTGTATTTGAAAATTTAACTTGGCAATAATCAGTTCAAGAGAACAGCAGTGTAATTAGTGCTCACTGTTTGGTGGCAAATGTATTAAATAACTAAATTGTGGCCTACAGTAGGTACACAGAAGGCAATCAACTTTCTCTTTTAAATGTGCTATACAAGCTGTGTGTCAGTCATTGTTTTTTTCCTGGGAGCTTAGTAAACAACAATGGCCATCACAGCCCCTGCAGAGTACTGGAGGTGGGATATGGATGGGGAAAGTTTGGGGCTGGAGCTGGGAAAGGGAAACTTCCAGACTGTGAAAGTAAAAACTCAGTGTATGGGCCTAGAGAGAAAAGATGAACCCAAGGGAGGTGCTGAATGGTAAACATCCATATTTTGTAAGAGAGATTCAGGGAAGATGACAGGTGAGTTAAAGAAGGAGGTGTGGTTCAAAGTGGAATTAAAAGAAAAAAGGCAAACAGGATTTAGGACTGTGTTTACTGAGCCACAAAGAGGAAAGCAGAGAAGAAATGTCTGCCTATGACAGGGAAAGTAATGGAAATGATCCAAGAAGGTAATGTATGAGATCCACTGTATGAAATTGTTGAGATGCTGTGTGTGGAGCATGAAGAAAGTGTGACTTAATAAGGTGAAAGGGGTTCAGAGCAGTTAAAGTGGGTTTCACATACAAGGAGAAATTAGTTATGTGGAAAGGTGACAATACCAGGGGATTTAAAAGGCATGTTTCCCAGGAGGCAAGAAGCAAATTAAGAGGTAGGGTAAAGTTTATAATAAGACAAATGGGAGAAAAAAAAACCAAATTGGGAGGCAAATAAAACATTGATACTTCATGATTATATTCATGAAGCAAGAGGAGGAACTGTTTAAGAGACTAAAGCTTGAAGTCCTGGAGTTGTAAAAAAAGTTAATAAAGGAGTAAACAGAGTAGAAGTTGAAACTTCTTTTTGTTTGTTTGGAATTTTGTTTCAAAGTGGAAACACTTTGAGAAACTCTTCTGTTGACTTTGAGATCTAAGAATAAAGCAAAATGCCAAGCCTGAATCCATTTACCATAATAATTATAGGAAAAAAAAGTAATCAAAGATCAGGTAATGTTTGTCACAGGAAGACACCTATGACAGAAATCAGAAAGAGCTGGTCTTGGTGGGGACTAAATCAAAAGGAAACTTTTTTTGTGAGAGGTAACTGAACTGTCTTTGTGGGCCTAATTTACTGTGAGGAGTGTACCACTGTGGGATGAATCATCAGTATAGAGCAAATGGCAAGCAGGAAGAACCTTTGCCAAGATTTTTGGAATTCAATGTTTTCCATTTTGAAGCTGTCAGAAATGCAATCTCCCAAAGATTTCATTCCAGAAGGACCCCTTGTGCAGTAGCGAAGGGCAACAGCCTTGAAGGTCTTAGTTATGAACTCGTTACTGCACATTATGGTTATAGCCACAAATATATGGCTGAGTTTTGTAGGGAGCTGCAGAACATTTTATTCAACTAATTGGTATATTTAGGAAAAGAGATTATTTTCTGAGCATACATCTTGCTTTCTAATATCAGACCTAAGTTAAGACCCTTGTCCTGAGTGTGGAGCATCTCAGACGAGTTCCCTATGTCCTGGGCTTTTTCTGCTCTAGAAGATACTCCTTGCTCTTTCTTACTTTTTGGTGAGAAAAGTCACTAGAGAGTTTCATTAATACTGTGAATAGAAACTACTTGGAATTCTGTTAGATTTTAACAGGAGAGAGAATCTTTCTTTGCCATGCTTGGCTAGTGACACAAAAAAGACTATGATCATAATGTCTATGTACATTTACTTAGCCAAAGTATTGCTAAAGTATTGCTTAATGCCATTTGTCACATTGCTGGTCTCTGAATATGCTTATTAGTGTGCAGAAGCATAACTGGTGTTTGAAAAAGGAAGTGCGTGCAGTGTCACTGTGTGTAGCCCTGTGGCTATAACGAGAACTAATTGCACTGCAAATCCATACTTTTCTGTCATTCTGAGGAACTTTATTTGGCACACACTTCTAAGCACAAGAAACTGCAATACTAAATTAATCAAGTATCAAATACTGAAGGAGTGCTTCTCTAAATAAGCTAAATCACTGCTGCTCTCTCTAGATTCAGTTATCGCACCTCTGACTCTGCAAATTACTGTGGTTCTTGTGTCCTCCTCTTTAGCTCCTACTGCTGGGAAGGAAGCCTGGGAAGAGGAGTCTGTCCTTCCAGTGCACTCCTACAAAATGGGATCATTCCCATGTTCCTTGTACCTTTACATTACAGTTTGAATTCTATTCAGTTAAGACCCCGGCCCTAAAAATATCCATTTTTCACTCCTTTTTTCTTGAACTGAGGGGAGAGTTTGAATCAGTATCTCTGGATTTTTTTGAGAACAGAAGCAACTAACATATATGCAGTGTAATGCATACTTATAGCATCACAGATATACTATGGAAGACATAAAAGACAAGCCGTTCTCAATAATTAACGTGTTAATAAAAAGGTCCGAGAAAGAATCACAGAAATCTTTCGCCTCTTGCAAACATCACCATACATAACTATGGTGCTATCCTATACATGTATACTCTGTCAAGATTTGACCAATTACCATATTAAAAAAGCAGTTCTTAAAGGGGGCTGTGAACACTTACTCTCCATTGTGGTTTAAGTTGTCATATTGCAGAAAAAGAGAAGCATAAATGGTCTCAGTCAGCAGAGAATAGATCGCAATCATGATGAGAAGTACTGCCAGCTTCAGGACAGAGTTGAGGCGAAGAAAGACTGCACAAGTCACCATTGCCAGCACACCAGTGAAGACAAAATACTGAATAGAAAATAACAGTGGTTACTTTCAGGGATCAGTTACTACATATTCGTTCCATAAATATCTACATAAATGGTCAAGTATATCAGAAATGTAAAAAAAAAATTAGCCTGGATTTCAGTGCTCAGTTAAGCCCTTCCAGGGACAGGGCACTTTGAAAATAAGAGTTTTGCTGAAATAGACTGTAAAATTACAAATTATCTATTTTGCATGGCACCACTGTGTTAACAGAAATCCACCTCTGTGTCTTTATGACATTTCACTGTATTAGAAAGGAAAGGGCATCCGGTATAGTGAAAAGATGATAAGGAAAGATGCTGCATCTAGCAGTTTGTTATTGAAAAGTTAATGGAGAGAAAATAATTGATATTCCTTTGGATTCTGAACTTCCACAAGACCCACATTAATCAGCATGGGAGCACCATTAATCCTTTTCCTGTGCTACCTGAAAAGATGATTAAGACACAGGTTTGTGAGAGTTGTTTCTTTTGGGGTTTTGTGTTTTTTTTTTAAATTATTTTGTTAATGCAGGCCTAGCTTAGTTACATTACTCTCTTAAAATATGATGCCTGGAAGTTTTTTGGTTTTTTTTTTTTTGTATCTCATTTTCTAATCTCTTCATTGTCTCATTTTTTCTCAATGATTAGTCATCTGTCAAATGCAATCCATGCAGTTGATACTGGATATAGAGAGACAATCATGGCCACAAGCCATGCAGGTTTAAAATAGCATCAACACCCACAGCCCAACTGTAGTTTAAAAGAACTCCTATCATACAGCTTTAGGAGACACAGTATTCATTTTTCTGAGTACAGCTTTTCTTTAGTTCCTCTGTAGGAAAGTCTGTGTCCCTGCAATTTCTAGTGTAACATGACAATTTGACTTTCTAAGCAACATGTTTTTTATCTGCACGTGAACAATCCATTGATTCTTTGCCTGCTTGCTCATCATAGAGAGGATTTTTTTTTTCTCCAAATGCTAATTTAAAATAACTACTGCAGCATGACTTCTGGTTTTGCTGTCAGAAGTATCAGTTTCCATTAGCTTTGCATGAATTAAATAGTGTTTTGTTCCTATAGCTTCATTGAATCATTGTTGGATGTATTTCCAGCATAAAGGTTTTGTATGAAGATCAAAGGTTGATACGTGGTTGCAATGCCCACTAGACCATAAGATTATTTCCTTCTATTTTCCTTCTTTTTCTATCAGCATATGGAGAGGTGCGAAGGTTCAGCTTCACAATGTTGTTGAGGCACTTGACCATCAGACATGGCTCATTGCTTCCACATAGTGGTTGTCATGTAATCTTTGTGGAATGGTGCTTCAGATTCAAAAGTTTGCTCAGAAATACCTCAGGATAGGAACAGATGTCCGTAAAAGATGTAGATGAGTTGAATGTCTGGTTCTTCAGGGCTACTGGTTTGTCAAAATCACACCATAGCTGTCAAGAAAGAAAACAAAATCAGGGTTACATTTTATATTGGTGACCAAGTGCTTGTGTGAGTGGCAGGCTGAGTTCAGGGATGGAATTATCTCAAAGGGCAAGTGTCAGGAGGATGGAGCCAGGCTCTTCTCAGTGTTGGCCAGTGATAGGACAAGGGGCAATGGGTCCAAGCTGGAACATAGGAAGTTCCATGTGAATGCAAGGAAACTTTTTCACCATGAGGGTGACACAACACTGGAACAGGCTGCCAAGAGAGGTTGTGGAATCTCCTCTGGAGAGAATCAAAACCCACCTGAATGTGTTCCTGTGTGATTTAATCTAGGTGATCCTGCTCTAGCAGGGGGACTGGACTAGATGATCTTTCGAGGTCCCCTCCAACTCCTAATGTTCTGTGATTCTGTGACCTGCTGCTTTCCATGCCCACTACCTAACTAGACTTAATGGACAGGAAGAAGATATATTGTGGAGGTGAAATGGATGGGAGGAGCTATTCAGGATACAGACATTCACATCTGAGTAGCCTTCCTATGCTAGCTTGCTGCCAAAGGGAAAAGATGAGCTTCAGACTTCAGGAGTTTCAGCGGACTGTCGTTGGACACTTAAGAACTACCTTCTCCAAACATCTATACTTTGCTTCAAGCTATAGAGAAAACTGGGAGCATCAATCTGTCTGAAACCGGCTGTTTTTTTATTTTTCTGCTAAGTTAGAATCATAGAAGCATTTTGATAGGGAAAGACCTTTAAGATCAACAACTCCAACCATTAACCTAACGCTGCCAAGTGTTGCTATGGACAGTGTTATCCTTCTGGATGTGGGACAAAGTCCCATGTCATCATGCAGAACTGGCTTGTGCTGAAGCATAGCATGGGCCCAGAACTGTAACTCCGATGCCTGGAATAGAAGGGAATGAAAATTCATTCATGATATAATGGTTTTGAGAATGTAATATTGCCTTTTGCTGTTATGACCCACATTCATTTTAACGCTATTCCAACTGTATTAAATATAAACAAAACAGCAGTGTTGAGTTCCAATACATCATGGTCTTAGAACTCAGAAAAAAAAATAATTAAGGATTTTGTATTTTGACAGCTAAAGCAGATGGAGTCTCCTGTTACATATATTAAACCAATCTGGATGTTTATAGTAGGTCATTTCATCAACCGGGTATGCACAAGCTAGTTCTCCGTCTTTCTTTCCAGCAGAGTTAGAGAGTTTGTTTAATGAGGCCCGATTTCTTATAATTAAATTCTAATGAATTTTGAACTTGGCACTCATTCTTTCAGCAATTCAGTCATCTCTGCAATGCAGCAACATTTTCTAGGTTGTCTGTGCAGTCATGTGTGACAACAGATAGTTAATGGTACCTTCTGGAAGTTTATGAGGTGTACAGCACCTCTCTGCAGGGCACAGTGCCATGAGAACCACTCTGGGTGTCTTTTTAAAAGACCTTCAGATCAGAAACTTTATTCTAAATTTGTAACAGCAAGAATGCTGTTGATGCAAAGAACTACAAAACTCATTTGTTCCCCTGGTGAAACCAAATCCTTATGGGTCTTGTTAGGAACCATGTTTGTCCCCTCCGATTGTGTGCACATAGCTCAAGGGTGAGCCGGATTATCTGTTCATAAATACATACAGGTACCGCCTAAGTGCTGCTGTCCACACTATGGAATCCCATGGGCTGCTGGGGTATATATTTTATGAAAGTTGATTGTTTTGTTTTAGTGGGTTTTTTGGGTTTTTTTTGGTTTGTTTTTTTTTTCAGTGGGGTACAAAAAAAAAAAAAGAAGCAGTTAAAATTATACTTCTATTATGGCAGGATTTTGGCATATGAAATAATGAGGTTATATGTGGTTTTCTGGAGAGATCAGGACTTGGAGACAGTGTCATTCTAAATATATGGTGATAAATACTACTGTTTACTGCATAATATTAATGCATTAAATAAACCCATCAGCATGAAAGTAGAAAAGAATTATATTTATTTTGTCTGGTTTTGGATTTGCCATGCCACAAGATTGCAGTGGACACAATCTTAAAAAAAACAATCCACAACAAATCAGGGACAGATTGCTGTTAGCATATCCATAGCAAATTTGGTATGGATAGCCCTTTGGAGGTCACCTTGTTTCAAGAGCAAGATCAATCCTACTAAAATCTTTCTTGTCAGATATGTGGCAAACATGATTTAAAAACCTCTACATTCTACAACACTTCTTAGTGATCTATACTATAATGCACCACTGTTATTATCTTCAGGAAGTTTTCAGCTCTATTTAACATCCTGTATTTTACTGAATTTATATTTTCTCTGTAAGGACAGCAATTGGTGGCTTTACTATTTTTTGTCCAACTAACTCTCCTATCAGTTACTATATGGTATCACTAAAAAAAAAGACAGATACTGAGTCCTAGCACACTGGCAACCTGAATTCAGTCATGGAAGAATGACAGCAGCAGAATGCAAAAAAATCTCCTATATTTTAGCAGATAATGAGGCAAACCTTTGAAGTATCAGTATTGCTGCTGTTACATTGTTATAGTCGCTATTGCTATTAATGTCATAAAATGTTTTCCTGGTCTCATCTAGAAGGAAATAAATATTTACAAAGAAGAAAATTCAGATGAAAAAGCACTGCTACATCCATAACCAAAAGGTGCCCTACAAGAGGAAAGGGTGGTGAAAATGTTACTTTTAATCGATCAGTGAGATGTTTACTTTCTTATTGGCTCAAGCTTCAACACTGGTCAGGTTGTCTGACATGATAATCAGCCTAATTCATGCAAAGCTGTCTCATTTTTCTGAAGACATCCAGATAATCAGGGCCTTACTGTATTTACATTTGTTTTATACTTGTCTTACAAAGACACTGCTGCTTTTTTCACGTGACACTGAACAGACACACCCACAATATTCAGTTACATATATTTTTATCTAACTACAGCTGCTAAGCAAAGTTACATGCATCTCCTCCCTCGTATATAACAGATATGTGGTATAAGCTTATTGATGATATAGATATATTGATATATAGGGATATATATCAGATATGCTAATAAACTTGCCCTAGATTTATCACAATTTAGGGTCTTAGTGGAGAGGTGTATATAAGGACAGCAATCAGACCAAAATCCCTGTGTGGGCAGTAGAGAGAAGAAAATCTCTTTACTGGGACCAGTATGACAAAAAATCTTGAGATATCCATTTGTGAGCACTAACTATAAAACAAGCTGAGAGTGACTATCTGGGATGAAGTGTTTTGTTACTCTATTAAATGAGCGAAAGGTGAGGCTTCTTTAGGAGTTACATTTTAAAACTAGTTTTGCATGCTGTGGCTGCTGCCTCAGCTTGACCTGCTCTGTCTTTTCTTTGAAGGCATTTTCAGTTTGGTTGTGCTTTTCATTTTGTAAACAATCTAAATAATGGGAGAACTGTGAGATGAGGAGTTTAATATCTATAAGCATTACTTGGATTGACAGTCTTTAAGAAAGTATATTAGCATGCCCCAAAATTACAAACAATCCTCAAAGGGTGGCTATATAGAACAGAGAGTAGCAAAAATGTTTTAAAAACCAATGATACCCATGAGGAAGAAATAAGTAGATATTTCAGAAATATATAGTTTAAGCAACAGATTGAATTTCCTGAAGCTGTGGTATTTTGCCTTTTATATTTAAATCATAGCTGGCTTCTTATAAACACATTGGTTAACAAGTCCTGTAGCAAGCTTAAAAATTCATAAATCTTCTCTTGTATAATATTTCCTGGCTCCCTATGAAGCTTACAATATTGATGATGGCTCCAAGAAAATTAATCAGAATGGAGGCAAATATAATGACATTCCTGGCCAGGTACGTCTCATTAATCCAGCAGCAAGTTTTTCGGAGCATTAAGGGTAAACATTTGTAATCCTCTGCTGTAGTGATTAGCACAAGAGCGGAGTGCAGCATTATCAGAATAGAAAACTGAATGACCATTGGTATCACCCTGGAAAGAAAAAAAGAGAGAACACAGCATTAAACCTCAACACAATACCACTGTTAATAAAAATAAATATGTAAACAGTTAAGACTTGGAAAAATCAGTTGTCATCCACCTGAGACAATTAGTCTAGAAAAAAACCCAGAGAAAGCAAAGATTAATTCACGTTCCATAGGTTGCTGCTGCTTCATATGGCTTCTTGCTGAAAAGCTGCTGTTGAAGTAACAAGCCAGAGAAATCACAACCAGTGCCTCTATCTGTGTACATACAGCCTGAGTGGCAGGAATGTCCTTTCCTTTGTGACTGAGTTGTCCCTTACGTTTCTTTTGGAGTGAGTCTATTCAGCCTGTAAGAACCTGATGCCACTTACACATGAACTGGTTCCCATTCTAGCAGGGTCATTTGGGGGCAGTTTAGTGGGTTTTTTTAATATATTTTGTATACAGCACAATAAAGGTGCCTTAAATTCATACTGGACTGAGAGTCACAGATTCTAAAGTAAGTGCAACCTGTTTTCTGGAGTAAGTGATGTTAAAATATAAAAAAATACAAAATTTCATTTCAAGATACATTTTAATTAATAGTGGATCAACTGCAGCTAAGAATCATTTGGCTGGCATATTCTATAAATTTTGCTCTTGCAGATGTGTTTCTTAAGTATTATTAAATCTGTAGACAGAATAGACAATTTGATTCCTTTGAAAAAGCCATTAAACAAACCAATTTCTTCTAGTCCAACTGAAATTATTTTTTTTCTAAATTTATTATTTTTTCTTGCTTAAATCTGGGATATGAAGTCAATCAAGTAATCAATGTGGTTGGGAAATGCAGCAAATCATTTTACTTTGCTAAGTAAGTACTCAGCACTTCACAAGTCAAGATCTTTTTCACCATTTGTGCCAGTCATTGCCTTTCTGTGTCCTTTTTTCCAAAGATCAGACCCATAAAAATAAATTCCTGCTAACCTTTCCCCTCTTCTCTCTCTGCTTTCCTTTGCCTGATCATTACAAAGATAACTACTTTGTGTGTGGCTTGAATACAGGATACAGTGGAGTTTCCAAAAAGGTCCCATCCCCTCCAGTGAGCTCACTCAGGAGTAAGGCTTGCTTTTGAAAGAAGGAACATTGTCAGTAAAACCAAACTATATAATGAAGCAGATAGTGAAAAAATGAGGAAACAAAGACTGGGGCTGGACCCACAGATTTCATTCTGTGATACCAAAGGCTTTGTGGGAGGAGTCTTAGGACTTCCTGAAAGCCCCAAGGCTACCACAATGAAATGATTCCTTGAGAGCAGCTACTGTCTGTGGAAACATATAGAAAGCTAAGGGAGAGACAGTTAATAAAGCCAGGGGAAAGATGAGCAATATGTTCATGGAGAGCTAGTCAAGAGAGCTCAACAAGAGCTGTGTAGTTCAGGATATGATTCATCTCACTGCACAGCAGCCTCTTACATTTCTTCAGGTTGAAGACACCTTGATATCTACTGCTTCACCTGTTCCCCGGTGGCTATTCTTTGAACCCAGGGTATAAACACTGGTAGATAATCATGTGAGATTAATTCCTTCAGTTTCCCACACTACAGTAGTGTGCAATAGCCTTCTTGCTTTCCAAAGCCGAATGACTGAGATCCTCTTTGGAACTGATAGTTTCTATCTATATCTTATATATATATATATATATATATAGTCTGTATATGCAGAAGTAGCCTAACAGTTCTGCAGACCTAGCCTGACCCAGCACTAAATTAGGGTTTTCAAAAAGATTAGGGTCAAGGCTCAAGAGGTCAGGCCTGAGGACACACAACACGAGTTCTTATTTGTGACTGCCAAACTCTAATTGTAAGACTCAGTGCTATTGAATTAAGGTACTATAAAAGGAGCATTTAGGGACCTAAGTCTAGGAGGATATTAATCCAAAATGCAGCATAACCTTCCTAAGTGCCCGAGAAGCCATGGCTTTGTATTTGTTCATAATATAGGCAATAAAAATTCTTCCAATGTCGCTGTTGGGTTGAACATTGGTGTAATTGTCTACACCTGCTTGAGATAAAACCAAAACTGAAGTCTGCACACCTATGACCTCCTAGATGAACAAGCCAATATCTGTGCTAAGATTTTTTTTGGCAGCATTCTGATAGGATCAAGTACAGCAGAAGACATAACCAAGGTTAGAGGAACAGAAACAAACAGTCATAATACTCTTCCTTCCATGAGCTTCTCCCAGAACTTGGACACTTGGGTTGATAAATTTCTTCATTCAAGACCAAACGCTTTTCTTTCTAGGGGTTCTCTTACTGTCATGATCAAGCAAAGTTTGAAGTAGAGCTTTTGCTTTCCTCCTTCCTTTGTACAGTCACAAATTGAGTTGAGCTAAAAGGAAAACGTAAGTAAAATAGAAGATGCAGATGTCTGAAATCTGTTTTTCTCCCTTCACAGGAATAACCCAGTGAAAAACTGACAAAAATAATAGTATTTCAGCAGTCTATTCTCGTATGATCTATTGCCCATGTGAACACATGGAAAGTTCATTGCAGGAAAAACCGATATAAACCGAGATAAAATTCTGAAATTCCTGTACACAGTAGATGAAATAAGTGAAAGATGATTCCTTTTGTTAATGCACAGACAAAGGCAACCTATCTGGGAAACTCCCTGAAGATACTTAGGTAAGTTTTACAATGATTTAAATAATGTTTACTTTCACCAATTTTAAAAAAATTCCCAAAAGACTCAGCTTAGAAAATTATTCAAATGTGTACTTATGCAAATATGAAATTACATCCTTGTGTAACAGAGCTCTGAAGCTTTCATTGAAAGACACTTAAAAGAGTTGTTAGGAAAAGGGTAAGTTACCATGAGGATTATGAGTTATAGTTTGCTAGTTGTTCCATGGGAATGATGTCCATACTTTTTCACTGTGGTAGTTTACTTCCCTGATAGCTACTAGAGGTGTAGCAGATGAGCATGCAACTATCTCCAAGACTATCTGAATCCAAATGCTGCCTAACTTTGTGATAGCTCGTTCATGTGCTCCTAACTTGAATTGGTTTTAGAAGTGGAATTTAGGAAATTTGAACGTCCGGATTATTTCTTCATTCAGTATGTTTAAGCATATTGAAATCTTCTCACTAAAAA
Organism: Heliornis fulica; assembly: GCA_013399135.1. NCBI lineage: Eukaryota > Metazoa > Chordata > Aves > Gruiformes > Heliornithidae > Heliornis > Heliornis fulica. The sequence goes on from VXBZ01006677.1 coordinate 702,767, forward strand.
CCCTCATTCTGTTATTTTAGGGTTGCTCATCTGTTGACCTTTGCGCATGTAACAGGCATGCTTTTTTAAGACTGAAGCATATTTTTGAAACAGAGATTCAGAACTTGTAAAAATAAGACAAAAATTTTCCTTCTTAAATCTTGATAGTGAATTTCACCTGCTGAAAGAAGACAGCACCCAAATCTCTCACAAAAGGGAGAGTGGTAAATATCCTTCCCCTAAATACCTCTTCTTTTTTTACAAGATAAGATCAACACTTCTGCTGATCTTATCTTGTAGGAATTTATCTATTTGAACCTGTTTATGTTCACAGCCTCTTTAAAATTCAATGACAAAAAGTCTACAAAGCATTTCTGAAGTGCATGGAAAAACACAAGATTACTGTGTAAGATGGGAAACCAAGACTTGAGACAGCTGCAGGCAACGTGGCATGTGACTCCTTCTCCCCCGATTCCAATTGCACTAGACACCTTAATATGAATTAACCGAGATGAATCTGTGTAGATAGAAAAAAATACTTTTTTTTTTCTTTTTTTTATTTTCTGTTATAGCAGTGATTGATATTGCAGCAGAAATGTTTTTTGAAAACTGGTTCCATTAATAGGATCCATAAATCTTCTTGTACATACTGAGGAAAAAAATATAAATAACAGAATTTTGAATGTGCATTGGGAGATCTTTAAAAAAAAACCAAACAAACTTGCTAGTATTAGAGCAATATAGCTCATAAGCAGAAGAACTTGGTTCCTTTCCCAGCTAAGAACTACAAAACATATGGGACACCACTGCTGCAGAGTGCAGTTGTCTGTTGCTCTAACCACCATTTCGGTATTCATAGACATGAACATGGTAAACCAGATCTTCTAGAGATGATCCAAGAAATACGGCTACATTATTGTAACACAAGAGAAGTCTTACTTCTTGCACAAATACTGCATTTTCAAAGTTATCCTACCTATAATTTAGTCTGAATGTTAGAAACTACCTGAGAATTATATTCATCTGTATATTTCCATTTTAGCACTTGTTCTGACAAAGACTAAACGGCATTAGGGGCCTGACTTAGTGGTGATCGTGTTCTGCTGGCTCTGCTATGAAGCTAGAAAACTGATCTTAGTCCTTGTACTCACTCTTGTTTTCTCACTACTAAATAGTTGACACAAATGTTAACTGATGAGTTTGATTGTGTGAAATGTGAACACAGAAGTTACAGCTGTATCACATTTTCATCACCCTAATAAGAAATTGTTGCTTTGTTAGCACTAGATAAAAGTAGAAATGAGAAAAATATCTACTAGATCACATTCATGCTTACTCATAATGGCACAAGATCACTTTCCCCAGCTGGGTAGTGTGTAACATCAGCAACAAAGCACAACAGTACAATTTTCTTATGTAGCATGTAAGAAAGGAACCCAAAACTATCACTGATTCCCAAGGTGATTTCCAGCCAATGCAGTGAGGCACTGCTACAAGTCTGGATCATGTTCTACTTCCACACTGTAAACAGCAGACCATAGGATGTCAAACTTCTGTAACCCAGTTCCTGCTTACCTCAGTGGGGTTCTGCTTAAAAACATAACAACATAATGTCAGTAGATGCTGCAGTCTCACGTGACAACATGTAGCTGCAGATACTGTGATACAAAACTTCTAATATTGTGAAAAAAGTAAAAAAATATTTCTGAACGCTTTTGAGGAGCAAGCAGATTTTATTAGATCATTCATCACAAGTGCTAGAAACACTCTCCTGCTGTTTCCCCAAGAGTGCCTTCAAACATGTAGGGATATATTTCTGTATTTACCTGGAAGAAGGAAGTAGGCTTTGGATAGCAGTGATAAATACAAGAACAATAAATGCGCACACCAAGTTTGATTTGAATACTTCATCCCGCATTTGAGAATACTGGAATATAGAAAAAACACAAACAAAACAGAAGAGTAAATTAGCTGTTAACCCATGCAGTAGTTTCAAAAAGGCTGATGCATATAGGAGACTTTGTGGAAATTAGCAGGAAGAGCTAATAAATCAACAAACCCTGAATTTGCTGTTTAGTTTTTTTTTTTAATTAAACACAACAGATAAATAATTAATAAGCTGGTAAAATACTTTGTCCAAGAAAGCAAAACTCTGTAATTTGCAATGCAAAGTTGTTTTACTTGGTTGCCTCTTTTTCAAAATTATTTTCTTTAAAAATTCCCAGGTAGATACTAGGGGCTTATGTTGCTGAGTAGAATACTAATTACTCAGTTCCTTAACCAGAGGAACCATGAGTTCCCTCACCTGAAGACAAACAGAGAAGTCAGCTGAGACTCTGCATGCATGATGTCATAGAGGTATCACCTTGCTTGTCAAATTGAGGCCAGCCAGTTTTCTGTTTTCTTTTTTTTAAGAAAAGTACAGTTTGGGACATTCTGTGAATATCTGGGACATGAGTCATGATCTCTCTACTCTAGCTTGTCCAGAGGCTGTGCAGAAACTTGTCAAAGTGTACATTCTCCAAGAAGAAAATGAAGGTATTATTATGTGAAAAAACCCACATCTGAATTATATTATTGTTATGAGTTATTGCAGAAGTATTTTTATCCAGCATATCGAACCGTGGAAAATGATAGCAGGTTCTCCCTTTATTGGATGTACCAAGAAAAGAAGTAATGGATGCATCAGTGTATCATGGTGGATCAGTTCAAGTGGAAATGTTACCACAGTCCTGAACTGGTATTTATCATTCCTAATTGAGTTAAACCTCAGTTATTTACAGCAGATGAAGATTGGTCCATAAACATATTTTTGTTAATCTCTTTACCCTGTTTGCATGTCACTACATTTTCTACACCTAAAAAAAATCCCACAGATGCCTGCCCCAATAATTTTTTCTCCTCTGCATAATAACTCTTGTTTTATTGAGTCTCTTGCAATTTTGAAGGAGCCAAGTGATACATGTGCAGAACAAAAGATAATCGGTCAAAGAGATATCAGAAGCTTTCTCTAGCAACCTGGAAATAAGACAAAATTCAGTTATAAATGCCTAGAGAGTATTGTAATTGATAAAAAATAAAACTGATTATGTAAAGTATAAGGAACGTATATTGAGAGAGTTTAGCTATGAACTACGTTTTATAGATATTCTATTCTTGAAGGAAGATACTGTATAGACTTAATCTACTACTTGGACATTCAGTAGGGACTTCATCTCGGTTGTAAACATCTGTCCAAACCACTCTGAAGCTCTCAAAATAGAATAAAGGCCATTTTAGCTAGTCCCATTTGTTACGAGTAAGAAAGGCTCTTACCTACTCCCATTTTTTACAGGTAAGAAAGGGGATTTATTTGCTGGCATCCCTCATTTTGACTCCTCTGCTATAATTATACCTTGTCTACACTTGGCAGAGGACTTGTTACTTCTACATGATTTTTGATGGTGCTCACAGGCAGCTCCATTTTGCTGCTGGAAGCACAGAGACACTGCCCCTGATTTCATGTGCAGGAAAACAAATCTGCAACAGTGTGCTTAAATAATGATCCAGGACTTTATTTTTGTTTTGCTGTGACACAAACAACCAAAAGGAAGATGAAAGGTGCATTCCTTAAAATATAACATGAAATCCCAGAATTTTTCCTTGGGGAAATCAGAGCAAACTACCTGAATGAAACACAAACATGGAATTGCCTGCTGTGCAGAGCATTATATAAAAAGGATGAATGCTCTGGTCTAATCAGTAACAATGCTGTGATGAGAAACTGTTAACGCTTCTGAGGGGGCACAAACACCAATGACAAATGTGGCATTTCTGTAGCAGTCTATCCCTTAATGACTTGGAGAAGTAATCGAAGGATAGACTAAGCCTCATGGCACTTCTGCAAGTACAGGAAGCCATGTAGCCTACTACAGCTATGTAGAATGGTAGGAAGAATCATGATATGACCTACTCCACAACAATTATGTTAGCTGCAATGTCCCACAGACCTACCTTGCACTGGCATGACTTGCTCAAGGGGTAGTGAGGGCTCACTATGCTTCCCATGGGGCATGAGCCATTGGCCTGTTCATCCCCTGGCTCAAACAGCCAGATAGCTTAAACCAAGCTTGCATAAGAAAGGTCTAATTTCCTCTTTTCCCAGAGGTCTTTGAAAGAGAGTACTGGGAATAAAACAGGTTTATGTGTTCACCCAGAGAAAATGTTTGTGCCCAGGAGAGGAATGTTTTTCATCTTATCATCACTGTGGCTTTTTGTGTCAGACAGGACCTTATGGATGTAAAGGGAGATAATTTTTATCAGGGCTGTGGTGTTTCTGCCACTGGAAAACTTCTGAAGTGCAGAGGAAGGCCAGAAGAACCATAGAATCACAGAATGTTAGGAGTTAAAAGGGACCTCAAAAGATGATTTAGTCCAAACCCCACTGCCTGAGCAGGATCACCTAGATAAGATCACACTGGAATGTGTCTAGATTGTTCTTGAATGTCTCCAGAGGAGACTCCATAACCTCTCTGGGCAGCCTGTTCCAGTGCTCTGTCACCCTTACAGTGAAAAGGTTTTTCCTTACATTCACATGGAACTTCCTTTGCTCCAGCTTGGACCCATTGCCTCTTGTCCTATCACTGGCCAACACTGAGAAGAGCCTGGCTCCATCCTCCTGACACTCATCCTTTACATAGTTGTAGACATTAATAAGGTCACCCCTCAGTCTCCTCTTCTCCAAGCTAAAGAGACCCAGCTCCCTTGACCTTTCCTCATAAGGAAGATGTTCCACTCTTAACCATCTTGGTAGCCCTGCATTAGACTCTTCAAAAGACCTATCTCTTTTCAAAAGAAGATCTATCAGATAGCCATGAGAAAAGGTGGATGAGCTCCTGAGAAGACCAAAGGGTGTTGACCAATGGCAGAAATAAGATGTTAAACAGGCGAAGAGTTTGCTCAGTGTTTCTTGCAGAAATTCTTGCCATTAGAAGTTTCTGGGTTGGAGGAAAGTGGTGAGGCCCATCTTTGCAAGGATCTAGCATCCAGGAAGGGTAAAAATATTTTCCTACTCATTTAACTTCTAAACCTGTACTGTGAAATTTAAAGCTCCTTTGATATTTCAGTGTACTCACCTGACAGAAAATACAAAAACACTTCACCTCTAATCCCAGTCTGATTTATGATATCAAAACAAGTGTAGAAACACTTAAAATATTTTTATGCAAATCTTTACATTGGAAACTTTCATTAACAAATACCCTACCAGCATGTAAAAAACCCTGCTCTCTTACTATGCTTTTTTCTGTATAAAAGTATATAGTATTGACATTTCTGAGTCACAGTTATTAATGTAGAGCATCATAATGATATGTTTTAATTATTAGAAATCATGCAAAATAATATCATTTTTTCCTCCTGAATTATTACATATTTGGAAACCTGTAGTGTATTTTCATGCTACCATTAGAATACTCTCCTGTGATGAGTTTTTTTCTTTATCTGCCCACAGACTATTTATGAAAATAACCTCCAGCAAAACAGAGAGTGAATTAGTCTCTAAATGAGATATCAAGTGCTGATGGGTGAAATACTGGTTAGTAATAACTAGCCCATTTGGGTAAAGAATGTATAAAATACAGCAGTTGAAGACAAGTCCTCTGAAAAATTAACTATTGCAAAATTCATTTGGAAATATGCATACTGCCTCAGGGGCATAAGCCATTCTCTAATGCAACCATTCTGCTTGCTGTGGAATCATTTATTCTGTCACCAAGGACATAGAGCAATCAGATGACAGGAGTGGGAATATGCACTAATGGCTTATATGCCATGATATGCCAATCATTTAAACCATTGCAAGCCAGGAGCACTGCTAGCTTCTGTGGTAGCTTTGGGTATGCTGATTCCAGAAAGTATTTTTTTTAACCTTTTGAAACCTTAAAGGGAGCAAACCAGCACTTTCATTGCTAGCATAAATCTCTGTCCAAAATTGGTTTACTATGTAAAAACCCCAAAACAACTCAGACTGTTTAAACAGAAATCCATCATGACGCTCCAGATCTGTTCAAGTCACCCCAAAATATTTAGGATGCCATGGTGTGGAAGTCCTGTTACTAATACAGGATTTAAAAATATAGGTTACTATTCATATGGTTACTCATTTCTTAGTGGTTTGAGGCACAGAGCATTAGCACAATTCTCATTGATCAAGGTTAATGTAACAATTTTTGATCAGGATCTCAGCTATGGCTACTGCTTTTTCTGTTACAGAATAACTGTGAAGTCTGGGGTGAGAAGGACTTAGAGATAAAAAATATAAGTTTTAGGCAGATGCCAGAACTGTGTGAAAGTGGGATGGTTAAATATGAGGGCACAAGATTTTACGTAGGGGAAGTTATTTTGCTTCAGAGCTACCTCTGACCTGAAGCTGTCACTGTGCTGAACAGAAGATGAGTAGTGGCAAAGAAAATGGCAGTCTGAGATGGGAGGCCCTTAGACATGTACTTTCTCCTTTCTCAGTAAAGCTGCAGAGAGCAGCTCGAGTTGCTGATGTAGAAGGTCATGCAAGCAGTAACAAAATGTTAATGGCTAGAAGAAAACATAATTCAAGGCTGAAAGGTTAGGGGTGGGGAGAGCAGAGGGAAAGGCTGCTTGAGACAGCTTTATGAGCCTCCAGTTTAAATCTGAGCTTGTTTTGTTTTGTTTCCTACATGTGCAGGAAGAAGGAAGATGGTGATAGTACTGTAAGATACGGAGCAAATAGCTACTTTCTGTAGAAAAGCAGTTCACTTGGGTTTTGTGTCACTGCTGTAGACTATGGTTTAACACTAAGGCTACTGGGACAAACCTGTAACTAGCGCACAAGCAAACAAGACCCACAAGACATTGCCCCTGCCTTTAAAAAAGATGAGACTGTGATTCAACTTTCATTAATCCACATCACCCTTTTTTATCCCGGTGCATTCCTCATCCTTCTCTGAGCACATTTATGGTGCTCTGACACCCTGAACACCATCAAGGAAGTTGCTGACCAGAATCTATTCAGCTGCTGGAGGCAGATGAATAAGAACAAATAAAAAAGTGCTGATATTTTTTTAAAGATAAAAAGCTAAACCCTAGCCCCATTTAGAGGATAGAAAGAAGATTCAGTCCACTTTATGGGAAGTGTTGGTATTACTTGTGCTTACTGGTTGGGGTTAGTACCTAAGGAGATACTGAGTGAAAACACCTTTTTATAAGGTTGCAGCACAGGTTGGCATTAGAAATGTCATATTGAGAAGAAAATACATGAAACCAGCTCAAAATGTTGACTTTTAAACAGACTTTTTATCATCAAGATGCAATTCAAAATGTTATTAATATTTAAAGTCTGACTTATATAATGCCATGGATTAGGGCATGGCTTTTTTTTTTTAACCTCTTGCTAAAGTTGCATTTAAATGAAACTCTATTTTTTTTGTATAGATTTTTCTTATGGTTGCTGATTGTGAAGTCTAAAATGACAAGAAAGTGTATATTCTAAATACAGTATCCAATTCTAGACAGTGTCCCTTTGCTCCAGCCCACCTTCAGGACTCATTGTTATGTAAGACCAGGTGAACCACTGACTAGCTGCTTTATTCTGCAATATGTTTGCGATCAGACCAGTTCATCTTTTGAAATACACTACCCCCCACCTTCTAGGTTAAATGCTATTTGTCTTGACTCTTTCACATTATCTTTTGACCTCTTTACTTGAAAAGATCAAAGATTAAAAATTACACAGTACTTTTGAGCCTTTAGATGGTAATTCACAGAATATCAGAAATCTTAAATTTCACTTTCTCTGGGTCCCTCTCAGCTTCGCATGATGACTGCACTAAAACCAGTATCTTTGTATCTTATTTGTAGCAGTAGTGGCTAATTCAACTTTGAGAATTCTACCTTGGGTCACAGTGTCATAAGGGACCTCACGAGGAAATAAAATATTTTCTTCTTTTAAAAACCAAACTTTTCTCTTTTTTTATTCTGCAAGATTGTTTGTGAAATGAGGGCTAAAATATTCTTCCAGCATGTTTTTTTCTTTTCCAGTGGTTTCATGTCACCCACTGATACTGCCTGAAGGCTTTGAACTTCATGTTATTTTTCTTTCTTTTCAGTCACGTGCACATCCTATTGCAGACCTGTTGTTGCTGCATTGTAATAGTATTTAAGCCAATGAAATCTTTTGGTACCTGTGCAACCCTGCCCCCCGTCATCAGCTTGTAAGTAAAGTTCTCCCATTGCCTTAACTTTTTAAACTTATAACATCTAGATGGTGACTGAAATAGAAATCAGTGAGATCATATTGCTGATGAGAAGCAGAAAAGATACAAGCAATATTTACCTCTTAGAAGCAGATGTTAAAAAAATAAGATACTTGAAGAGTTGACAGTTCAGTTTTGACTGGAAATAAACATAGCAGCTCTCTAGACGACACTAGATGGATCTTATGACTATATGAAACAAATCTGTATAAATGTAGATATGTGTTTTGAATTGAATTGTCAGTTTATTAATAAACTCAATCCCTGTTTGTGCCAAAGCAACCTATCATCTGATGGAAAACTGCTTGTAATCAATAGGAGTTAACTTCAACTGGAAGTGAAACACGACAAATATCTGTTGTTTTCAGAAGAGTTTGGTCAGTGTAGGCATTGTCCAACATTGAAATGTAGTCATTGCAGCATTATAATACCTGAATCACGACACTGTCTATTACAATCTCTTGCTTGGCCCCAACTCCTAAAAACTGAAACAAAAAAGAAAACCAAAACCAGAAAACAAACAATGCAAACTAAAACCTACATATTCTCTACTTCAGTGGACATTTATTACAATTTGAGTTGTGAATAATGCAGCTACCAAGACCCAGCTACCTTATGCTCCAGGCTGGAGTCTTTAAACATCAGTGAAAAAGGCTTGATATGCTCTCTTCTCAATTTATCGCCACTCCGTAAGTCGATGGTGTGCTCTATTCGCTTGTTAATTTCCTCAGGCCCAGACTGGACATGCAAAGCTTGTGCAAGATGGTTTGGAAGCAGATTTATTGAATTTCTTGTTAGGGCAGCCAGAGTCTAGGGGAAAGCACATGCAAACAGAATAAACCTGCTGGTCCCCTTGGGTTAAAAATGCAATGTTTTAGATCATGTTGCATTGCAAACCATTACAGCATTCCATGCAATTCATTCAATGAAATCTATAGAAATGTAAAATAGTAAGTCTGTTCCACTAAACACATACCATATATTAAGGGGAGTACTTCAGTGTCCTCTTTTATATAGACTAAGAGGTTTGTTGCTGCACTGAACACTAGGACTATATTCCCCTTTTCGGATTCTGATAATTAATTATTAGAGCATGCATGAGGGGATGACACACCAATAGCAGAGCAGGGTATTTAACTCAGTGGTGTGTTTTAACAACTAAGAATGAAAGCTATGGAAAACAGAAGCCAGAAGAAAGGAGTAATGAAGTTTTTCTTGATCTTAAAGTTACTGGATGTGTGTAGTAAAGGAACAGATCAGTTAGGCAGGAGTGAAGAAGGTGCCAATTCTGATTACTTCAGCATGGGTTTTTAATTAGTATATTCTTCTTCACTACTGGTATATTTCAGCCAGTCTAGATTACAGTTATAATATACAATTTAATTTAACTGTAATTCATATTCTTGTTTATAGTCTCAAATGCATTATCCATATGGTATTTCGTTGACTAATCAAAAGAAAAAAAAATGATTTTTGCACAGCTTCACAAAAGGAGAGCTAGCAGAGAGAGTATGAAGGGTGCTTCACCTTCAGGAAAAGAGTAGAGTATGTTTTCATAAAGAGAATAACTCAATACAGTTTCATAGTATCATTTCAGGACACAAACCACAGTGAAGCAGCACTTTCCCACTTAAATGGAAAAATAAACTCTACTACCTGTGATACTCCCAAGGGTTAAGAAGTGTTAATGAATGGAAAGGATATAAACCTTCATACATCACAGACACTTCAGAATTGCTATGTATGAGAAATACACTTCTACTTGATAAAAGTTATCCAATAGGTCCTCGCTGGAATGATCTGCTATATGTCCTTCTGGGCAATGGTGGGAATAGGACTTTATGATGGATTTATCACTAGTTTTCTCTGGAAAGCAAATTATTTTGGATCATGGGATTATGTACATCAAAAGATACTGAGTTTTCCCTCATTGATGTTCAAAGTATAGTCAGCAATTACATTCTAATGAATCTTGGAGAGCACATTAAAATACAGGAAGTGTCTCAGGTATCCACTGTCAAATGTCAAGTGATGATAATTCAAATTTCAACATAGAATCATAGAATGTATTAGGTTGTTAGGGACCATTAAAGGTCATCTAATCCAATGACTCTGTAGTCAGACACAGTATGTTATATTCAATCTTTTGATGAATGACTTAAGATCCCCAATATATAGGCAGAAAAGGATATAGGGACTGAACTCTTCTGCTTATTGTAATGAAAGTAATCTTCACATTTGTCTCAATAGAAAACGGACTTCAGTGTGGATGGCTTGGCAAACCACTCTGCTCAAATCTCCCCATCTGGCCTCCAGAAAATCAGTATCACCAGTATTTGGAGGAAGAACAACATATTAAAGAAATTTTTCTCATACCAAAGTTTCAGATATGCCCCGATCTGTATTTCAACCCTGGAGCTAAAGTGGAAATTCTAAGGTTAGAACTAAATCCCCAGAAAACAATCCATTGAGTCAACTTGATAAGTACACACTACAGCACTACTTTAGTTTAGGTGTTCCTGTCTCTCTTAAACTAAGCTACACAGAAAAGTTATTGTTTGTGGTGCCTGAAGTTGCACAAGAGGACCTGAAATCACTGTTAAAGTCCAAAATCACATCAGATACTGTTTTGTGCATTATTCCCATAGAATTAGTGCTCATTGCTGTATCTCCACTGGAAGTCAGGATAGAGAATGTCCCAAATTTTTTAGATGGCCATTGTGTTTTATTTATATAAGGAGAATTATCTCTATTCATCCTAGTAAGTGACTAAATTTTTCTTGAAACTATTTCAAAATTTGAATATAGAGAACTATCTTCTTTGTGAGTGTATGAAGTTGTTTACAGGTTGTGGTTGATGAAACTGACATAATATTACTCTCTGGCCATAGTGCCAGTAGTATTGGTGCAAAAATGGACTCTCTAGTTGCATTTATTTTCAGAGGATAACAAAGAAATTCATATTTTATTTTAGTGGAGTCTGCTCTCTCTCATGGTCATATGCATACTTAAGAAAACTGCTTCCTTGTAATTAGAAATAACAATAATTAGAAATATCATGCGAATTATTGTCCCAAGAATATGTACTATGCACATGCCTCTGCATCACTCTCTTTGCTCTACATCTTTTAAGACTGTGTTATGCCAACACAAAGAAATATTTGTTCTCTCTATTACCTCACCTACACTTTTGTGAACAGCTCTATGAAAGTTATACTTATGAATGCTACAGTGGGCTTTTGAACTTCCCTGATGCTGACAAAAGCCATTCATCATACAGGAACACAAAAAACTTCTGTTAAGTGAAAAAACATCCGAATTTATATCTGAGACTAAAAGATAGAGTTAATTAAAAATAAAACTCACAAAAATAAAAATCTAACTTTAGAGGTATTGTAAAGAGATCTAAAAACGAATCTATTATAACTTTTTACTTCCTTCCTACAAAGTTTTCATGCAACAAGTCCAAGCATCCTGACCCCCAAAAGAAAGGAAATTTTTAATTAGTGGCATTTAGACTACTCTAGGAAGGCTTCGAATTATTAATTTCATATTGCAAATATTTGGTCTTGGAGGGAAAGAGGGAAATAGAAAGTCATGTGTTTAAAGAGACAGGATACAGGCAGAATTTAGTTCAAGAGGAGGACACATAAACAAAGGTTACTAGGTGGTGTTCAAGCTTCTATTGCTGCTGATATGCACTCTGAATACTTTCCATTGCACAATTGTGTGAAGCTATGGTTGGCACAGATGCCCTGGACAAGAGTCTGGATCTAGGAAATATGGGCTAGGAAATCCCAGGTGCTGCTGGTCACTGGTGGAGAAGCTGAACCAAACTCTCTGTATGTTTCAGCACAGGCGTTAAGCACTGTTTGAGACATCGGAATCTCCTACCTGTCTTCTAAGTGATAGACCAGATGATCACAGGTTTTTTATAGGTCTCTTTTCATATGGATGTCTCATGCAGCTTAGAGCACCACAAGTAGCACTAGAGCCTCATATTTAGGAGCTGAGCTATGTGGGATGCTGACACCTGAGACAGTTTGTAGATACACAAATGCAGGTGCCTTGGTTTTGAGCCGAATTCCTTCCTGTTGTTTATACTTGTCTGCTATCTTGGCAGTGTTTAGGCATAAATTTTGCAATAACTGTTAAGACTCATTACAGCCACCTCTAAAATATGATTATGAAAGACACAGACATAATAATAAGTTATTTATGTTATTACAGGCCCATCAGATGCCTCTAGTACCACATACAGTGACCATATCATGGTTTCAGCTACTTCTTTTGTAAGGCTCAGCAAAGAAATCCAACTTCACCTAGCTACTAATTTATTTTAGAGTAGTAGCTTTTCACTCTCTTAACCCAGGCATTTGTTTCAATCCATCCAAAACTCCATCCATATTGGGCATGGCCTGAATTTCAGAGCATGCACTTGCGCCTTTGGCTTACCTCACCATCGGAGCTGAGGCACATGGTAGTAACTGTGCTGTGGACACACGTAGCTTTTGGCAATGTCTGTGACTGCATGCATAAAGAGGGGTTCTATTCCTTAATCATATCTACATGCCTTCAATCCACTGACTTAGGCTGCCCACAGAAAATGAGTTTGAGATAAAGAATACAAATAGTGATAAATCTGAGTTTGGCAAACATACTCACAGGAGACTGCCGTTTCATACTCTTCCTAACATCACTACAGCTAAAAGGAAGACATCTGTGATCAGAGTTGCTCAATTTTTGTTGTAACTAATCTTAGGTAAAGAAATAATTTAAATGCTATTGGCAAATATTCGAATATAAGGAGTGATTCATTATCGGGTTGCTGATACTTGGATTCTCATGTCTGCTGCAGCCAATGACCTTTTTGACTACAAAATTAACATTATTAAATGTTTATTCTGTCTAAGACTGACACACCTCTGGAAAAAAGATACTATTTCCTAGTGTAATTTAAATCTATCATCAGAATTTTGAGCAAAAATTACATTATTTATGTACAGTAATGCTATTGTATCAACTTTCAAATTGTCAATTGCATAACAATTGAACCACACATGGAATAGCAGATTTTTAGAACTTTGTCCCATTGAAAAGCTTATTGTAAAGCTTTGAAATATAAAATTATAGTTATATCCAGCACAAAAATAAGTTTTTAAAAAACTTGTGAGAAACTATTCTAAAAATGGAAGGGTTTTTATTAACACAATGCTAAAATTGCTTTAAAACAACTGCTCATTTATTCCTATTTCAATGGTTTTCATGGGCTTTTTACTAGTTTATTGGGTAGGAGTTGTTTAATAAAACACTAATCCTTTATTTCATTCCTCATATTTGATAGTATCAAGGTCAGGTTTAGCTGAAAAGACAATTTAAAAAATGTTAGCCTACTCCAAATAGATTTTTTTTGACTGCAGAAATTGGAATGTCTTAAAGGGAAAGAGGAAACAGAGAAAGATCACAGCTGTTCACCCATGCCTCTATTCCTAATGAAATGAGTATATAGAGACAGGTCAACGAAATACAGAGACTAGTAAACATCAGTGTACATGCAGATACATAGATGTAAATAACATATATATGATAGGTGTTTTATTAACAGCAAACTATGCCATGCTCCAGTTCAGTTTGAAGAGACGAAGACACCACCATGGGTTGATTGACTGTGAAGGCTTATCGCTGCTGAGCAGATTTGTAAGAAGCAGAAGACAGTTGACAAAGCTAGACCTCCACACAATAATGCTTGGAGTTCAACAGACAGTGCAGACAAGTAGGACTAAGGAGGTGCAGCAGAAGAAAGGATATATCATGTCATTACAAATCCCTTAGAGAAATGGAAGAAAACTCCAGCTGACCTTGTTTCTTAAAGATTCATCAATCTTTCAAATACAGTGAAGACAATAGTGTCTGAGGGCATTTTAACCTTTCCATCCTTAATTCCTCTAAGCAAGCAGATGTCACAAAGAGAATTTTATGACTGTACAAGAATTGTTGGTTCACTGGGTGCGAGCAACTAGATGTGTAGTGCTTTTGGAAAAGATCTGGTCAGGAGCACTTGTTATTATCTCATATTTATACTGAGATATGCATGACCTTGGAGTCTAATTCATCTGCTAGTGAACCTTAATAATTTATAGAACCCCAGTTTTTAATATTTTTTATTACAAAACAAAAAAAAAGTAAAAGAATGGACAAACTGTTTTTCACAAGGTGCTTTTTTAGACAGATCTTTTTTTCTTTCCTTTATATATCAATAACCTACATTATTCTCTCAGAAAAAAACTATTCACTCTTCCCTTTACTTTGGTGGCAGTGAAATGAAGCTGACATCTTAGTCAGAGATATACACTCTGACTAAGATGTCCCAGCTAGGTTTCTAACGTTAGCTTTACTTATAATCTACTTCTTTATGGACTGGTTCAATTAACAATAAGCTGCACAGTATTTAATTTCAGTAGGAAAAAAACCCCAAACCTCTGGTCCCCTGACATTTCCCGAGTTTGGATACACTATTTATTCTCTGAAACAATTCAGTTAATCCTGTGTTGTTACAGTACATCTTAGAATAAATGTTAAAGATGAATTTGTCTCCTCTGTGGCTTCCATTATTGAAATGCACTCAAGCATGCATTTACACTTGATGTCATTAAAGGAAGTTTGACTTACGTTCTGTTTTCCCACTATATTATCAAATGGAAGTTCAGGGCTCCAGGATCCTTCAGTAAATGTTGCTCCACTGTTTCTCCTGTCGGAGGAGCTGACAGCCTCTTTCACAATATCTTCAGGCAAAGTCAACAGACTCTCCTCAGGTTGTTTAATTAAATAAGTCTCAATATTATGTTTCCTCAAAAATTCATTACGTTCTTTTCCATGTCCTTCTTCAACTTTATAATCCCCATTCAGGCAGTCCAGAGTGGCTTTGGAGATGTGAATTCTCCTGCGTAAGTGAAATAAATAGTAGTAAATAGTAGATTGTGCTCTAGTATACATAAGTTCAAAGGAACTTAAGAACTATGAGTCTGTTTTAACATGATGGACAAATAAAAGTTTTTCTATTATGTATGATGGATTGTATAAGGTAAATGAGCTTTATTTGGGGACAAATACTCCCGGGGCATGTTCACATTAATGGGGTCTCATGAATGCACCAAGTCTTATCACAGGAAAAGCACTATGATATTCGCACCTGATACTTTTTAATCAAAGTAATAGTTTAGTAGGACATCTTCCTGTGTAAAATGCTATTCAGAGTGAATGAAAATTGCCACTTCAGGTAAATATGGTGAGAGGAAAATATATGGTATGCATTAGAGCAGTTTGTGTAAAAGCTCTTTAATTTCCTTCAGTTATCTGAGGTAGCTTAGGCAGCAGAAATTAGCAGTCTGATTGCATCTGAATTGAATTAGGGAAATAGAGAAACTACAGAAAGGCAAGTGGGGTGATAATTTCTGGTAAGACTAAGTGATCAGAGCTTTTGCAAAAGTGAGGTTGAATCTAGGAGATGACATACAAAAAGCCCAAATTTTGCAAAAGCATGATGAGGTTTTTGATGTCTTCCAAACAAACATGGAGGTGTTTAGCATTTGGACTTTTATACCGTAATTATGAGTGCAAGAGAAGGACAGAAAAAAGTTCAAGTTAAAAAAAAAAAACTAATAAGAAAATATATTATTCTTATTTCTATTTTTAAGAAAGATTTGAGTTCCTACATATAGGGCAAATTGAAGAATCACCTAAAACATATCCACACAGTGAGCCATGTTATACTTTGTAATGAAGCATCATAAATGCACTAGGAGTAGGTGTTAATTAGGCATTTATGTGACTGAAGA
Source organism: Heliornis fulica (assembly GCA_013399135.1). Lineage (NCBI taxonomy): Eukaryota > Metazoa > Chordata > Aves > Gruiformes > Heliornithidae > Heliornis > Heliornis fulica. The sequence goes on from VXBZ01006677.1 coordinate 718,848, forward strand.
AAATAAAGGTAATCACTCCATTAAAATTGGTTTATTTTTAAAACTTCAGATGCATGGCACTTTCTGGAATTCAGACTTGAAGAAGATTCAGAAAATTCAGAATCAGCAATAATTTTTGATCATTTCTTGATGACACAAACAGACATTTTTCTTAGGCATCACAAATTTGCTTATCTCCACTGAAGGAAAGATCCTAGCATGCCCCTTGGGAAATTTCTTCTGGAACTGAAAGGATGCCAGTACTGAGGTAAATTGCATAAACCCTTATAGAGTAAGTCTGTAAGTCTATGTATGATGTGTATATACTGGCAGAAAATAAAGTGCTGGTTGTCTTTAAACAGTGTGAAATGCCTGGGAGTATCAGAATTTGGTACAAATTGTGTCTATGGAGAGTATTAAATATCAGTATGCAATTGAAGGATTTTTTAACCTGTCTCAGCTTCCCTCTGAGGTCAACACAGGTTTTGTACAGTTTTCCCTGTCTGAAGTCATACAGTTATGATGTCCACAGAGATTAGCACTCTTTTGTAGTCAAATCTCAGTAAAACTGGCAGTAAAAAACAGTAAAACTGTTTCTGAAATATAAGCAATTTTGGGCATGGACTTTAAAATCATAGTAAATGATGTCTCAGAAAGACAATGCATTTCCTAGCTCTTAGAAACTCAAAGAGTCTAAATGGATTTAAGTAAAGCACTAATTAAAAAAAAAAAGGAATTAAGAAGAAAAAGGAAGAAAGAAGAATAAAGTGATACATTAGTTGCCAGGGTGACTATCTTTTTGCTGGGCTTCAACTAATATAATTTGGGAAGATTGCATTATAAAGCCCTGAAATACGGATTTTATAATGGAAATAACATTTTTAACTAGTGTCTAGTGCTGGCTATTGATGAAATACCCTTAAATGGAAAAAAATAATAAACAGCTGATAGGGTTTTTTGTAAAAAAAACGTAAAATGTGTAGTTGAGAGATGTCTTTCTAATTCTATATAAATACAGTAGATCAAGGAACTGAAATAAAAAAAAATATATAGCCTGCCCTAAGGCAGAAAACATATCAGGCCTGAAGCTCTAGGTGATACCTGCTGTTGATACATCCTGGAAAATTAAATCTTAGTTTCTGCCAATTCAATAGCACAGATTGACACCTGGATGCATCAGGTGAAGACTACTAGACGTTGAGTTCATGACAGAAGTGTCTCTGAAATAACACTGTAGGACCTTACACGGTTTCCTCCTTAGTCATAGACACATTTTTCCTCTCAGAAAAACAGAAATTATTGTTTTTCCTCAGTGTTCCTGAGTGTTCCTGAGTGTTCCTTCGACGGCAATTGGGCTGTCTGCCTATGCCCCTTCACTCAAGGGCAATCTGACACTGCACTGCCTGTGCTGATGAGTTTCCAGGATGATATGCAACCTTTGAGGAGAACTGAGCCCATTCTGTCCCCAGATTTGGTGGAGAGACCCTCTCTATCCTGGGAGGGTGAGCTCCCTCCCTCCGCTCTGGGCTCAGGGAAAGGCCATGGTTCCCCTTTCTCTTGTTTCACAATGTGGGAGCAGCACCACTCATAACCCCAGGGCAGGTTTTCTGATGAAGCAGGGGAAAGCAGGGCAGCTCTGGGAATAAGAATGATCTCAGCATCGTGGGAAGTGGGGGGACTTGAGTGTGGATGGCAGGGAGAAGTAAAGAGAGGCTGAAGTGAACTTATCTGCTCTGCAGATTTGGAAAGTCTGATGTAAGTCACTGTTTTGAGGGACTTAGTGAACTGCTGTCACATACAGGCTTTGTTCTGCTGGCAAACCAATATACCACAGTGGAAGTCACTCAGCTCCACCAGACTGCAACCTAGCCAGGCATTTTATCAACAGTAGCAAGGTGCTGCATTCTCTGGGTTATTCATTAATAGCCGTACTACTTGTACACATTAACAGCAATAAACTAGACTTTTTCACAGATACAGATGGTGAAACTTAGAGAATTGATTTGCTTATGTTAACAAAGCAGCATGTGACCTTTCTGAGTCATCTCAGGCTATCATGTGGGATAAGTAGCAGGGAAAGAATTTTTTTTTTCCACAATTTCATACATTGATGACCTATGCATAACACAGAAATGGCTTTCAGAGCATGCAATGTTTATTTTTCCACTAATTCTAAGAATATATATATTAGTATAAGGGTCTACTATGGGGAGGAGTGGAATGGGCCTGGTTTTTCAAATACAATATAAAGCAAATATCTTTCTAACTTCCTGGGAACATGACAGCTCTGACAAATGCTGATGTGTGTGTAGGGAGTGCAGCACATGACGCAGATTTGATGACTTGATGACATAGGGCTTTAAACTAGATTTGAAGGGGGGTGGGGTTATTGTTGGGTCTTTGTCAGTGGGGCAGAGTACTGGTAATAATGAGACCCAGAAGATCTCATGCTCCCCTAAGGCTGAATCGGTGATCTCAGCACGCTTGTTGAAATGCCTGTGCACCAATGCACGCCACGAGGGAAATACACAGGAGGAGTTAGAAATCTGTGTGCGGTCAAAGGGGTACGATATAGTAGCAATCACAGAGACTTGGTGGGACAATTCCCATGACTGGAATGGAACTACTGTACAATATGTACCTATCCATACCATGGATAGGTATGTACTTTTTAGGAAAGACAGGCCAACAAGGAGAGGAGGTGGAGTGGCTCTTTACATGAAAGAGCAGCTCAATTCTATTGAGTTGTGTTCAGGAGTGGACATGGAACCAGTTGGAAGTTTATGGATAAGAATTAAAGGACAGGCTGGCATGGGGGATACTGTTGTGGGTTTTTATTACAGGCCTCCTGATCAAGAATAGGATGTTAATTAAGCTTTTTCTCAGCTCTTCAGCTGAGAGTAGTCTCGCAATCACAGGCCCTGGACCTTATAGGGGATTTTAACTACCCGGATATTTGTTGGAATGCCTGCATGGCCAGCCACTCACAGCATAGGAGGTTCCTCCAGTGCATTGATGACAACTTCCTGATGCAAACGGTGAATGAGCCCACTAGGAGAGGAGTGCTGCCGGATCTTGTTCTTGCTAACAAGGAAGGACTGGTTGAAGCACTGAAAGTTGAAGGTAGATTCGGCTGCAGCGACCATGAGATAGTGGAATTCAGGATCTTATGTGGTAGGAGGAGAACCTCAAGTAGGACTTTACCTTGGACTTTGACAGGGCCGAACCTGGCCTCTTCAAACAATTACTGGGAGAAACCCAATAGGACAGGGTATTGGGAGGAAAAGGAGCCCAAGAAAGTTGGTCCGTATTCAAGGACTGCTTCTTCCAAGCTCAAGATCAGAGCATCCTAATGGGAAAGAAATCAAGAAAGGGAGCCAGAACACCTGCATCAATAAACAGGGGACTGATGGGCAAACTCAAGTGGAAGAAGGGAGTCTACAGGTCATGGAAGGAGGTGATGCCACTAGGGAGGAATATAAGACTGTTTTCAGAGCATGTAGCGTGGCAACTAGGAAAGCTAAGGCCTCTTTGGAATTAAACCTTGTAATGGAGGTCAAGGATAACAGAACAGGTTTTTTTTTTTTAAATACATTGCAGACAAAACTAACACTAAAGGCAATGTAGGCCTGCTGTTGAATGAGGTGGGTGCTCTGGTGACTAAGGATAGTAAGAAGGCAGAGTTACTGAATGCCTTCTTTGCTTTGGTCTATACTGTTGGAGACGGATTGCAGGAGCCCAAGATGGCTGAATACCAAAAAGTGGAGAACAAATCTTATACGGAGTTGCTGAGGGAGTTGGGGTTGTGTAGTTTGAAAAAGAGGAGGCTGAGGGGAGACCTTATCACTACCTACAATTGCCTGAAAGAAGGTTGTGGAGAGGATGGTGATCGTCTCTTCTAGACAAGGGAAAATGGCCTTAAACTGCATCAGGGCAAGTTCAGATTAGATGTTAGGAAGAAATTCTTCCCCAAAAGAGTCGTCCGGGTGTGGAATAGGCTGCCCGGGGAGGCGGGCACCATCCCTGGATGTATTTGAAAGATGGATAGATTAAGTACTTAGGGATATGGTTTAGAAGAGGACAGGTATGAATGGACTTGATGATCTAAAGGGTCTTTTCAAAACTTGTGATTCTGTGTAAAATCAGGATAAATAAGGATACTGCTTCAGTCATTGAGAACTGGGTCAGGGATCAGTTACGCTGTCTGGACATCCATAAATCCACGGGTCCTGATGGGATGCACCTGAGGGTGCTGAGGGATCTGGCAGGAGTCATTGCCAGGCCACTGTCCATCGTCTTTGAGAAGTCCCGGGAAATGGGAGAGGTACATGAGGACTGGAGGAAGGCAAATGTCACTCCAGTCGTCAAAAAGGGCAAGAAGGACCCAGGTAACTACAGACCTGTCAGCCTCACTTCCATCCCGGGAAAAGTGATGGAACGACTTATCCTTGGTGCTGTCTCCAGGCTCATCAAGGATAAGAAGGTTGTTACGAGTAATCAGCATGGTTTTACCACAGAGAAATCATGTTTGACTGACCTAATAGCCTTTTACAAGGATATAACGAGGTGGATGGATGATGGTAGGGCAGTGGATGTGGTTTACCTTGACCTCAGTAAGGCATTTGACACTGTGTCCCACAGCATCCTGGTGGGGAAACTGAGGAAGTGTGGCCTGGAGGGTAAAGCAGTGAGGTTGACTGAGAACTGGTTGAAGGGAAGAAGCCAGAGAGTTGTCATTAATGGGGCAGAGTCTGGCGGGAGGCCTGTAACTACCGGAGTCCCTCAGGGGTCGGTACTGGGACCAGTACTGTTCAGTGTCTTCATTGATGACCTGGATGAGGGAATAGAGTGCACAGTCAGCAAGTTTGCTGATGACACAAAGCTGGGAGGGGTGGCTGACACCAGAAGGTTGTGCTGCCATTCAACAAGATTTAGACAGGCTGGAGAGCTGGGCAGGGACAAATTGAATGAGATTGAACAAGGGTAAGTGTAGGGTATTGCATCTGGNCCTGGAGTATTGCGTCCAGTTCTGGGCCCCTCAGGTTCCAGAAGGACATACAACTTGAAAGAGTCCAGCTCAGGGCCACCAAGATGATGAAAGGAGTGGAACATCTCCCTTATGAGGAAAGGCTGAGGGAGATGGGTCTCTTTAGCTTGGAGAAGAGGAGACTGAGGGGTCATCTCATTAATGTTTATAAATATGTAAAGGGTGAGTGTCAGGAGGATGGATCCAGGCTCTTCTCTTTGATGGCTAGTGATAGGACAGGGGGCAGTGGGTCTAAGCTGGAGCAAAGGAAGTTCCATGTGAACGTAAGGAAAAATTTTTTCACTGTGAGGGTGACAGAGCACTGGGACAGGCTGCCCAGAGAGGTTGTGGAGACATTCAAAACCAATCTGGAACATTCCTGTGTGATCTAATCTAGGTGATCCTGCTGAGGCAAGGGATTTGGAATAGATGAGCTTTCGAGGTCCCTTCCAACTCCTGACATGCTGTGATTCTGTGACTTAAACCTCTCTCAATCAAGATGACAGCAACACTTAGACTTCTGCATAAAGATGTCTGCTGCTATTTCTTCTACATTCAAGGTCAAAAATTTAATTCTAGTAGGGGATCTTTTGCTACACATTTCATCCCTGGAAGGTGGAACTGAAAGTGAAGAGTGTTCCTGCAACCACATTTAATTCAAATGTACTATATTCATCTCCCAAAATACATGCCTTTCAGACAGAAATAATGTTTTGTCTTCCAGGTAAATCAGTGACTTCAGAAAAAGAAAAACTTGGCAGATCAATTACATATTTTATTGTTTTATTCTGGAAACGTCTACTAACATATCAAGTTATTTATATGATTTCCTAGTGTGCTATCCATAATGCCTTGTTATTAGTGTAACAACCTATGAATACCTAATTCTTCTCAAAGTTTGTGCATTATGAAATAATATAAATTATAACCTTGTGCCTCACAACAGCATTTGATTTCAAAAGACAAGACACAGGAACATGGAAAATCTTGGAAATGGTCTACATCTAAGTGGGCAATTTGTCTGCCTTTGAGTATTGCATGGGCTGAATATAGCCACCAACCTTTTTTGGTGAAGAAAAACAACTACTTTTGTCTTTTCTAATGTCTCTGCAAGCTGAATATTTCTACTTCTTTTACTGATAGCTAGAAAATACTGAAAAAAATATAAAATAGGTCATAGCTGATGAAATAATGTAAGACAGTTAATCTGTTGGCAAAGTTAACAGTGTACTCTGTTGGCACTATTTTTGTTAAGTGTGGGAAATACACGTTGCCTTACCCAGGAATTCCACCTGACTCAAGTTTGTTTGCGATATCCACGTCCCATGACCAGACATCAAACTGCCACTTTCGCAAGCCCAGCACTCCGCACAGAACTGATCCTGAGTGTATCCCTATTCTCATGTCAATGTCATGCTTCGTTCTTGACCTAACATATCTGTAGAAAAAATAAAAGAAAAAGACCAGACTCATTAAAGTACATGCCATATTTTTTATAACTTTTAGAAAAGGGTATTATGTACAATACAATAATGTCATTTGTTAGAAAGAACCATTTAGACTGTAAAATGAAAAGATAACTTTCTAGGTAACAAAGTATAGGTAGTGATAAAGTGACTCTAAAAGCCAGATTATCATTAAGCACTTAATTGCATGCATGGTTCAGTGGCACATGTTATTATTCCTATCAGACAGGAAGAGACAGATAAGGAGAGAAAAAGATGTCTGAGTGAATTGTCTGGACTCTCAGAGTCTTTTAGCTTGGAATTACAAAAGAGCATTCAGCAATATTAAAAATATGTTTATCATCAAACTTGCTTATACTTCATATTCTATAGTAATTTATAGTAATTTATTTATGTGTTTCAGAAATACTACTTTGTTGACTGAAATTTCCAGAGTTATTCTTTGTCCAAAGGTGAATTATTTTCAATAGAATTGGCAGGAACACCATTTGCTCTGTTATGATAAGAGTCTGATTCTAAATCAAGTTTCTTCCATTCTGTGTGATGGCAAAGATCATTTCACCTCTTCAAAAGTAAACACATGGAGGGATATTTGTTAACAGTCTCAAAAAAAGGTCTTGGTCACAGCACTGTGTTCAATTAATATGTCTATTGGTAATAAAGATCATTTTACTGTGTCAAAATACTGTCTTCCTCTTCTGATACAAGACAGCATCACAGAATCACAGAACTATAGGAGTTGGAAGGGACCTCGAAAGATCATCTAGTCCAACCCCACTTCCTGAGCAGGATCACCTAGACTAGATCACACAGGAAAGTGTCCAGATTGGTCTTGAATGTCTCCAGAGAAGGAGACTACACCATCTCTCTGGGCAGCCTGCTCCAGGGCTCTGTCACCCTCACAGGGAGAACATTTTTCCTTACAGTCACATGGAACCTCCTTTGCTCCAGCTTGGACCCATTGCTCCTTGTGGACATCACTGAGAAGAACCTGGCTCCATCCCCTTGACACTCGCCCTTTACATATTTATAAACATTAATGAGATGACCCCTCAGTCTTCTCCAAGCTAAAGAGACCCAGCTCCCTCAGCCTTTCCTCATAAGGTGTTCCACTGCCTTCATCATATTGGTGTACCTTTGCTGGACTCTTTCAAGGAGTTCTATGCCTTTCAACATATATCATTTATAGTCACAGGCATCTTAGTAGTGTCTTAAACCGTCCAAACTAGTTTTGAGATCCTCCAGCACATCACCATGTAAAGCTCACAACAAAAATATTTAAGCTGTATCCATTGATATGACGAAGAGTGCACTTTTCCAGTTCTGCCTCTGTGTCAACATTTATTTGCACCAGAAATACTATTAGAGCTAGTGTTTGTTAATATTTGAACAGCATGGTCAGGATAGGAAAAGAGAATTGCTACTGCTTGTCTGTGAACAAGGATGTTGTTTCTCAGTAGAGTCCCAGTTCTACATTCAATAGCAGCACAGCAAGATCACACAACAGAGCAGGCAAAGAATAAACAGCTCTATTTCACAAGTCTGAAGCTAACTGCTCTTGTCTCAAATGCCTCAGTCATGACCTTGACAGACCCTCTCTAGAGGAGAAAAGGATAAATTGCTTACTGTATTCAATACCTGGCCTTCCATGAGTATAATGGAGCATTAATTCAGTTTGTAGGATAAACAAAAAAAGTTTTAAAATGGAAAGAAACTAGTTTTATAAAATTTGAGGAAGTGAAAATAAGAAATTCAGCTTTATTTCCCTTTTTTTCATATTCTGAAACCTTAGAGAAAAGCATTGATATGATAAGTCCCAGTGCAGTTTGCCTACTAGACCTAGACCTCTTAGACCTAGAAGGTCTATTCCTCATGTCAGGAAGCTAACATTTCAGATAGCTAAAAAGAAGAGAATTAAAAAAATTAATCATAAATAGTAAACAAGAAGCTTTAAGAATAGATTTATCTCTATTCTGGTACTCTGAGTTTATAGTTTTCATTTAGAAAAGTCTTGATTGGTTTTCAGGAAAGAAGGCTTGAAGACAATTATTTCTCATTTTATGACTGATTTCCTTATCTTGAAATAAAAAGCTAATTAGATCCAGAGGAATAAATGAACAAAAAGCTTTTCATTGAAAAACGCACACAATAAGAACTTAAGCTTAATAAAATCATCTAATAGCACATATTTATGTAATCTCTCTCACTATGTATATATACTCTCTATTAGACCGATTTAGATTTGAGTTCTGTAGTATTTAATTGTTAATAAATACTAATATTTCACATTGGATAAATAACATTGGGCAATCATCAATGGCGTGGAATTTAAAAATCCAGTTACTGGATGAAATAACACCGTGCACAAATATAAATCAGGAGAGGAGTGACTGGAGAGCAACCCTGAGGAAAGGGGTCTGGGGGTGCTGGTCAGCAGCAGGCTTGGTATGAACCCGCAGTGTGAGGTCTGGAAGCCAGGAGAGCAACCCATGTCCTGGGATGAAATGAGCATGGTGTAACCAGCCAGCTGAGAGAGGGGGTTATCCTGCTGGATTCAGTACTGGTATGACCTCACTTTGAGTGCTGTGAACGTGAAGGTCATTGAATCTGTTCAGGGGAGGGCAACAAAACTGGTGAAAGGCCTGGACGCTATGTCCAGTGAAGTGTGGCTGAGGACCTGGGGTTTGTCTATTTTGGAGAAAAGGAGTTTGAGGGATGACCTCATTGCTCTCTACATCCTCCTGAGGAGGCAACATGATGAGAGAGGCGTTGAGCTCTTCTTGGAATCCAGTGATAGAACGTGTGGGGATGGTTTGAAGCTGCACCACGGGAGCTTTAGACTGGACATTGGGAAACACTTCTTTTGATCTCTCTTCACCAAGAGGGTGGTCAAAAACTGCAACAGGCTTCCTAGTGAGGTGATTCCAAGTCTGCCAGTGTTTAAGAGGCATTCAGACAAAGCTCTTAACCTCATGCTTCAACTTTTGGTAAGCCCTGAAGGGGTCAGGCAGTTGGCCTAGATGATTGTTGTAGGTCCCTTCCAAATGAATTCTATTCTATTCTATTCTATTCTATTCTATTCTATTCTATTCTATTCTATTCTATTCTATAATACTGTAAATTATGGCCTTGTATTTGTAACCTTTATGAGAACTAGCACAGTTCTCATTAGAGAGACTAGGTATAAAAGATCTTGCAATCCTCCTGTTTTCAGAGTGCTCACTAATGACTGCTGAATTTTAACTTTTCTGTTATAAAAATGTGACGATGCCCTGAAAATGCTTCATGTGTCTCAATCAGCCACACAAGACTTCTGCTTTTGTTTGAAACTACATCCAGCTGGGTTGTCCACACCACCTCCTTCATGATACTGAAGACCCTGATCAAGGTCCTATCTCCATTGCCTCATCTGCTGTCCTTCACAACCTTCCAGAAACTTATTCCTGTGTGCTGCTCAGGTGATATTTGATCTCAGCTCTTCATCTGCAGCCAGTGTGCATTTGGCTACCTGCCTGAATGCTTTGACTGAAAGCTATTCTTCTTTTCTGTCTGCTGCAGTGCTGCAGGGCCCCATCTTCACATTCTCCTCTTACTCACTCTTCACAGCAATGTACTCCTATGTTGATAGGTAGGAAACTAATTACATGAGGGGACCTGTTTGAATTGAGTCACAGGCAGCCTGAGATACATTTAAATAGACCCTGTTCAGAGCACGAATGAGAGCAGAACAGCAGCCTGGTACTGCTCCCATTGCTTTATTATTTGCAAAACAAGACTGAGAGGTGAGCTGTCAAGAAATTTGCGGAGACACTAATTTTCACCAAACGCTTTTGTAAGTTTTTTTAATTAAATAAAGAATAAATTATGGTAGTTTAAAAATGAGATAATTTATTCATATGTAAAATGAAGGGCTGAGTGGGCTGGGGCTGTTCAGCCTGGAGAAGAGAAGACTGGGAGGGGATCTCATCAATGTTTATAAATATCTGAAGTGTGGGACACAAAGGGAGATGACCAACCTCTCCTCAGTGGTCTGTGGGGACAGGACGAGGGGCAATGGATCACAAGTTGGACCACAGGAGGTTCCACACCGATGTGAGAAAGAACTTCTTCATGGTGAGGGTTACAGAGCACTGGAACAGGCTGCCCAGGGGGTTGTGGAGTCTCCTTCTCTGGAGATATTCCAGACCTGTCTGGACAACTACCTGTGTGACCTCCTCTAGGGAGCCTGATTGGCAGGGGGGTTGGACTTGATGATGTCTGGAGGTCCCTTCCAACCCCTACAACTCTGTGAATCTGTGTAAAAAGCCATAGAATTATTCTTTTTCTTTCAGATTTTGAGTCATGTGAGGTGAACCGTATTTCTAAATTATGTACAGAAGGGAACTTCACCACAGTCAAATCAATCTCCCTAATAGCCAGACTACAATGTACTTGAAGACATCTTGTTTACATATGACTAAGGAAAAACAATTAAAAGCTCTGACAGACAGAGCGTTGGATTATCTTCAGCAACAGGGGTAGTTGTCATTTATTCAGAAAACAAATCCAACCCATCTTTTAGTTCTTCTGCCTCTTAAATTTATTCAACTATCAATGAAGCCTCTAATTAAAAAAAAAAAAATTGCTTTGAGTCTTTTACAGACTCTCTACAAACACATTGATAAAGTGTGTACATGCATTATTGATGATGTATAAAGTAACCCTGTTTGCCTCACAAGCTGTCTGATATCTTATGCAGGATGAGACAACTGTGAATGATGCTATTGATGCCATATCTTATTTCAGTCAAGTCAGTGATAAAAATTTAATTGATTCTAATTGGATCCTGGCATTTTCTTCTGGCCAGCATACTTTGATGGGTATTTGATTTTTGTGCTGTTAATCAAACACTTTCCTATTTGCATGTAAAAGGTGAGCCAAAAGTCAGAAAGCTGCTTTTCAGACTTTTCTGTAGCTGCCAAAAAACCTGAATTCCCTGGAATTCACACCTTGGAGGTTCAGACAGTAAGACACTGGCTACATCTGTAGTGATGTTTAACCATGCAACGTTCAGTCTATGCTTTTTGATACTTAAAACAGCCCCAAAATATTTTTCCTGGCCAACTAGCTAACTCACTGTCTCCAGATTCAAGAGGTTGCATGTGATAAAGGCCATTTCCAGTAGGAAATATCAATGCAACTTCCTGGTTTTGTAAGTAAAAATAGTTTAGAAGAATGCAGCTGGCCAGTCTGTGCCACTTTTTCTTGGGGACAGCTAACATTCCCTGGGACTCTTTAATTTACACATCAAGGCATAGCCACTCATGCAGATGTATAGGAAAGTCTTAAGTATTCTGGTCGAAGTAAGTAAGGCTGATAGGTGACCCTGCTTTGAGCAGAAGATGGGACTAGTGATCTCCTGATGTACCCTTCAAACTGAAATATCCTGGTATCCTAATGTTCAATTACATGACCAAATGTTTTGATTGGACCCCACAGATTTGTGGATTTTTCCTAAAATAATTCAAGTGATTTTTGGTGCTGACATGAAACAGTAGTAGGTGAAGTGAGGTAGGTGCTCTTTACAGAGAATTGTATTATGCTTTCAAAGGAGATACCTATTATTAAAAAAAACCAAAAAACTAGGTAACTTGATAAACTGCTGAAATGTTCAAAGAATACAAAGAATACATCTCACCTACTATGACTCACAGGATTTAACAGTTTGTAGATGGACTTTACACAGCCTTAAATTTAGAATTTAAGATATTATCCCAAGAAGCCGATTTAAAATAGCTCCATAGTGAGTTTATCTTGGTATTCAAGCTGGATTCCAATGTCAACAGAAACTATTATCTGGAGAAGTTTCATATCATCAGACTTTTCATTACTCTAACTGACTTGCTTTGAGTTCAGATGCAACACGGATGGAGTTAAGTACTGCTCTATTTGAGTTTGTTATGTCTATCTACTCTCAGAAACAGGAAGCTAATATAGCTCAAGGAACTAAAAAATATTATCCGTTGAGTTTTTAGCCTCGATTGTATTTGGTGGTACATTCAAAGAAAAGGAGTCTCAGAGGTACATGAACCCATTGTTCTCTACTCAGTTCAATTCATGTAGTCACCCAGTGGCAAAAACAGGGAAAGATTTACTGTTATGGATTGTTCATGCACAATCAGTGGTTGACACAGACACATGGAGGTGACGATGTGATCGAATTCCAGTATGAAACCCATTCACTCTGTGGACTCTGAAAAATGCTGAATTAACTTGAGGATATCCTGCCAAACCCCTTTCTGCCACCATGCAGAAATGAAGGTAAGCAATAGTTTGGGGTTTGTGAAGTGTTATTCTATCTCCTGTGAATTTGGAATCATTACAACATGGGCTGAACTTTGTATATTATACAACAAATAATTTGTATAAGGAATGCAGAGTGGGATCAGTTATATTATGATATAATGATTTAGTAATCCTAGAATACAAAAGCAATTCTTGGATGTTTCACTGCCTAAGTAACTTCTTTAACCAGCATTGATCACTTCATGATATTTTTCTTAATATCTGACAGGTGAAATTAAAAGCAGGTTTGCCTATGAAAGGCAGGATACCTGCCAGATCAGTCTAAGATCATCTAAAATAACTGTGGTGTTATTTTATTTTATTTTATTTATTTTCTCTGTTTGTTTTAGTTTGGATTTTGTTTCACTATTTTTTCCCTCTCATGAACTGATGTTAATATTAATCATTAATTACATACTTTTAATGAAGACAAGCTGTTATCTAATTTCTGGAATTTAGCTTACATTCTGTGCTGGGGCTATTTTTTCTGTCATAATAATTACTATATCAGATGGTACTTTAGTGGGAAATAGTCCAAGAGAAGAAATAACAAGAGATTAAATCACTCAAAACTACTTGACTTCCCAAACAAATATACCATATTAAAGTTTCATTTGAATTTCCATCATCTTCTGGATAGTTGTTGGTTTTCCATCATAATATCATGTGAGGGAGCCCTTGAGGAGCTGGCCCTCACACAGGCTCCCTCCCCTCTATTCCTAGTCATAGGAATTTTAAGAATTAGGACATTCAAGAAAGTGGTAGTGAAAGCAGCAGCCTTTAGACCCTGGGAGGTAAGTGTTACTTATGCTGCCACTATGTCCCACATTGAAGACATACTGCCCACCTTGATACCCTATGCCTCATGGGCTGGCAAATTTTAGCCAGTATATTCTATGATTCTAATATCTAATATCAATGGAAAGATTGGTCCTCCCTGTGAGCTATATAAGCACACATTAAGATAAGTAACATAAGACTCCCATACCCTGAACAGGAAAGCTTGGGACAAAAATTATGCTCATTGAATAGCCAGAAATTCAGATACTGAGTTTATCAAGTAAATTGGAGACAATCTGAGCTGAACTAGACTGGAAGTACCAATGTCCTAGTGGACTTTGACTTAGCTCCCACTGTATATAACTGTCATTTAAAATGCTATAGCTACAGTACCATTTCTACTGGATTACTGCCTTTGAGACCCAGTTCATAAAAGGACACCAGGGTGTTAGACTCCCACATGTATAAGGAGATTCAGTTAAATTTTCTGTCTTAGAAGAAAAATGACTTACGATGGTTTTGCTGCAGATGGTATTACCAAGCAAATGCAAATGCTTTGATGTGTGTCTCCAAGAATTTTTAACAGAGCTGGTAGCTTTTGTCATCTGTGTATGTTCCCTATTTCTTGTTTCACTTCCACTGTGGGGATTCCAGAAGCAAATTATTGATTACTTTGTGCAACATTTAGTCTGTGGTAATTGAATCCAATCTTCTTAGAGATGATTGTTGCATAATCATTATCCAGTTACATTTTCCATTAATTAATTTTTTGTCAAATTCTTTCTCTATTAAAGTCTCTGAAATGTAGCTGAATTACACATTATCTGTATGATGTATGTAATGAGACACACTGAAATTAAAGGAAGAAAGCAGTCTGAAAAAGAGATGAAATTGGACAACAAAACATCCATGGAAAGTGTTCAGGTTAGGGAAGAAAAAAATCAGAAGAAGGATTAGAAGAAAGGGAACTCAGGAACACTGATATAGGGGATAAAAATGATAGAGGAAACTTTTCTTGGATCATTAGATGTTGGCCACTACCACAGGAATCATTGGACAAGCTCCATGGACCATTGAAATATTGTTATTAATCCTGATGAAAACACAGTAATCTATCAGCAGCAGAATATATTTACATGATGGGAACACACACCTTAATTAAAATAGTCCAAGCCCTTGCCAATTTAAGCACCAACCTAATTTAATAAGTAAAAATATGCTTATCTGCCAAATCTTAGTGCTTATGAGTTTGTCTATGAATTAGTTTCTAAGATTAGTTTAGAAGTAAGGTTAGTTTCTAAGTATTGCCAGAGCTGTTTATTTAGTGATTATATTGGTGTTTTATTTTATTAAAGAGACTACTGGTAGCAATTCAGACTCCTCCTCATTAACCTCCTCTTAAAAATGACAACATTGCACAGCAAGAACTGTTAAGATGTGCAAAACCTATCACTCGCGATGCGCACACAGCTATCACTTTACGTGCTCTGAAATGGCACAGGTTAATAAAATGCACTTCTTATTTATTCACATGCAACACATGGATTTATAAAGCTCTGACCTTTTCACAGTGATAAACCTGAGGTTTCTGAACGCTCATAAGAATTACTTGTCTAGTAGCAGCATTCTCAGATAAATTCAGAACATTGTCAGAAACAATGAAAGAAGGAGGAAAAAAAATCATTACCTTATAGTTTTGATCATGCTGAGCCCCATTTCAACACAGCAGTGTGCATGGTCCTGGCGAGGTTCTGGGAGCCCTGACACACAGTAGTAACAGTCCCCCAGAATCTTTATTCTGAGACAATGATGTTCCTTTATGCAAATGAGTCAAAGAGAAAGAAAAGATTTGAAGTTATAATTTTAAGATGAATGTGAAAGCAGTTTAAAAACATTCTGGAAAAGAAAATTAAAAACTTGTTGGATGTTTCTTGCTTGTGATTAGTGCAATTCTGATTTATTTTACTTTTGAAATAAAGTACCTATACATCTGCACTTTAAAAGGATATAGTGATTTTTGTGTAATGTTTGTCAGAAATATTCTTGTGGATGGTGAGAATGATTTTGTCGTAGTTAAGCTGAAAGCTAGGCTAAGGATTCAGAAACACCAGCTAACAAATGACCTGGTTTAGACTGTATTTCTCCAGGGCATCCTTTCTGCCCCCTTTTTACACTAGATATAAATGAAAAACCTTTTTATTCCCAATGATAAACACTTCCGACCTGAAGTTTCCACTGTCACTCTGAAATGTTCACAATATGCACAGGAACAGATCAAGCAATTGCAAGCCAAATATATCAAAGAAGGTTTCTTGCATTAGGCTGGTGCTGTGGAGAAATGACATTTATTTGGCATCCAGATAGAGATATTCTTTCCCTAGGACCAAATACTGAATTTCATTTCTTGCATACATAATAGCAGTACAAATTTTAGACCAAACCAACATATGACTGAGGGACTGGATCATTATTTTAGAAGGTCCTTTTCTAGTGAGCAGAATTAACTGAGTTGCCAAAACTTTTTGCAGTTTCTAGGCAAGCAAAACAAGTGAGTCCAAGACTTGTATTTTGCTCAATGTAGTCTGCTGGCTTGGCACTCACAGGAGGTGATCACTGCACAGGAAAAGAGACCTCAATAATTTGTGGACAGAGTTGCATGTGCCTAGGGATGGATGTATTACAAGTTGAGTCAAGGAAGAGTTTTTATGACAGAGAATCACTGAAATAATAAGTTCAGTATTAGTACTCAATCAGTAAAGGCTGTGATGACATTTAAAATTAAGTCCAGCCTTTGTTAGGGAGTGGGATAGCAATTTGTAAAACTGGTTCATTAGATGATAGCAAAATTTGTTCTGTGGTATTTATTTCCATTTTTCTCTTCTGTTATTCTGTGATTCTCTTTTTCTATAATAAACTGTGATGGAAGCTTCACTGATCAAAAAGGTAGGAATACATTAAACACTTGGGAAAAGAGAACTTTTAAGTAGGACGTAGGAGCAAATGTGAATGCTGACGGTGCCTTGGGAATTGAGTACTGACCAGATGAATGGGAGTCCAGGTTATTATTCAAGATTTTGCCTAGGAAGAATGAAGCTTTGTAGTCAACCTCAGACAAGTTTTTACAAACCCTAGAGTGGCAAAAGGAACCTACACTCTTGTACCCAAAGCTTCTGCAAAAAGTCAGCTGAAGCATTAAGCATTCCAGCAAGGGTAAAAGCTGCTCTGGGCACAGGGCCAAAGTAAGCTGATTCACCCTGAAATCTCCTTAAATCATCAGTAGGAGCTGACTCTGAAGCTTTGGTTAAGTCTCCAGCAATACCACTGCTAGCATTCAGAGTGCAAGACTGAAAACATGCTTCTAAAATGTAAACATTCATATATAACTTTCCTTCCCCCCTTCTCTTCAATACTTCTGAAGACCCACACAAGCAAATATATTTTTCCAATGGTTGCAATGGAAATAGCACACCCTAATATCCATCAAAATATTAATTTCTTACACATTTCCTTGTCAAAGAAAAGAATGAGAGATTCTATTTTACTGAACTTTCTACTTATTTCTATTGCATGAAACTAGGAAATGTTAATTAGCAAGTAGTGAGGACTCAACAGCATAAATTAATGCATGTTAAATTTTTAGTGGTCTTCCCTAAGATTCTTTCTATGTTTCCTAATTGGACATAAAGCAAAGAGGTAAAGATAGTATAAAACACAGATTCTAAAGTACTTTGGCTTTTTCATTGTGCCATTATATTGATTCCTATTCTAACTGCCATTTGCTTTTACTTCTACAAACTAAAAGGAGCTTCTACAGCATATTGGTTTGGCTGATGTGGAGTAAAACAAAAAGCAGTCCTTTAACTCCATTCAAGCCCAGTAAAAATAGATTACAACTGATAAACTCATAGTATAATCTAAAAAAAAGGGAAAAAAGGGAAAACCAGTCACATTACAGAAAAGAAAGAATGTCTCAAATAGCATTGTATTTTAGAATTATAATTAAATATTTTAATGAAACATTTATTATGCGGTCCTCTGCCTGTAGTACCTGTCTATCTGAAAATGTCTGAATCCCCTATTAAGTATCTCTTTCAGCACATTCAGAGAACATACTCTGCAATAGAAAAAAAAAATCATCTGTTTGGTTCTTAATGACTTATTTAAATTGGCTGAAGTGCTGATTCCATTAAAGAAAGATGAGACCTCTGTCACCCTGCTGCATGTCTGCTTTCATGAAAATCTAATCACTTCAGGAAGTCATGATTTTTTAATAAGAATAAGAAAGAAGAATCTTAATACATAACAAAATGGCTAACAAGGGTTTGGTGTATGCAAAATGTGCATGCACACACATGCAAAAAAAGCATTTGCACACCTATGCAAAAAAAGCATTTCTAAGCTTTGGCACATAAGTGTAGAGGTGCTGTATCTTCACAAGAAGAAGATACACTTGTGCAGTGTCCATGCTTTTTTTGCATGTGTGTGACACAGAAAATCCTTTCAGCTACACAAGTGTATCTTCAGCTACACAAGTGTATTTTGAGCACAAGAAAATAAGCAGATTTTACATAAATAATGACCTGGTACCTGTGAATATTTTATGTTTAAGCTTATTAAATACACCTTATTGACTGGAAAGGAAGTAAATTGGCATAGAATGGAGCTGAAGAAACGAGTTTCTCAAATACCAAGTTACTAAAAAATGCACTCAGAAACTTCATTAATATTTCTTGTTTCCTTGGGCTAAATTTTCGATGAGGGGAAATAAGTGATTGTGTTTTATAAGTTACCCCACTTCTCAGTCCTGCCTGTGGTGAATTAATCTTGTCGCCTACTTTTGAAGGGAATCCCATAGGCTAATGAACAGCCCACAGAAAACTCCACATTCACAGTTTTTATAGTTTCAAGCTAAAAATTTAGAACATCTTGGTTAAGAAATTGCTGAGACAGAACTACAGAACAGAGCCCACATACGTAAATCTCTTTTTAAAAGGCAGCCAGAGTGGGACGAAGCAGGGACTTGGCCTTTGTGTACAATAGCTCAGTTCCTGAAACATTTGCCAAAGGAATAGGAAACCTAGATAAAAGGCCTTTCTCAGCACGAATAGGTCTTGGCCAAAACTCTTATTCAGCAGGCTGGTTTGGGGTTGGCATAGAGAGAGAGGTCCATCCAAATTCTTCCTATTGCAGCTCTGTCCTGTTGGAAAACAGAGCTGGGGCCTTGAGAGAGCCAGATGGAGGGGAATTGTCAAGTCCAGTGATGCAGGCAGAAAGGAGAACCAGGTCTGGGTCATGGCTGCAGGGACCAATTCTGGATTTTGTACACATTAGAGAAAAAATGTGTCAATCTTTCATCCTCTTCTTGGACCAGGGTCCATAGCCCTGACATATAGCCCTATATTAAAGTATTTTTACATAGTTGTAAAGTTGTAAGAAGATGTAAGGAGTGTTTTGTTTGTTTTAGAACAGCCTGTGGCAAGCTGGTTAGGGATTCTCCAGGCTGACAGAAAATATGGGTGTGGGGTCTCACACGCTGCAGAAGGAACTGAGGCACGTTCATGCATGAGTTTTTTATTGTACAAACACTTCCATCCCATGCCATACTGTGGAAGAAAAACAGCTGTGGCTGTTGTGTCTGGTGAGAACCATCCTTGCCAGCTATAGTCAATTGCTACGTTATGCCAGTGTTTTTAGGCACAGAAATCCTCGTTAGGGATGTGCATTTCTCTCCTGCTAAGGTAGGAGCAATTCTGCATGGAAATTCTGCCTCTTAGTAGCTTCTAGGATTGCAGATATAGAAAGGGTGAGGTGGACATTTCTCAAGAATATACTTGTGAAGGATAAATTTCATTCAAATCTCAGTTTAGTCAAAAAAGTGATCTGGACTTTTTTTGGTTTTGGGTTTTCTTTTTTTTTGGAGGGGGGGTTGGGGTAGAGGGTGATGGTTTTTTTCCAGGTTTGGATTTACATAACTGTAAGTTCCTAAATCACAGCAAGATTTGGAAACTGAAATTTTATTTAATCTGTCATTTTTGTCTGACATTCATAAAATACCTGTGGATTATAACTTCTAAAAGTGTTTTGTGGACTGGGATTTTATTTGCCTGTGCAAGTCTTTTGATGAATCATTGGGGTTTTTAGCATCTGAAATACTATAGCTTTAGTAAGAACATTGTTTAATAATGTTTTTTTCATTACTATTAGACAACTATTGACATTGGTGAGGAGGGAAAACATTCTAGAATTAAGCACTGCAAAAAGAGCATTCACTTCATCCCATTTCTATAAATCCATATAATATTATAATTAACTAAATATCACATATGTTAACTCATAATCCAGTTAACTTTGCTTCTTAACACAGTACTTCAAACACATACACGTGAAGAAATTTGCGCTTTCGTTTACTAGCACATATGTTTAGACAGGTTTTTAGGGAGTCGCTAGAGTCCTGCAGGTTATGTGATGGGAGAGCACTTCATAAAAGAACAAAGCACTGCCAGCTCAGAGGTTAAATGTGTCAGGGTAGAGTAAATCACTTCAACAGTAGTGTCTTTACTGGGAAGACAAAAGAGCCTTTAACTCCCCCACTATGCCCTTTTTGATTATGGTTGATGCAGATATTGTTCTGGGGCAATAACTGATGCTCTTCTGGGTCCTGCTAGTTAGGCTGGTTTCCACCCCTGGAAACATTAGTCACAAGACTGGTGATACATTGTTGAAGGAGTTTTTTGCAGGTTATCTGCAATATCCCAAGAGAGAAGTTAACTGGAAGGGTTACAAAATGAGACCACTTCTTGAAAAAAAAAATAAAATTAATCAGTTCAGTTAATAAGCAAAAGCAACCTGTGATTCACATTCCATAAATATCTTTCATGCTAACACCAGGCTAGCGACACAAAGAGAAAAAAGGCTGATATTAAGTGTGAATTTTCCATTCAGCATCTACTGCACCTCTGAGTAAGAAGCAATGATAATTTGGTTTATGATACGAGGGCTGATGAGACTGTAAAGAGATAAAGTGTCTTATAGGCCAGTCATTTTATTCTTTTTTATGAAACCCAGGAGTTTTAATATTTCTGTTTCATATTAAGGATGGGTCCAAACTCAAACCTAGGATTGTCTGTGTGTTCATCTTTGTGAGTTGATTCAGCCTTGATTTTACCTTTAGGTCTCAGTGATGTTGGACTACATCACAGCTGCTGTTGTTGCAAAGCTTACAGATATCTGCTCCTCAGGGTTTTGCTCTTTCCCCTTATTATGTCTGAAGCTGAATCTACTCACAGTTTATATACATTTAGAAATATGAAAAATAATTTAAATCATAGCATCAGCTGACATCTAGCACTGCAGAGAAGGGGTAGAAAAAACAATTACCAAAAATAACTTGTTTTATCAAATCAGGACCATTTTTAGGCTTAAATGTTTTACTGAATGCCATCTCATTTCCCTTCTCTCCTCAAAATTTCTGCCTAAGGAAAATATTAATATTAATTAAATTTCTGTTTAGGCTGTTCAGTAAATGTATATATAGGAAAATATTCTTTTCATCCCTGTTTATGCCAACTTATTTTTCTTCCTTTCCAACTGCCATTTTTATCTTTAATAACTATATATCTTTCACAATTAACAGAGTGATTAGAAAAGGGAACTATCTGTACATAATGATATTAAATTTCTTTTTTATAAGAAATATTAAACTGAGTTCTAATTTTTATTCAAAGCGCTCTGTAGTAATGATACAGACATTATGGAATTTGTTGTTATTAATTATATGCACCAAGACATGCCCTAATATTTGATGTAGCTTGATGCAACTGACTGAAGATTAAAAAAAAATCAGGATAAAAGGAAGACTGAATAAGAGAAGCAAGACACTAAGCTAAATTACATTCTTCAGTAAGCTGTCAAATAGTGTCTTCTTTAATATTAAGTGCTATATGTAAGATGATAGATGAGATCAAACAATCCTACATATGGTGTTACAAAATGCTACTTTCATTTAGAAATAAATAAGGATTTATAAGGATTTTCCTTAAAATCTAAAGAAAGTGCCTCAAGCTTCCTGCAACTGACCTCTTTGCTTTGATAAGAATCCTTAGCAAAACCCAAGTTTGAGAAACAGCGTCTATTTTAGAGAGTTATGATGACACTAGTTAAGCTGATTAAGAACTAGTTAGGTGATAGATCTGAAATGTAGATGTGAGCATGTAATCCTCATTAGTGGAAGATATGTCTAGGGATGTTTTGGAAGGCCCCCTTTCCAAAAGGCCTGTCAAGGATATATTGACAAGTACAAAACCGTTGCTAATAACATTTGCAGAAGGAATAGCATTGGTTGAATAATCAATTGTCAAGCAGGTGTAGTGTTCATAATCAGACACCAAGACCACAAGAAAACTAAAATAATATGTTTCAGTACAATAATGTCATCACTGTATGCTCAGAAACATGATCTTTGGACAGTGATCAAGATAAAAAAGAATAGAAGGAATAGTGATGATCTGCCTCCAACACACATGTGGCATCTATTCCAGGAACACTGCTTCCAGTGTTAGTACCTATACCTTAAGAGAGACACTGAAAAGATTCTGAAAAATTGAATGTGGCCCAGAAAACTAGCCTCAAAAATTATTTGAAGGAATAAATCTTATATAGAAAAAAAAAAAAAAGCCTCTCAATGAGCTTGCTCTGTTTATTTTATCAAAAGGAAACCTGAAAAGCAGCATGATCAAAGCACACATATGTATTCCCAGAGAAAATCTGTGGCTCTTTTGTCTAGGAGTCTTTTGTTCATAGCAAGAATCAATGGTAGTAATTCAAAGTCAGAAATCAAATGAGAAACAAGCCATACCAAATCAACAGTGTTAAGAAACTCACAAGAAACACAAGTATTTCTCCATTTTCAGAGATCTTCGAATAAAGTCTGAGCATTTTTCCAAGAGACAGAGCTTTGTGAAACGTGAAAGCTTTGTACAATATCAGTTGGGCAAGTTGATAGTTCCATGTAAGTCACAAATCCTTAAAATCTGGGACATGAGCCAGTCAGTATCCACTTCCAAAATTTTCCAAAGCAAATGTTAAATCCAATAAAAGATTTAGACACTTGTATTTTGGGCAGCTGGCCACTCCGTAAGAGTCCAGAACCCTGAGTAAGGAGTCTTGGTTTCCTATAAAGTGCAGAAGCACAGTCCATCTCCTTGGGTTGGACAGGAATACCAAAATCCAGATATAACTTTTATTGCTCTCTTGGGCTGTTGGGCATCTTTTTGTCAAGACTTCAGACAGGTCTGTTGCCATGACATCCAGATTTCAGAAGCCACAACCAAGGAGCACAATAAAAATACCTTTCTTTTTAATATATTTTAATTAGTCATGGTTAGATCACTCCAATTTTATAGAAAATGTCTTCAATTTCTGCAATGTTTCTTCCCTGAATTTTCTGCCTTTCAGAGGATTGATCTAGACTCCTGGATTAGTCTTATCAATGATGAGTAGCACAGAAAAGCAAATTCACAGACCAGGAAAGAAAATGCAAAGACAGTGCACAAAAGAACTTACAGTCTTTTAGTGACTTGTACATTCACCCAAGAGGTGACTGTGCTGCTGCTGAAGTTTTGCAGACACAGAAGTTTGGTCAAATCAAACTGCAAATTTCTGAGAAAGGAATTAACTTCTTGGCTTTGTTAGAAGAGCTAGAATATTTATTACTGTTTAAAATAAATTCCTCTGCATTTTTGGGATACCTACTTTATTTCACAATAGTCAGTACTCTCCGTGAAGATTTATTTGTTTAAATGTATGACAGAAA
This sequence comes from Heliornis fulica, assembly GCA_013399135.1. Lineage (NCBI taxonomy): Eukaryota > Metazoa > Chordata > Aves > Gruiformes > Heliornithidae > Heliornis > Heliornis fulica. The sequence goes on from VXBZ01006677.1 coordinate 742,234, forward strand.
TATTTTTAGAGAGTTGAGTTGAAGATGTATGACAAACAACAGAGAAGAGGGAAACCTCAGGGCACTTAAAGAAGCAAAATTTTTACTCCCTGTAAAATATTAAAATCAAGCAGGGAAGTGCCTTCAGTGTTAAGTGGCAAGTGAAACAAGATTCTCTGAATACAGTTTTTTCATGTAAATGAGTTCCTTGGTTTTAACTCCTTTATTGGATCTAGTCCTTCTATACAAAATCACTATTGGTTAAATTTAGTTTATGGAATGCTTAAAAAATCTGGTTAATGATAATGAAAGAAGAATCTGTTCTACCAAGAATGCTAGGCAACATTAAAATTTAAAGAAATGCCATAAATCATATTGTGCCTATTTTTCCTAAAATATTTATGTGACATACATACATTTCATTTGGCTTAAAATTCTAATTAGGATAGATGGTTTAGAAACCACAAGGTTTCTAAAAGACAGGACTGAGATAATTTCTTTCACCCTGCTTGGTTTTAATGTAGATCAGAGTTGATGGTTTGGGGTTTGTTTTGTTTTTNTTTTGTTTTTGTTTTTGTTTTTGTTTTTGTTTTTGTTTTTGTTTTTGTTTTTGTATTTTCTGTTTGCAAAGCAAATATTGTACATTAAATTTACCAATTTGCTAATGTCCAGGCACTGTACTGTACTTTGTTTTTTTTCTAAGCAGTACTAATTAAGCAACAACTAATTTGCCTAATGTAATAAACTCCACTACTGTGTTTTAATTAATGTCATTGTTTAGTTAGATAGAATCCAATCTAAAGATTATAACACCTGCTAGTATATAACCATTGCAATGGCTGTTGTGGCTGAATATATGTCATTTAAATGAATAAGTTTTTCAACCTTCCTCAGGTCTTTGAAGTAAAATCAGAATAAAGCTGTGGTCTTAAAAATCCCATTCATTTTCCAGCAAGGACTATAATTACAAAACTTCCTTAGAAACTGAGGTAAAAGATCTGCACTTATACTTAGTCTAGTAGTACAGAAGCACAAAGTGCTAGTGACTATCCAAGCTTTCACTTGCTGGAAGAACACATCGTTTTTGATACAAATTTCCAGTTTCTTCCAACCTCAGTAGCTGTACAAAATCCCAGTGGGGAAAATCTTACTTAATATTGTTCAAAATGAGCATAGGGTATTTTCTAAAGATCCCAAATACTGGTTTGACTTCCCCTCCTTTTCCAAATAAACAGAGTTTAACTCACATGTGCTAGTCGATCAAATCTGGCAAAGAGTTCATTCAGCATTCGAACCAATTCCTGGGCTGACAGAGTTGTGGAGAGGTTAGTGAATCCTTTAACGTCTGCAAAAAGAATGCTAAGAGGGAAAAAAAAAATCAATATTGCAGTCTATTTCCTTTGAGAAATGAAAGTGCTAAAATACTTTCTAGTAATTTACGAGTGAAGCATGATTTTAAAGGTAGTCACCTTTGCTCTAGACTTTTGGAGATTCTGAAGTAATGAATACAAACATTGAAAGGTCTAAACAAATATTGTCAAGTAAGAGAAAGGGGTTTGCAAAACTTGTATTATGTGGTTTTGGAATTTCAGATAGGTCAGGAAGATGTATTTGAGCATTAATAATCACAGTTGTCCCCATTTATCAGTGAGAAGGCTGAGACATAGTGCACTTATAGTAGAGGGACATATAAATAGGCAGACTTGGCACCTTGAAGCCTGTTAGTATCTGACAGTGTTCTTTGAGGGTGCATTTGCTGATAGCAGGTTTCTTACAGTGTGGACTGCTAAGGGTACAGATGAGGATTAAGTAAGAGGCTCCCAAACTGGGTAAGATTTTTAACAATGAGGGAAAAAAAATAGAAAGGTAAAGCTCCAAACTATGTGAAGAGGAAGGTATATTAATAATAGCGTAACCTGATAAAAATAATATTTTCAAACAACTAATTTACACAGTTTTCATTATAAAAACAACAAACCCCCCTAACTGGATCCTAATTTTCAGGGCTCATATTCCATTGTTTTAGGTAATGTCCAGTATTCAACATTTAGAAAAAAATAGTGTGAGACACAGTTTTGAAACATGTAGTGCCTGAAATCTGTGTTCTAAAGCACACAGAATTTTCATTCTAAATCCCTTTCAAACATAAATTACGTTTCAACTTTTCACCTCTGACTACAGTTCTCTTCCATTCAAACACAAGGGCCATCTTCTCCCTGTTTTGATTCTGTTGCAGCAACTAACCCTGAGAATGAAGATGTGTAATGGAAGACTTATTAATGTAGTGCAATTCAAACCTTTTGTAAATGTCCCTGATACTTTTCACCAGATTTAATAAAATATTATGTCTGAGCTACTGCAAGGCCAGAGAAGAAGAAGATAATCAATTTACTCTTCTGCAGAAGTTCAAATTATGTTTATTGAATTTATCCAGATTAAGTTATATTTGGGTTTCATCAAAAGGCAAAGTACATGCTTTCCTAGCAAACTGTGTCCCATCATTTTCAAAGATGTTTATTTTTTACTCTCTTCAGTGATGGACACTCAATGATTTGCCCTTGTGGTTTGGGACAAACTTATGGCAAGATTTTTTTGGCTTAGCTAAATATTCTGATGGTCAGGAACCACAATAAAAAAAGAAATTCTGTGATATCATGGATGGAATCTGATCATTCTGGTGTAACTCTACAATAAGAAGTTATTACTTCGAGTAGCAGCTCAATAACTATCACCTTCCTGCTAATTAATTTCAGGAGAGACAAGATCTAGAGAGGGAAATAAAAAGGGGAAATGGAATTAGGAAAATTTTAATATAAAGATTGAAATAAAATGTTACTAAAGAGAGGAGCCACATAACATGTTTATATCTTTGAGAGCAACTTACAAGTCTTACTTATCAGTATGTATGCTGAACCAGAATGTTGTGGCAGAATCTGTGTCCATGTGCAAGCAGGGATCCCCATACTGTTCAACAGTGACCACTTAATTAAAATGAAAAAATACACAAATGGTCCAGCCCTCAAATGACTTTTGCAAAGGCATACAAACATCCTAATAATTAAAAAGGCACCGAAGTGCTTATCTGCTCAGGGATTCAACAAGAGTAGAGTATTCTTTTAATGTATGAAAGAATAAAGCAACCCAAGGGAAAATTTTAAACAAGAGTCATTTAGAAGCATCTGTGACCTTAAACATTAAAGGGGATTTCCTCCACCCACCTGACATTCTCATAACGGTGAATGTAGATCTTATGAAACTGATGTTGCAAATGTTCATCTTCTACGTTTGTCATATCATTTATCATTTCCAGGACTACAAAGCGTGGCAACACAGAGAGCACCAGACGTTCCTAAAACAAAGAGGAAACCAAAGTGTCAGTATCAGTCTGAATCATAGAATCACAGAATATTAGGAGCTGGAAGAGACCTCGAAAGATCATCCAGTCCAACCCCCCTGCCCGAGCAGGATCATCTAGAGTATATCACATAGAAACATGTCCAGATTGGTCTTGAATGTCTCCAGAGAAGGAGACTCCACAACCTCTCTGGGCAGCCTGCTCAAGTGATCCATCACCCTCACAGTGAAAAAGTTCTTCCTTATATTAAGATGAAACTATCTATGTTCCACTTTGGAATCATTTCCCCTTGTTCTATCATTGGCCATCCCTGAGAAGAGCCTGGATCCATCCTCCTGACACTCACCTTTTACATAGTTGTAGACATTAATAAGGTTACCCCTCAGTCTCCTCTTCTCCAAGCTAAAGAGACCCAGCTCCCTCAGCCTTTCCTCATAAGGAAGATGTTCCACTGCATCATCTTGTTGGCCCTGCGCTGGACTCTTTCAAGGAGTTCTATGTCCTTGGAACTGAGGGGCCCAGAACTGGACACAATACTCCAGGTGAGGTCTCACCAGGGCAGTAGTTCACAGCAAACTAACTGAGCTCTGTGCTATTTAAAGAGCTGGATAACTGGCAATTAAATATGTGACTTTCCCATATAAAACTTCAGCTCAATTGTGATAATTCACATTACTAAAATGCATCCAGAATATGTACTGTTCTCTCTCCTTCTCTTCCAAGAAATTCTTCCCTCACATGTTCTAAGTTTACTTGTTTATCTAAATTTCCATATTACTTAATACATCAATTAACAATCTTCCCACTAAACATCACTTACAAACATACCAAGCACTGCATTTCAGTCAGTAGTAGCTTGATTAATGGATATAGGTAAGAGGAATTTGAAAGTCCTCAGCAGCAAGTAGAATAAGATTTTTAATGTTATTTATTTACCAGAATTTAAATACTGTGTGTTTAGCATTCATAGAGTCATAGAGCCATTTACACTGGAAAAGAAGTTTAAAGTCACCCTCAGGCTTCACAACTACATGTCTTTTAAATACCTCTAGGGATGGTGACTCCACCACATCCCTAGGCAGCCTTTTCCAATGATTGATAAGCCTTTAGGTGAAGAAATATTTCTACTATTCAATCTAAACCTCCTTTGACACAACCCAAGTCCATTTCCTCTTGTCTTGTCACTTGTTGCTTGGGAGAAGAGAGCAAGAGCCACCTCACCACAGTCTACACACAATTTATTAGCTTCAGCAGCAACAGTAACATACAGATATCGTGGATGGGACACTCTAACTGGGACATGAATTAACAAACTTTAAAATATAATGAGACTACACAAAGTAGGAGTTGCACCTGGGAATTTCTAGAACTGCCCATACTTCCCAGCACAGTATCCATCAGTGTTTAACTGTGAAGGTTCAGTCTCCTGCTTTCAAGATGCTTTCAAGTGTGTCCATTGCACTCCATCAGCCTGAAACCTCATCTATACAGATGACTAGTCAAGAAGCTGCTGGATCACACAGAGAACTGGCAACATGAGTCCACTCTGTGAGCACATACACCCCCACTGGTGCTAGATAACAATTATGAAAATAAATTATTTAGTTATCCTTGTAATTTGAGTCCTTTGGCTCTTTCCACACATATAGATGTGTTACACAGTTTTGAGAAGGGCTGTCTCGACTGCCTATGTGTTCATGACATTCACGTGACAAGTCCTGTCATGTGAAGTCAGCTTAGACTCATCCTCTGCTGCTGTAGGAAGATGTATGAACTTCCTGAGCTGACATTTGCAGAGTGTGCATCCAGGACTGAGGTCTAGCATGTCTCTTGACTGATGGATTTAGATAAAGAGTGCAAATAAATTTAATAAAGCCATTCAAACTGGACTAGTAAGTCTGGAGAACATGTTTCTAGTGTCCATTCTGTGTGTTGCAGGAGCACTCAGAAAGCATTTTAGGCAAGTTGAAGGACATATAATTATACACATGCACATGTGTGTTAGTAATGTGTATTATTAATGTATATTAATAGAGTATGAGAGTATACTAGCTTAGTAGTGTGTAAATACAGTGTATCTGTATATATTAGTTCACATATACATTTAGTTTCTGTGCATAAGTATATGTATACATATACACATACACAAAAATGCTGCTTTCCAGCCCATGTCATAATACAATTGCTAACAAAATCTAAGTCGGACCAGGCAAGCCCTCAAAAGATTATTGAATTCTTTCATGAAATCTTAGATCATCCCTTGAGAGATTTCATAATGTCCATGTTTCTGTGGATCACCAGTTTGACAGCTCAGGAAGATTTTACAAGTATCCCACCCAAATCTGCTTCTCTGCAAATTAAGCTTTCTTTTTTATCCTCCAAAAGAGAGTATGGATAATCAATGACCGCCTTCTTCCCTGTAACAATCCTTATGTACTCTTATTGTGCCCTCTTTCACGCAGCCTTTCTTTTCTAGATTAACCAGCTTTGTCCGGTATTGGACTATATCACTCCAGATCACTCTGAGGCAAAGCTAGCAGTTTTTCACTAAATTGGCTCCAACTACCTTTTGATTTACAGGTTTGCAAATACTGAAGTTTTATTGAACTAAAGAAGAGAATGTCAGTTCTGTAAACCACTTAGCACCAAATTTCAGATGACATTTTGGGGAACAGTGTAGGTCTAGGGAAAGCCAGATGTGAACCTTCACATCAGGTATATATGGAGACTGTAAAGAGGTGGAAGACACCGATGAAGAAAGTCCTCCCAGGCAATACCCATGGAGGAAATATAGTGCAGTGTGAATCTCTTCCTGTATTTTTTTATAAGCAGACTGGTGATATGACTGTGGAGAAAGCATTCAGAAAGAGCCAAGCCATATGGAGTAAAGAGGTGGTTTCCAGACTAATTCTTCCCTTTCATAGCTGAAAAAGACAGCTATTTCAATGAACCCTTTCTCCATTCCACATCAACCTATCCATCACACTTTAAGAAAGGCCCTTTGCAGATTTGGGAACTGAGATCAATGTGGAACCCAGACATGAAGAAGGAGCTAAAAGATATGAAGAAAATGGTTTTGGAAAAGCAAATATTCAAAATTTTCAAAATCTCTTTACTGAAAAATATGATTGTGGAATAACTAACTCAAAATAATGTCATATAAATATTTTATGAGAAAACGTGGATCCTGGATATAGCCTTATAATACTTAAGATCTTCAGAAATTCCAATATTTTGCATCTCTTTAAGGGCTAAGACTTACTCAAGCTTTTGAACTGTATGGGAACAAAAGCTTCATCACTATTGTCAAGAAATTCTTAACTGTGAAAGAACCACAAACTAGGATATAAACACAGTTCCAGAGGTGCAAGACAAAGCACATCTTGTAAAATCTACTTACTAGTATGAAGCTAACTTATCATAAACATTATAAATAGAAACGTTCTGTTTATAACCATTTCTAGGCAGGCTGATTAAAATCTCAATATCGATACTATTTATTTATTTATTTATTTAGCAGCTAAATCAGTCTTCTCTTGCTTTATGTTCTCTTATAACCAGCCATGTGAAAAATTCATCTTTGCCATCACTTCTTGGCAGTGGCCATTTTCTCTGATTCCTGTTGCCTTTACTTGTGCTGAAGAGGCTAACTTAGAAAGAATTTTCATTTTCTATGCATATTTCTTATTCCTTGCATTAGAAGCAGTCGTCTTCTATTTGTGCCTTGCCTCTTCAGCCTCAGAAGAGTTTTGGTATCCTTAAGGTCTGTTTTTGTCACACCCAGAAGAAATATGAGGGTAAAGGGCAATTTTGGGTTGGTTTAGAAGAATATGATTAATTCTTGTAACAACTGTAAGGAGAGCACCTTCCCCACTGATTACTATATATTAAATACAAATGAAAATGAACTCCAAGCAATGCAATGCTTCTTGACATTGAAATCCTAAATATTACTAAAGGGAATGGTTTTGATTCTGAGCTTTCACATTGTTCTTTCATCCTAATTGTGTCTCGGCACTCGGCACTGCTGAGCTTGCTTTCTGGCTGCAGTTTCTTACTCCCACAGCTAGTTGTCATATGCTGGTGATACAATACTTAAGATGAAGACTAGTCCACTTTTTACAGGTACCAATGTATACAGCACCCAGAGCTCCTGGCATCAACATTGCACTAGTTTTCTGGTAGAAGATTTAACATTTTACATATACTTCATTTTTTCTGCCAGAGAGACAGATGTTGAGGTGATTGTGAGGCAAGTTGGTATTACAAGGACGTAGCATGAACTAATATTATCCAGGCTTTGGAGTCTGTTCCTTCTTAAGGGGCAAATGTTCTCCAGAGAGAACACAACAGTGCAAAGAGGGACAATATGTGGAATGAGAAAGGCAAAACAATCATGAAAACGCTGATTTTGATGCCAGCAAAATCAGAAACATCTGAAAAAAATGAAGGAATCCCTCCCCAGCATTTGTAGGAGGCAATATAGTTTCTAAATTACAGCTTTTTCAGTGAAGATCATAAAGAATTCCCACTACAAGCAGACGTAGTTAGTAAACAGTTCTCAGCTACGATGAAAACACATTGTAGATAAATACTTTCATTTGTCTAGGTGGCAGCCCCAGCTGAGGTGAACTCTACATTTACTTAAGAGGCAAAACACATGCTGTTAATAGCTTCTGATGGAGTGGAGGTGTGTAATGCTCTACTCTGAGAGGGCAGCTCTCTCCTGGGGCCCTGCCTGTAAAGCATGCTAACATGGAAGAGGAGAGAACTGAGACTCTACTCATTTTAATCCAAATGTCCTACAAACCTTTTACTAAATCAAGGGCTGCATTTGAGAGGGAGAAGAAAAAAAATGATTGAGGTGGTGATAGCTGATACAGAGCAAGCTGTGAGCTGTCATGCAGTGAGCTCATCCTCTGTTCTGGTGAAAAGCCCAGCTCAGACCTTCTGTTTTCCCCATACAGGTTGTACTAATTTTAGCACATCTACGTTCTCTTGTCTGTTTTCAACCGATCCCACCTGGGAATTCTGTTATCCTCTACTGTTCTTCTGATGTGTAAACACTGGGTGTGGTGCTTGTAATAGCAGGAAGAATACCAGTTCCTCAGGAGGTCCTTTACAGTTGTGAACAACCTGTGTTTTACAGGAATGTCTAGCCCTGAGGTAGTTCCACTCTTGAGCAAATGTCCCATGTCATCCTAAGATGCCATGTTGTGAACAGCTGTTGATTGATATTCCAGGAACTAGAATTATTTTTTATATTTTGTGTCCTTCAGCCTTCTATAAAAGAAGGCATTTAGGCTATATATTCTCTTATTCCTTCACTATTAACATGCATTGCTCAATATGACCATATAATAAATCCATCCTTTGAATAAATCAGATCAGTCTTTCAGGGAGACGTGTGCTTAAAGTGTTTGATGAGTTCCTCTGAAGATAGTTTCACAATAGCATAAAATCTTTTCACTGTAAAAAACAAAAGTGTTATTTCCTACCTTACACTTGTAGGAAGACAAATAGGAATACAAATTAAAAAAAAAAAAGAAGATAAATAAAGTAAGCAAATATAAATCCTGGATAATATTGAACTGCTTATGAAACATGTCATAAGAAAATACTAAAAATAGCTATTTGTGCATGGGCATATGGCTAAAATTGAGAGTGCACATTTTCCCCAATAGCAAAAGCTTACACTCCTTGTTTGCTTTCACTTAAGAAGGTATCAAGCAGTGGCTCTAGAACATTTGTTTAAAGTAAAGCATAGTTCACTTGGTGCATGTTCACTAAGCCAAGAAAAATGTGCCTGGCACATTTGATATCTTAACCTTCATGCTACTCATTAATGTAAGTTAAATGTTCTTGGCTGCACATAAGATCTGGCAATGACCCATAAAATAGAGGTTAATTACTATGCCTCTGCTGCAGTCTTCCTCTATTAATATTGTAATGTGTGAAGAGCTCTTATCAGGATGACAATTGAAAGTGCATATACAGCTTTTGTCGCTGTTCTGTATTACATATGTCATGCTATGGAAGAATGCTGCAAGAAAAATAATTTGTAAACTTGTATGTGTGTGAATGTCTATACATTGGTATGAGGCACTTCAGGCACTAGTCAATTCTCTGTTACTGAAACATTCAAAGGAAAGAAAATTCTTCCCTTTACAGGCAGCAGCTGTCCTTTGCTGTTCCAAGCTGCTCTCGCACCATGACAGACTAACGGGGTGTTGGGGATGCTGGACTGAACCCCTTGCAGAAATAAAGCACTGAGATGGACTCTAGTGTAGATCATGTCCATCCCTTCTTTCCCTAGACTTGATGTTAATGTTCTGTCAAACAGGATGTGTCCCTTTTGATGGGCCTTTCACATCACTTTTCTTCAATCCAGCAGTCAAAAAGGATTTTTGGTTATCCAATAAGTGTCAGGTCCTGTCTCCTTCATATAACGATTCTTGCTAAATAACTCTTTTTTTAACTAGTTAAATACTACTATTCCTATTTCACAGATCGAGATACCGTGGCACAGAAGAATAGTGCAAATGTGTGGAGGTGATTTTCAAAGGAGCAGCAGCAAATTAAAGAGAAGAAAATTATATTTTTTTTTTTATAGTCTTCTGTGCCTCATAATTTTCATTATTATTGTTCAGGAGAATAGACACAGAAGAAAGAAGATAGCAACAAAAATATGTATTAAAAGAGCTGCTGATCTATTCTCCTATTAACCATTCATGACATGAATCAGCTTTATTCTTTAACATCAGAGTTTTGAGTAAATATATGAAAAAGAACCATTAACCCAAAGAATCAGCAAGTAAAAGAAAAAGACCAGTAGGAATCACTAAATGTAACAAACTGATGGTAGAATTCAGGTCTGGATTCAGACATCTGAATTTTGGTGACTACAGCATAGGGTTGCCTAAGGTTCCAGCTGGGCTTCCAGCGAGCCTGGAGAGGTACTCAACAGATCAGATGTAACTGTCTGCTTTGGTGCCACTACAGGTCTCTCTGATCTCCATCATCTGTATTGACTAGATCTCAGTTGACTACAGCATGAGTTCAGAGGTGTAAAGAGCATGTAGTCATCTCGGTTAGGAGGTGTCTAAATACAGAGCTGACTCCTACCCAATCCCCTTCAGAAAAACTTAGGAACAGTGAAATAAATACTGCAGTGATAAAACAAATTGACTTCATGAGTCATGCATGTCTGCTTAAACACCTGACTGTAACATGAATACTTTCTGTAATGCCCACTTCTTGTTTTATGCATCTGCAACAGTCCTTCTTTGTTGAACAGCTTCCCTGTGGTCTGCATGAACTGATCCCTTGTGTCCCTTGTGCTGTAATCAGGGGGTATCAACAGTGCTTACTACTGCACAAACATAGCTAGGCACATTTGTGGAAAAGTGGGACGTGTCCCTGATGAGTAAATAACAACCTTTGGAACAATTGTTTAGAAGAGTCAATTAAACAGTGCACGAGGTCTCAGTCTTGTGAATAAAAACTGAACTGCAAACCTTTCCACCGATGCTGATTAAAGAAAACAAAATACCAACAAGCAATTTGGGGCCTAGAGGAAGTTGCCAGGAGGGAGGTCAAAGTCCCCAGGTTTTCTCTGCAGGTCCTGTGAGGGCCTCAGTCCTCACGTCACAGGGTCTGCGATCTGCATACGCTCCTTATGCTGATTCCACTTAAATGGTACATGGCAAGCAATGAAAAGCTGCCTATACTGCCTTGGGATTTTCCTTTCTTTCTCAACATTGTTACAGGGTAGGCTTTGCTGAGGAATGAAAAGCCCCTCTTGAATGACACTTTGGTTTTGTTCCTCTACGCAAACTTTCAAGTGGATGAGCCTACATATATCTTGTGTGATGAAGTCTTTGGATGAGGGAACAAGTTATTTATTGCTGCTCCCAAGACACTTCTGTAAAGCTAGAGTGGACATAACCCAGAGATATTTAACTCAGCAGAAACTCTAGAGAAATTGCTACACACTTTCCATCTTGATTTTTAATGATACTTTTGCCAGCTTTATCAAGCTTGGCTTTAACAACATTACTAGTTAATATTATTGAAGCTTTATTTTCTTAAGCACTGAACTTAAAAGAATGAGAAAAGGGCTGTTCAGAGCAGTGGTTTCCACCTTTCCTGAACACATGGGCTTCTGTTATCTTTCAGGGAAGTAGATAAAAATTGTATTTTTTTCTAGTGTAAAAGTGACAGTGTTCAGAAGAGATGTATTTATTGTAGATGCCACTCTAGAAAATGGGAATTAGCAGCTCTGATTATGATGAACAGCTTTAAAGAGAAATTCCTTTCTTCTTACTTTGAGCACAACTGACTATTTGCAGCCATTCTTTCTTGAACATTATCGAGACAATGCCATATAATGCAAAAAAACAGAAGGAAGTGCAATATCTAATATGTTCAGACTTGTGGGTTTAGGGGGCTGCCTGTTAGCTTTTACTGCTTACTGCTGCAATGTGCAATATGAGCTATATCAACTTTCTTTTATTTGAATTCAGGCAGTTACCATTCCTACTCATCCCATCCTTGGCTGCATGTTCCATTTAGGCATCTGCTGTTCTCAAAGAGAAACAAGGCCAGATCACACAGGAGGTTTTGGAGTCTCCTTTTGTTTAGCTCTTTTCTATGAAACATAACTAGAGTCTCATCCAAACTGATAACCCAGTGTTTATGAGAGTCATGGCCTTTTATAATGGTGCCTAATTAGTTGCTAACTGAGAATGTTATAAAGTTAGGGGTAAAGCAGGATGGAAAAAGCTTCTTTCACACACTTTTGGTAGAAAGGATGTTTTATCCAACTGTTTTCTCAATACTAATTGTCCAGAACAGCATGAGCCAATATATGTAGCACATTCTGAAGGGAAGAACTGCAAAATAATGCTGGTTCTTTGCTTTGTTTGGATGTTGAATGGCTTGAAGATTCGAGTGTCAGAGGCCACATTACAAAATCTTGGCAGGGCTTGATGATTACTAGCCCATTGCCAGGTGTCAAAGGAGGTGCCTTTCTCATCAGCCAGTTGGCTAAGGAAGAATACCACAATCTTAACTTCTGCTTACCCTGTGCTCCCTGAGCAGTACAAGGCTGATTCTGGGGTTACCAGTTTCTATTTTCATGCTGCTCCAGTATAATTCTGGCTTCATTTACACTTAGTTCATCCTGTAGCATGCAGGGAAAGTGATAGAACTGCCTACCCTGTTGATTTTTCTGGTATGCTACCTGTTAACTGCTGCATGTATATAATATTCCTCCATAAAATACGTATTTGTATAATAAAATAATTTTTGTAAAATGATTTTTTAAATTACCATTGTAAATTATGAAACTAAATGCAGCTAATGCTTACACTGTATAGTACTGGCACGCTGAATCAGCTGACCTGCCACAGGGTCACACAGGTACCACAAAATTGCACAGGAGTTCATGAAAGCAAGTCTGTGGATGAGAGCTGCAGGGAGCCAGTCTGTGACACCTGACAGCAGTGGCCAGTTCTTACATCTGCTAGATTAGATCATCCAATGATCTCCTCTTGCTGCTTTTCCTTTGAGTTGTCTTTATCCTTAGGCAACAGGACCTAGAGGTCTCAAATTTGGTGCCCATAAGTGTTGAGTACAAGCAATGGTTTAATACTTCCAGATCATCTGGATCCTAACAATTAAACTTTTACCTCCTGAATTAAAATCACATTAGACTTACATTCCATTGTGAAATCCTACCGTGTAACAAAGACATGGGATAAAGTGCAGGCTTGGTGGGCATCTGGCATCCAACCAAGATGAACTAGCCACCCTCAACAAAAAGCAATGTACTGGTTTCTAGTTTATTGGTTCACAGAAATTCCAGTTAGTTTAGACTTGAAGGATGAAGCCATATCTTCAGAAAAGGTGAAAGACAGACACATCTACTGGAGACTGATTTCACAATGGCCTAATCTTAAGCCATTCCTTATTTTACAGGAATAATAATAAATGAGAGTAAAACAACTGCTACAATTCAATTGTATTCACAAATTTCAGAATGGTCTTATCTGACTTTAATGTCTGTACTGTACTCCAATGTCCTGGTACCCTTTCACTTCTCTAGGAATGCTTTGGCTTGTCTGCTGTTGAATCTTCATGTGATTGTTCTGCACTGTTTCTACTATTCATTTAGATGCTTCTATTTTCATTTTGTTTCAGAAATTACCAGTAAACTTCAGCAAAATATAGATTTCTCAACAGTATGAGATATTGCACCTAATGACATGGAAAATGGCAGAAAGCTGGCTTAAATGCCATTTATTTTTCAGCTTTGTATGACTAAATCACTGCACAACAACAAGATGCAAAGAGCTAGGAGGTCATCTATTATGATCAAAACAAGGAATACATATTGCCAGAGACCTTACGAGACTCCAATATTAAACAGAAGAAGATGAATGAAACTTCCTCTGGGAAGATTTAGAAGTGGGAGTAATGGTCACTTTCTGAAAATCAATTCCCTTTTAATATGGTTGTGGGTGGGTACTTAAATACTGGTGGTGTGAAAGACCTTCAACCCATTCATAAATGTTCATCCAAAATTTTATTTTACCTTAAATTATCTCAGCAATGGCATCTGTGACTTGACTCAGATTAGTTTAGAATTGATACTGCTCATGGTCAGATAATTTAAAACTATTATCTGGACCAGAGAGTTTCTTAATTTTGAAGCTTGTAATTTTAGAGTTCTCCTACAGTCATTTCATGGTTTGAAGCCAGTTTACACTAACTAGCCTTAGTATTTGAAAGTTCTGATAGTGAACAAGTAGAAAAAAGTTACCTAAAAATAAATATAGTCATAGCTCAGGAAAGGTACCAGCGATGATATTGGAGCCTGGAGTTCTTTATTTAAGCAGAGATGACTGTATTGCATCTCTGAAGATGTCTCATCTCCATAGGAGGCTGTAACTATTTCATTCTCCTTACTCATTACCCCTTTTTCCAGTTCCCTGAGACAATCAGCAAGGGTTGCTAGTCAGTGGCAGCTGTGATAATAGTTTTGGGGTTTTTTTCATTGGACACCTCCTTAGCAAGGAGATGAGAATGCAGGAGGCACAGGCCACCAAAATCTGATCAATAAACTATCAGTCCCATTCACTGTTGACCAGCAGAGCATTTGAAAAGAAAAAAACCCACACAGATTTTCAGAAAGTAGTTTTATCACTAGTGAATCCAAAAGCCACCTATTAGGGAGGCGAAGCTGAGTTTTCCTTCTCACAAATTTCTTTTAGGTAAATCTCCCATGCCTTAAGTTTTAACAATCTAGATTATTTTTTCACCTAGATAAATTACAGTTCAGGAGCTGATTCCCATCTCTCTAGCTTTGGCTGGAAATCTCATTATTATGTTTGAGTCCATATGTTTACTCAAGATTTTCAAGGAATGGAAGAGAAGGAAAAGGATGACTTTTATCTTGATTTTACCTTAGATTTTTACTTGAAAGAAAGATGAGGGGATTATGGGCTGATAAGAAACAAACATCAGCAGCAAATGTGAAGCACCAATATCTAAAATCTGACACATAAAATTTTATGTTCTCTACCACGAATGGGTTGAGGAGACGTGGTCGTTTGAGACAAGAAAATGCGGAAAACATACATGCTGGTCCTGTGATCTGTTCCCTGTCACCAATAAAATAATAAGTACAGATAAACATTGCTTCCCTCCTCCCCAGTAAGGAGGAAAACTGTCAATTTATTTAGGCAACGGGTCATCTCTGAATTACAATGTGGATATGGGTAATGAAGAACAGTATAAAGTTTGCATATTCCTTCATTTGTTGGATAAATGAGTATTATATACTTTGATCCTCTAAGTATGAATGGAACAATGCTAAGAACAAATTTAAGTTGGTATCACAGTCCTTTAGAGAAAGGCACCAAGACGAAGGGAAGTCTGGATAATTGTGAAACATTTCTGGGATCTCACATTCAACAGACAATTTCCTACAAAGTAAAAAAAAGACTACTAAAATGCAATACCTAACCAGAGACGTATACACACTTTTAGAATGTATGATTATTGTTTGCCCCTTAGAACTAACCCCTCAATTATTGTGATAATAATATTTATCTATGTAGCATTTTAAACTAATTTTAAATGAAAAAGGAAGGTCACATGACATCTAAAATCCCAATTATGATTTTTTAAAAAACAAATATGAATTTTATTCTCATAACAATTTAGAGGGATGCTCATATTCTTAAGACCAATATTTAAAAAGATGGCTTTATAGTGTTTAACCCTCTTAAAGTGTCCTTTCCAATCCCAGTCCAATCTACTCTTGCTTTAGAGGCTGCAAAGTACTGACAGTTGATTAAAATTAGATCTGTAAGATCTTAATAAAACCTATACAACATGTAAGCCTCTTTATAAAACAAACAAACAAACAAAAAACCACAAAAAACCAGAGTTCATCTACAGAGATCTTCTTAAAGTTGCTGGAAATAGAGATTGCTGCAAAGGAAAGCGTAAAAAAATCTTCTGGAAGTAGAGGTAGAAGAGAAACAAGGAAACAAATAGTCAAGCAGAACAGTTTTCTAATGCAAAAAGAGATTAAGACTTGATTACATTTTTTTTCCCCACAGATATTGTGCAAGAGAATCTCAATATGCCGACAGCAGACTGTTCTGAAGGCCAAGGCAAATTGTATCCTGGACTGCACCAAAAGCAGCATGACCAAGAAGTTGAGGGAGGGGATTCTGCCCCTCTACTCTGCTCTGGCAAGACCTGACCTGCAGTACTGCATCCAGCTCTGGGGTCATCAGGAAAGGAAATACATGGATCTGTTGGAGCAAGTCCAGAGGAGGATGTAGTGGTATTGCAGTGTAGCTTATTTAAGAAGTAGCTAGAAACTTCTTAGGGTTCCAGCAAAGTAAATACCAGCTGGGCTCCCAAAACCAAACTCCAAAACTCCATTGCTGACAAGGACTGGTGGGACCCCACACTGGTGCAGGGAAAGAGTGTGAGAAATGACCCTAACCAGTCCGTCGTCCCCCCCCCCAAGAAGGAGGACAACTCATGAGAAACTGACCGAAGAAAGAAGACTCCATTCCCTATTTCCCCCCTTTCCTCCATGCCATCCTGGAGAAGAGAAACATCATGAAGTCTGCAAAGAAGGGAGGGGTGGTGGGGGGGTGTTTTAAGAGCTGTTTGTACTTCTCATTATCTGACTCCGGTTTCTCTGTGTGTGTAGTGTAATAAATTAGAGTTTTCTTGCCTTTCTTCTGTGTTGAGTCTGTTTTGCCTGTGACACTAATTGCAGAATGATCTCTCCTTGTCCTTATCTCAACCCCAAAGCCTCTCAATATGTATTTTCTCCCCTGTCCAGCTGAGAGGGGTGTTATAGAGTGACTTTGGTGTGAGTTTGGCTTCCATCCAGGGTCAAACCACCAAAGAGGACCAAAAAACTCATCAGAAGTCTGAAGCACCACTGTTGTGAGGACAGGCTGAGAGAGTTTTGGTCTCTCAAGAGAAGGCTCTGGAGAGGGCCTTTTAGAAACCTTCCAGTACATAAAGGGGCCTGCAGGAAACATGGGGACAAAGATTTAGCAGGGCCTGTTGTGATAGGAGGAGGGGTAATGGTTTTAAAATAAAAGGATTTTTTAGACTACCTATAAGCAAGAAATTTTGTATGATGAGTGGGATGAAACACTTGAACAGCTTGCCTGGAGATGTTGTAGATTACCCATCCATGGAAACATTCAAAGTCATGTCCCTGCTGATTGAGGTGAGGTAGAATTAAATGACCTTTACAGGTCCCTTCCAATCCAACCTATTCTATCCTCAGAAGCTCAGTGGATTATGTATTATGCCAGCTAGGACCTTCTCATGGAATCATAGAACCACATAATGGTTTGGAGTTGGAAGGGACCTCAATGAATATAAATTCTGACCCCTCTGCTATGGGCAGGGACACACTTCAGTAGAACAGGTGGCCCAAAGCCCCATCCATACTTGCCTTGAACAGTTCAAGGTAGGGGGTATCCACAACCTCTCTGGGCAGCCTGTGCCAGTGCTTCACCATTCTGACAGTGAAGAATTTATTTTCTACTTTTTAATATCTAATCTAAATCTACCCTTCTTCATATTAAAACTGTTATTCCTTGTCCTGTCATTACACTCCCTCATAGAGAGTCCCTCTCCAGCTTTCTATAGACATCCTTCAGATACTGGAAGGCTGATATAAAGTGTCCCAGGATACTTCTTTTCTCTTGTGAGAAGAAATATTCTTGCCTGAGTATTCCTTGCAAGACTGGACACATTGGCAGGAGTTGTTCCCTACTAACTCTCTTAGTTGCTCCTTCTTCTAGCGTTCACCTCCATTTTCTCTGCCAGTGTTCTAGTTACCTAGGAAAATATTCATAATGCTTAAGGAAACCATTGAGATAGAGTTTTATTTCCATATGTGAGGAGGTTGAGATGATGCCTGCTGAGAAGGGTGTCTGGTTGCTAAAGGGACTGTGTTGGAAGGGGATGAAAACAAGACATCTAAAGAGACAAATTCATTGTGGATTTAGTACCTTCTACTGTTATGTAACTCCACTGAAACTCCTAAAATATAATTATTTTCTTTATTTGACTTCTCAAGGCTTAAAACCTGGAGGATTTCTTTCTGATTTGAGCCTAGTCCCTACCAAAGACTAAGCATAGCAGTGGCAGTGCAGCACAAAAAGCAAGGAGTTTTCTTTTCATGAATGATGCGGAATGTGCTACAGTGAGAAAAGGAATAAACAGCTCACCAAAGGATGAATATAAGTATCACACAGATCCAGACTGATTTCACCTGTTATCTCAAACTGCAGAGATCCTCCTTTCATAAGTTACCACCAAGTGCTCTAAATCTACCAGAAAGAATACCAATAAAATATATCAGAGGAGTTTTATTTATTAATTTTTTGAACACTAGTTCAATCCATGGGTTATTCATATTAGTAGGATGCAGTCTAACAAATTTTCTTAGCTTGAAAGCAGCCCTATTTCCTTATTGGTCTATCTGGGCTTCATTATTCTCATTGCTCTATAGAGGTCTTAGATGGAGAGTAGCCGTGACATAGAAGTC
This sequence comes from Heliornis fulica, assembly GCA_013399135.1. Taxonomy (NCBI): domain Eukaryota; kingdom Metazoa; phylum Chordata; class Aves; order Gruiformes; family Heliornithidae; genus Heliornis; species Heliornis fulica. The sequence continues at coordinate 760,674 of VXBZ01006677.1, forward strand.
TTTTATGAGTAAAATGGCTTTTCTGCGAATAGCAGGTCCTGTGATGTTTCAATCTTACTGTAAGACAAGACGTAGATGCTGGACGGATTTCTAAATCCATTTAGCTACTTTACTTCCACGATGTTTCCATTCTAGTTGTTTTAATCCTACTTTTCTAAATTCAGTCATAAGAAATTTTTAAGTCCTCCTTGCACAATAATTGTTTTCAGATATGTATATGTGGTAGAGGAGGATGAAGAAATAAATGAGAGATCCTTTATAATTAAATGGTAATAATTGAAGGTTTAAAATGCTAGACAAATTTCAAGAGAAGATGAATTGCTGGAGAAATAGCAGGTAAGGACACCAGAGATATAAATTTGGTTCTTCATAAAGTCATCATTTCACTATGTTTCTGGATTTAATATGCCATTCATTTAAAACTTATGGATTTTGTAAGATGAAATGTAATATAATGCAGGTTCTGATCTTAATTAAGGCAACTTCAGAGCAATTTCACAATGAGGGAAAATGCATACACATTGTTTCTGAAAGTTCTGCACTAGCTAATTAAGAAAGTAAATTAGACTTTCTATTTTCATTGCCCAGATATGATGAAAGCAGAATTTGTCCCAAAGTTTCAAACAGGTAGTGGAAAGTGGTGATATTGTTGTAAGAAAATGGATTTAGGATTAAGAATCTTTTGTGTTTGTTCATGATTACAAAGTGTTGAAAACAAAACTGAAGGACATTTTTGGTTGGTTGATATAACTACGTATATTAAGCACAAGCACCTGACTACATTTCATTAAAAACATTTAAATTAATGATTTGATTAACAATTGGTAAACTGAGACTCTTTTCACAACACATGATTTTGTGCTACCTTTTCTAACTCGCTTCTCTGATATTTCTACAGGACAGTTTTTCTGGTACTCATTATTAGTAGAGTCTCATCTAACTAAATCAATCTCTGAAATGTTTTGGAGCTTCACTGGAATTCTAATTTTGCGATGAAAATTGGGAAAGAAGTAGACAGAGATATTCCCTCAGTTTCACAAAGCGCTGGGATTTCCCAATGGTCTAACTCAGATAATACCACACAGTTAAGTTCATAAATATCGTTAGCAATGACTGCTGGAGTAATTCTCCCTTGTATCCACAGTACTGTTCACTGTATTAATAGAGTGATTAGAGTCAGGAAATTCATTGTAACTGAAAATGTTAATATGTACTTGTTAATAGCCCCTTGTGCCCTGAACATAGTCAGTTATATCCTTAGTGAATTAGTCACTTCTGAAAATAAGTCTAAAAGTTCTAAATGTCTGAAATATTTCTAAATATTCTACTCAAAAGTGACATTGAGAGGAAATGGTGGTAGGGGACAAAGGCTGAAAAGAGAGGTAGCAACTTAATTGTATAGAGTTTTGGAAACAACAAAAGCTGGAAACAAAGTCACTTCAAAGTTTTGAAAAATTTTGGCCAGGGTCATTAAGTCTTTTCTGTCATATAAGTCTGCACTTCACCCTCCTGCTTCTTGTGCAATGAGGGAACGAACTGCCATTAGTGTAAAAAGCTGAAGCTTACATGATTTTCTATGGACTATGAACCAACGGACTAACTCAGACACAACTATTCAGTTGAGACCATAATATGGCACACAGCCATTTTGACACAGAAAAATGTTTTTGATTGTCAAAGCTGGAAGATCCCATAGCAAGGCTGAAACAGACCAAGGAGTCCTTAAACTCCGAAAACCCCACAAAAACAAGAGGTGATGGAAAATAGTGACTTCTGAAAAACAATCACATGTAACTGTCCAAGTTCCAACTCAGAGCAGCACAAACAACAACAACAACAAAATATTTGTTCCACCCAGTGGGATTTTGGTGGGTTTGTATTTTCATTATAAAAAAGTATGATGGCAAATGAATGAATGGAACTGCTGTCACTGAAAAAAAAATTCAGCTCATCTATATGAAATTTATCAGGAAATACAGAATTATCTCTTGCTTTCCACCATAGGACAGAAGCTGATATTGTATAAACTTCATATTTCAATCCCAGACAATCTGCAAATACTCATTGAGGTATTCTTAAGGATCCACAAAACATAAAGAAATCCCTACTTATGAGTATTACTGTCTCCTTTTACAGCTCCTCATATCTGATGGTACCTCTTATTTGTCTTTAAAACATAGATTATAAAATCTTTGACTCACAACTGGGTGACTTTCCATGACTGGCTCTAACAAGCATTACACAATACTGAATAATGACAGCAATAGCATTTGTAGTTATTAGTATGACATGATTAGGAATGAAAAATATCAGGGATATTGAGAAATTGGAAGGGCCATTTTGTGAGTTCAGAAACTTGATTTCTTAGTTTTAACAATGCACAGTAATGAACAGAAGTATATCTGAAGCATTTATATAACCTATATAATTATAAAAAAATGGAGTCTTATTCTGGAATTGCTTATGAAAGAGCTTACCATTCCTTGCAGCATTTTTTGACTCATGTTGTTTTTTTCTTACTTGAATTTTACTGGTCTTCTTAAACAAGTAAGGCCAAGTCCATGTGGGTCCTATCAGGTAAGCTGTCATACTTCATATGATGCATTGTACGTATGACATATCAGTACAATTATCCATTGTAATTATCTATTATTTTCAATTTCAGAAGTGGAAACCACGTGGAGTGGAACCAAACCTTGAGGGATTTTAATTATGTCACCCATAACTATGAAAAGTAGCAGTACCACTATTAAAGCCAGAAAAAGTCTGACCCTGCTGTAAAAATCATTACATTTACATAGCAAAATATGTCAAAGTGTAACAGAATTCGGAATTTCTGGAATTATTTTGTGGAAGAATTACAAATAATTATTCTATTTTCTCCACAGTTTTAGCTCATATATATTTTTTAGAAATTTTCAAAAGCCACATCACAATTATTGGCCTGCACAAAATTCATACATCAGAGCTTATTTCTAGAAAGTCATAGAATTATATTATCAAACTTCATCAGAATTTAATCCTTAGTTTAAAAAATGTGATATGCATTAGCAGCTATATTTTACATTCATGTGAATCACAAATCCCCTGTATCATGAAATATATTTCAACAGAGAAAAATACTAGCACTCACTGGATTACTGCTTGTGGATACTGGACAAGTGAGCACGAACAAGCTACCCGACAAAAAGAGTCACCTAAACCATGATATTTCCAGTTTTAAAGAAGATAATGTTGAGAAATCACTTAAATGAGCCACTACTTCAGAGATGGAAGGAAACAAGGTCTCCATTCCTCAAGACATTTCCATATTAGAATGTTTTGTCACCATTGTTATCTCAAATACCAACAACCCCTCCCAAAATGTTATATATGATATCCTATATTATAAATACATCTAAAATATATTTATACTGCTTAATATACTTTAAATGGGTATATATATTAATGTAGATGCATAATAACACAGTTCCAAATTTCTAACAAATATTATTGCAAATATTTCAAAATCATTTGGGGAAGGTGTCCTAAATTTTGGGTTAGCTTATCATTAAATTGAGTTTTAGATCAGCTCTTTTATTTACTGTTCTGGTGACTGCATTTGTCTCTTGTGGAAATTTTCCTTGGCCAGAACACATTTTTCCTTATGCATTTTCAGTCATATGATGCCTATGACACATTACTTTGTTTGGTTATAGGTGAGTCTCAACTGCAGTGAGATAACTCTCCAGGAAGTCCTACCTGGAGGGGACAGTACAGCCCTGAAGCCTCTCAGGGCACTGAGCCAAGACAAAATTCACAGTTCAACATTGACTGAATAAAACCAAATATTCCATCTCCAACCCCTACTTTTCTCTCACCAAATAAAACCCCAAGCATCTGATTATTTTAGACCCACCCAAATGGAAACATTCTGTCCTAATTTTCCTAACAGAAAATAACATTTCAACAAAATTTAATTTCTCAAAAAAATAAAAAGTTTTCTTTGTAGAAATTTTATTTTCCATGCAAAAAAAAAAAAAATCTAATAGAAAATCCTCAGAATCATCTGGAACAGGGGAATTTTATGCTAATGTTTTATAAATATTGTTACAATGAACTTTAGAAAACAATAATCAAAGTAAAACTTACAAAAAAAAAAATTACCAAAGAAAAGCAATGCAAAATACTCCAAATGGACAAAAAAGAAAACCCATAAAAATGTGGTCCTACAGCTAAAATGAGAACAGAGCATCGTAGATAACATCCCCGAAAGCTTCGTCGATCAGCAATGGCTGGAGAGATTTCTGGCATAGGCAACTTGCATTACTCAGCATAGTCATGCATTCACACTGAGTCATTAGTCAGTAAAGTCTAGAATATGGCATATTCCTAAATCTCTGTGGAAGTTCATTTACTTGAGAAGTAAGTGAAATAAAATTGAGAGGCAATACATGTATCTGTACAATGGGATGAAATGAATGGTTAAGTTCATATGAGAGTGAAACACCAGTATAACATGTGTGTGTGTGTATGTATAGAGATAGATAGATAGATAGATAGATAGATAGATAGATAGATAGATAGATATAGGCATAGATAGATACAGGCTGTATTTTGTTCTTAATGCAAGTTTTTAAAGAGCTGGTAAACCTCCTTATATTTCAGTGGGAATGCAAAATCCATATAGCAAGTCACGTCTCATTTGTGCTGCCTTGGTAATAAACAATAAGCAGCAAAGTTCTTTTTATTCAATATATTCAAGAACAACCATACCTGCTTGGAACAGGAATTCACCTAACCCAGTATACTCTTGTGCAGAGTGACCAAAAGGATATTTTTAGGGAAAAGAGAAAGCAAAAAGTGATATTTCCCTACAATGGCCTCACAACTCCAAAAATTCATCTGTGAGCCAGAAGTGATGTTATTGTATTTTCTCTGCTAGATAGAGATCACATCCATGAACTTGCCTAGTTTTCACTTGACCTATACAAGTTTTAGCATCCACAACACTCTGAAAAATGAAATTCCCCAGTTTAACCCCTCTAGTGTAAATGACCAAATTTAAACACCTGACAGTTGATGTTTCATTTGATGCCTCTTGTATGGAAAAAGACAGTGAACAGCCATTCTCTATTCATCCCATTTCCCAGCAAAAATCTTTAAGAAGTCATACCAGATCAATACATACCAATAAAATAACAGCATGAAACTCACTTAACCTGCATAAATCAGGTGGCATCACATTGGAGTCAGCCAGGCTACAAAAGCACAGTCTTGTCCAATTATCAATTCCAGTTAATACAAAAATAGAACTGTTTCTCCAATACCTGTCGCTGATTTTCTGTCTCTAGTCTCAGTCTGGCTTCTACACATCTTCTGGTCTCCAGGAAGGCTTGACGTTGTGCTCTGTCTGATAGGTAGCTAATGAAGATTCCTGCGGTGTTCATACACATAAATAACACCGCCTGAGCTGCTATCTGTAATGAACAACAAATAGTATTTGATCAGACAAGAGAAGAAAACTATCTATGTAAAGAGAGAGAGAGGATGACTGTTCTGCAGGCATCCAGGCTGTAAAATTAAACTGTTAGCAAAGTTTGTACAAAATAATCTCTTAGATCTTAATTAGAGGCATCAAACGTGTTAAAAATCTCTCTGCCTTGAGGAAGAAATATGCAGTACTTAGGGGCATTAAACTCTAGTTAAACTACAAATGATGTTTCCAAGAACTGACTCACAAAGATCTAGTCAGGCATGATTACAAACATAATTAACAATTTGCTTTTGCACTGCCTCTTCTGTAACGGGAACTTTTGTTCCAAACGTGATTTGTTCCATGGCTTAGTTTGAGAAAAAAGCTACATTAAGGAAAACCAAACTGTCAGTTAGCTAAGAATTAATATAAGTTATAATAGTTATTCTGTTGTCATTGACCAAATTAAACAAATTCATTTTCAACTGATGTCAAAGCACAAGCTTGCACAATCTGAATCCTGAGCCATGGAACAGGGGAAACTGGATTGATAACCAAATGCTTGCATAGCCCGTGCCTGTTTACACAGACCTTTTCTCCACTGATATTCACGTAAGAGCTGCACTCTTTTTCCTTGTACAAGGTGTGTCACAGCTTCTTCCTTTGCAATATGAACTTAGAAGAGCCAAATGAGAGTGGATCCTTGGACAGAGTAAATTCCAGTGGCTTATTTATCTGTCATTGATACTTCTTAATGCACTGTATGTTTGCAAGGCAGAGACATCAACACCATTGAAGTGAGGATTGTTTGGGAAAACAAGTGAGAAACATAATATTTGCATCCACTAGAGACAGAAAAAAGGCCTGAAGTTTCAGCAGCTTTCTCCAACACCTCATCCTTCCTTCATGTTACAAATTCATGTGAACTCCTCTCAAGTCCGACTTAGAATCAAAGAATCATTTAGGTTGGAAAAGGTCTTTAAGATCACCAAGTCCAACTGTAAACCTAACACTGACAAGTCCACCACTAAACCATCCTTTAAATACCTCCAGGTGTGGTGACAACCAGTTCCCTGGGCAGCCTCTTCCAGTGACTGACAAATCTTTTGGTGAAGAAATTTTTCCTACCATCTAATCTAAAACACCACTGGTGAAACTTGAGGGCATTTTGTCTTGTCCTATCACATGTTTCTTGGGAGAAGAAACCAACACCCATCTGTCTACAACTTCTCTTAGGTAGTTGTAGAGAGAGATGGTCTCCCCTCGGCCTACTCATCTTCAGGCTAAACAACTCCAGTTCCCTCACCACTCCTGATATGGCTTGCCCTGTAGACCCTTCACTAGCTTATTACTCTTCTTTGGACATATTTTTCACAAACTTCTCACATTTAGAAAAGGCCAGAATGAAGACTTTGCCATGCCCGAAGTTATATCTCTGCAGGCAGGGAGGTACATTACCCTGTGACCTCATTTTATGCCCAGCAGAGCTGTCCAGGCTCTGACAGCTTTATGCTGACCATTATGCTATGGGTGATACCTACAGGATCACAAGAACATCAGAACAGCCATGCTAGGACAGATCAAGTGTTTATCTTTCAAGATCCTGACTCTGCTAGAGGACAAAAGAGAGTGCCCAGGTACGAGTAGAATAAAAGCGTAAATACAAGTGTAAGGACAAGGAAAGTGTTCGGTGATGTTTTGTCAAAACAGACCTGAACACCATAAATATGTGACTGTGGAACATTCTGGGCTAGAGTTTGCATTTCTGTAGCACTATCTAATAATCAGTTTTCCTAAAATCAAAGTGTTGTTTGTCCTAACAGAAGAGAGAAAACGTCTAAGAAAAATCCCTCATCTCAACGTGATGGTCTGCCTCAGATCTTCAAGTCTTACTCTTCACATTCACATGGGTTTGAAAGTGAGATTTGATATTCAACCAAATGCATGTGAAAGAAAGCTCAGCTTTGTGTATTCCCATATTTCTGAATCTGTAGTATTGTTCTATCATAGTACAGGGAATTAATTAACAATTTATATGCCATGATTAAATAAGAATGCATATCCTGGCTCCAGATGAAGCTTTACTTAACTTTCGCCAGTAACAGATGTCCCGGCAAAGCTTGTGAGAAATAAAGCATGATTAGCATGATCCCTGTATCTTCCTGTCTTCCAAGATCTTGTGTTTCACAGCATCTCTGAGCTGGAGGTGGCATGCTCTATCTGTCTGCTTAACTTTTTCTGATACCTTTCTGAAGTTATTTGCACCTCTGGCCCCTTAGGCATTCAATGACAAAGATTTCTACAATTTAATTAGGCAATTTGCAATAAAAAATATTTCCTTTTGTTTGCTTTAATTCACAGCCTTATCATTTCCTTGAGTGCTGTGTCATGCTTTTAAGAAACAGTGACTAATAATTCCCAATTCATCTTTCTCTTACAGTTCCTGATTTTACTGACTTACAAGATTAACCCACTCAGCTTTTTATCTTTTAAAAAAGATGAACTTGAGACTATTTAGTCTCACTGCATTTTTCACCATTCCACCTCTGTGCTTACTGCTTTTTCCCTGTTATCTACCTTACCTTGTTTGACTGGAGACAGGTTGCCCTGGACCAGCCAGCTTCCCCAGATACTTTCTGCCTTTTCTCCAAGATAAAACCAAGAATGCAATAGTTCAGCCCAGGAGAAAACTCCTTTCTGGTGCAGGCTACTAAGAGGCATATGATGAGCTGACACCAGATAAGAGCAGTTCGTAATTATATTGTTGAATGGGACAACTGAAATAAGCTGTGGGTGGCTGGTGGAGTCAACATCTCATACTTTTCTGACTGACTTGAAGATAATCAATGCTCTCACATTAGAAAAGCCAGGTTATATGGTGAAAAGGAGAAGAGCTATTCACAACATTTGAAATGTGCATTTCAGTGGTGAAAGTGGTAGCAGGGTGCTCTTGTTTGTTTATAAATTCAATTGCACGTTCCTCATGAGCAGAGTTCAGTCACCCGTCTCTGCTAATACTCAGGACTAGTGCCACTTACTTCAGCCGATCTCCTTAGAGCAAATGCAGTAGAATTTGGCCTTCAATTAGATTGCATGAGCACATAATTTGATTTGGACAAAGGGAATTATGGAAAACATGTTACAGGTACAGCATCAGCTTACTCGGAGTCAGGATTGGCTTTTCTTACATACAGTCTGATTGAAACCAATCTAAAGAATAAAGCACTATGGCTTGCAAGGATACAAAACTGTGGGTCTTGTTAATAAAAGAATAAAAGAATAAAAGAAAAAGACATATAACACTTCAGTCTCTCATTGCCACTCCTTTTTCCTGCAATTTACTTTAGCCAATTCCAGAAGTTTTGCAGGATTTTCCACTGCCTATTAGGGGCATGAGCCACAGCAGACTGATTTTATAAGATGTGAAAAGTTTCCTATCTTTTTGGCTGACTTGAAGAAAATCATTGGTCACACAGTAAGGACACTGAAGTATAATGTGGAAAAAAAAATCTTTTCACAACATTTATAAGCTCTTTAGTCTATTTGTACCATGCACAGCACTCAAATACGCCACTGTAGCAGAGAGAGCAAGTGATTTTAAAAAGCCATAAGTGATACATTTTGATGTTAGATAGGTCTCTGGGGAGGTCTGCTTCTCAAATCACAGAATCACAGAAAGTTAAGAGTTGGAAGGGACCTTGAAAAATCATCTAGTCCAACCCCCTCTGCCCAACCTAGATTGAATCACACAGGAACATGTCCAGATTAGTCTTGAATGTCTCCAGAGAAGGAGACTCCACAACCTCTCTGGGCAGCCTGTCCCAGTGATCTGTCACCCTCACAGGGAAAATGTTTTTCCTTACACTCACATGGAACTTCCTATGTTCTAGCTTTGACCCATTGCCCCTTGTGCTATCACTGGCAAACACCAAGAAGAGCCTGGCTCCATCCTCCTGACACTCACCCTTAACATATTTATAGACATTAATGAGATCACTCCTCAGTATCCTCCAAGCTAAAAAAAACAGGTCTGTCAGCTTTTCCTCAGCTCCCTCTCACCTGCACTACTCTCCAACAGGCCAGTCCACAATCTATACTGGTACCTGGGGTTGTTCCTCCCCAGGTGCAATACCCTGTTAAATCTCATTAAATTTCTCCCTGCCCAGCTCTCCAGCCTTTCTAAATCTTGTTGAATGGCAGCATAACATTCTGGTGTGTCGGCCACCCAGCTTTGTGCCATCAGCAAACTTGTTGTCTGTGCACTCTATTCCCTCATCCAGGTCATCAATGAAGACACTGAACAGTACTGGTCCCATTACTGACCCTTGAGGGACTCCACTAGTTACAGGCCTCCAGCCAGACTCTGTCCCATTGAGCACAACTTGCTGGCTTCTTCCCTTCAACCATCTCTCAAACCACCTCACTGCTTTACCCTCCAGGCCACACTTCCTCAGTTTATCCACCAGGATGCTGTGGGAGACAGTGTCAAATGTTTAAAAAATGCAAACAAGAAGGTACCCATCACCGTACTCATTGGGAATATCTGTGTAACAGGATCAGCACTGTCCCTGATGAACCTGCAGTTGCACATAATCACATAATAGGATGAACAGAGCTAAAGTTACTTGTCATGACCATGCAGGTTGTTAGAAACAGCCATTAAAAATTTTACTCCAAAACTCTTCTTCTGATATTTCTCACAGGAGGTGAGCTTAGTTCACAGGCAAATCATTTGTCAAATAAATTTATATTTATAAAGGGGCCCTCATATAGACAGCTCAGACCCCTCTCCAAAATCAATATGAAAACTATCCAAAAACATAGGCAATGAAAGGAGAAGATGCAGATCAGATGAGTAAGCTAAGCTTAATATGACAGTGGGCATTGACTCGAATAATTTTATTTTTATCTGTATGAAAAGGGCTTTGACAAGGCAATAGAAAACAAGATAACATTTTGAGTGGATTTGGGAACCAGCAGATCTCAGGCAAAGAAACAATTAAAAAGCACCGGGCACATATGGTCAGGAAGAAGTATCAATCCAAGTATGTATAGTATAGTAATGTAAGAGAACAGGAAAATGAGAATTCATGAAAAGACAGTAAAGTAGCTGTTGTGAAGGGGTAGGTGAACCCCAACCACAGACAGCTTATTGAGACAGAACTGAATGTAGTTCAGGAAACAGGAAATTCAGAAGGGTACAGGTGAGTTACTGAGAGCAGAACTGGGCTGAGCATAATGACAGCGATTTGTAGGCATTTCTGCTATTAAGAGCGCCTAATTAGGTTTGCCTTGATTTGGAGTTTACACAGATTCCTGTGAGTTTATGAATAACTAGGAGTTAAAGAAGGGTTTGCAAATTCCAGGAAATTTAGAATTTAAAAAATTGTGTGTTTTAATTCTGCCACAAGTTTCTTCTTTGAAAAGGTGCCATTCTTCACCAGGGGCAAATATATAAAACCAGAAGGTGAGATGTAGAGTCTCCTAATTCAGCACTTTCTAAGACCTGCCAGTCTTAGACATTTACGGAGTAGATAGTGATTGAGTTCAGCATTTCCAAAGAGCCCATAACCTGAGGAACAGTGAATACTTAGGAACATTCAACAAACTTGAGAGATTGGAAATATGTTGATTGATGGCTATCCCTAGAAGACAGTAACTGCCACATGCAGAGTCCCTCATAAACAGCTGAACCAATAGTAGCATACATTCACATGAAAAACACAGTGGAGAGGGAGAGGAGAAAGTCAAAAAGTTTAGAAACAATTCTGAAATCCAGGAGGACACTGAACTTGTGTATTTCTACCTCAAATGCAGAAAGAAATCCTATTGTGCTCTGCAAAAAAATAAACCTATTTATCAATCTCTTTTCAGCAGGTAACTTTTCTGCCATTTAGAAAGGGAGCAGTGTTGGAGTTGATGTTGCCAATGTCTGAAAAGTGAAGAAATGGTTTTCAAGTTGGACTTTCTCAAGGCAAGAGTCCTAAATTGCAGGAATTTTATTAATTCCTGAAACAAGCCTGTGGGAAATTGTTTAATTCTTTTCCTATTTTGCTTTCTAATTTTGGATTGCCTTCAACACAGATTAGAGTAGTTCTTGTCTGTTTTGGGAAAACTGGAAAGTAAAGCTGTTGTGCTTCTTTAAGTGTGTTTTCAGCATGTGCCACATAAAGAAGTGGTTGCTATGGTAATTATTATTGGTTAATTAGGTTTGGAGAAGCATTTTGATTCATTGTTAGTTGTTTAACTAAAAATAGTAGCTTGCCACAAGGTTGTTTTATGTAACTAAAATCTCCCAGGAACTCCATTGTCTTCTCCCCACTTCTCCATCACCCACTTGCCTAGGTTATTTCAAGGGAAAATAAGTTACTGGAACTAATCACCAGGAGAGAACTGACGGTTGCATGAGAAGTGTGGGATTTGAGACCAGAATGCTTCACTCTGTACAGAATAGGAACATCTGGCAGCACAGACTCTACCACTCTCATTTCTGGGCTGCAACAAGCCTCTGCCTCCAGCTGAGACCATGATTTTATGAATCAAAGCTCCTGGCAGCAAAACTAGTAAGTACCTGTATCTCTGTACTGCCTCTTGCCCACCTTGATCCCTCAGCACAGCTTCCCCTTTGTCGTGCCAGATCAATTATTTGTGGGACCATACTGTGAACTATATCAGGGAACCTGGCCAACTTAAAAAACAAACATTTGGCGTTGGTAGTGATTTTCCTATCTAGAGCAGTCGTCTGATTGAGTTCACAGCACAGCCTCCACAGGGAGAGGAAGCATGTGAACATTCATAGTTGTCACTGCTGCCAGCTCGTTAAACTGAAATAATTTCTGCCTTATTGTTAAATCACCTTGTAAGTATTTTTTTTTTTTTTATTCCCCAGGTTCATTTCTCCTAAATTCTCCTGGGCTTAACATATAAATTCCAATGGTCATGCAAGAGGGGTATTTTTTCTGCAGAGGGTTTATTTCAGATTGTGAGTGCTTCTTTTTCAACGTTTATTGGAAAGCAACCTGTCCCAATAAGGTGCCTGTACTAATGCCATGAACTTTCCAGAAAGCTCATCTGTCCCAGATCCTCTATATAGAATCAAAGAATCATAGAATCATTTAGGTTGGAAAAGACCTTTAAGATCATCAAGTCCAATTGTTAACCCAACACTGCCAAGCCCCCCACTAAACCATGTCCCCAAGTGTCACACCTACACATTTTTTTAATACCTCCAGGGATGGTGACTCAACCACTTCCATGGGCAGCCTGTTCCAATGCTTGACAACCCTTTTAGTGAAGAAATATTGCCCACTGCATAAGTACAACAGCTGTTTGACACCTACTCACAGCTGAAGTGAGTGCTAACTCTTTAATCTGATCTATATATTCATAGTTTATTGAAAGACAGGAATATACCATGGACTTTAGAAGACAAGGATGGAGACAGGTATATGTTTATTCATGATAAAATCAGTCAAGCACAGACTGTGATGGCTAAGAGCAATGCTTTACCCTACCCACCCTCGATTTCCTAAGTGAAAGGACATATTTGTATCAGCATCACCTCCTGATTTTATGTTTAGGACTGACTTTTGTGTTTCAGCTGTGCACAACTCCCATGGGAACATTGACTAATTCTTCAAAATCTTGGATCATATTTATGCTTCAAGAGAGCTGAAATCTTTCAAGAAGCCTGGTCTTGTTACTTCCCAAGCAGGCATTAGAAGACTTCACTATGCACACTTCAGGACAGAGTCTGGTCTTTAATGTGTGTGAAACCTGCAGCCTGCAAGGCAAGTCAACCCTATCAAAACACAGCATGTACCCAAAAGAATTTTTAGATTACCCTCAAGGAGAGTAACTGGTCTTAGACACTGTTTTCTCCATCCTATTGAAGAACATCCCAATATGCCTATTGCTTCTGCACTGCTACCGATTTAGAAAACAAAGATCGCTTTTCCTCTGAATTATGACATTTGCATAAAATCAATTGTTCTAGTTCAAGAGAAAATTCAGAAATAAGGATTTTTAATATCCAGAACAAGAGTTTAATTTGCTGTTATTGAAATATCTATCTTCTCCTTACTTTTCCTCTCATTGAATCCATTAGAAATGTAGAAAATTTAATGTCTGATTACATTGCTCATAGATAGCTTAAACATACAATTTAGTAAGTCAGCTATTGACTATTACAAGAGTTTTGCATTATGGTGTGGGTACAAGAGCCCTTTAAGAAAAATCGTGTCCTATCAGACACATAGGGCTGACATAATTTGAGAGATGACTGGAGACAGCTAAGCAAATGTATAACTTTGCTAGTGCCATCAGACAGCCCCAAATGACAAATAATTTTCAGCATATCTTCTCTAACTCCCCCTGAACTTCTCTAAAATTTAGGATTCAGGCACGACCTTAATTAAAAAAAAAAAATCTATTCCGGGAGTTTTTATTAATTTTTTTTGTCAGTTTTATTTTTATAGATGTTAAAGTGACAAGGCACGCCTGGGACAATGTCAGTAGTAGGGTCATAGCCCATGCATCCAGGCGAATCTACAGAGGCAGGTAAATGATCTCCAATTTTAATAACTGTGTTCCCTGGCTACAGGGTAGTCTGCTGAACTCCCTGAACATCATTTAGGAACTGATCCTGAGCTACACAATGAAATCTGGTGATCACGTCTGCTGTTCACTCAGCAGCACAGCACTCCCTTGTCATCATTTTTCGCACAGGATGCAATTACAGACACCTGAAATGTTTCTGTTTAAGATGAACAGTCTTACTCTTCGATGAGAACAGCTTACCCTGTTCAGTGTTTTCTATGTGGTGGTTGTGTACCTTCAGCCCCTACTCTTAGACATTTGCACTGCCATGTAATTACAAGGAGAAATTTAAAGCCAAACTTTCCAGATGTCATAATTTCTTTGTCCAAATAATTAAACTCATCTGGTGTTTTTAGGAAAAGGTAAAAGGTACAGGCAAGAGTCTGTTTTATTTTCCAAATATATGTAACCTTGAAACCACAGTACATGTACTACAGAATTACTTTAAACTGCATGAGCTTTTTAATAAGGAGTAGATCGTGTAACAACACACAGAAAAAAACAGCAAAAATGGCACAACACAAATACCGGCACAACACAGAAACACACTGGAAGCAGTCAGGGTCATAAGGAACTGAAGAAGTGATGGTATTGCCATGCTCAGTGCTCAGACAAGAGCGTAAAACAGCTGTGGAGTTTCTCTTTCTGCACTTCTATACTTCAGACTCATGAAGCTGAGTCTGACACACAAAATTTGCGCTACACTTATTTTTATGCAGTTGATATCCCTTATGAGCTGCACATTGACTGTTCAAAACAAATACCAAAGTAATTACATTCAATAAAAGCCACATTCTATTTAAAGCCACTAGAGAAATAAATTACTTCTAATAAAATTTACCCTTTCTAAACAAAAATTTATAATAAATTAATCTGAAATGGAGCAGCACACCCACAACATCCTAGATATTAAGGATTTTTAAAAAAAAAAATCTCGTGCGTTTTTTTTTTTAACCAACCCTTAGCAAATGCTAATTTCCCCCCTTATATTAATTACATGGATATTGAATTGTAAATAACTGTCTCCCAATTCAGAGGTACCAGCATTTGGGGACCTGGCATCAGACATTATAGGTAACTTTCCACTGATGAGGAATTCCAGTTGACACCCAGTCTGGAAATGCCTGAGTTTTAGGGTGAGCCTATACATTGTAAAACTAGGACCTCTAAAGTGAAGGTCACCTTTGGAAATTTTCCTCAAATTATCTCAGCAGATCTGTCTAAGGCAATGCAAGATAGCCAAGGCAGAAGAACTCTTAGTACTTTTCATAATAGATTATGCAACTGATTAGAAATAATGGCTGAAAAAAAAAAATCAACAAATCTGCTTTGCAGCATTGGGAAGAGTTTAACTACATTTTAAGGGAAACAGAATTAGGTAGTCTGCATTTCTGCTAAGTGAGTTTGGGGTGGTGTTCTGCACAGCTGTTTTTATTGCTCCAGATAATGACTCTTATCCGAGGTACGATGTCAAAACTGAGCGAGCAATAATTATGTTTGTAGGGCTGACAGCAGTTCATCTTTTCTGACACACGTCACTGCTGTTTTCATCTGATCAAGTGTGCATATCCCAGCAATTACCTGCAGTATGTTCTCCATGTCTCTGCCCAATGGAAGTGGCAATCGTCATGAGTTGTGTACAGGGGATCCTGTGTCGGTGCATTCTGCAGAGTTATAACAACAGACTGCACGGGAAGAGCTTTTAATTTTTTTTCCTATCTTGTTAGGCCAGGTCTTCCATGCTTTCCCTGAATTATCAAGCTGTGTCCATAGGCAGATAAGAAGCGAGGTTTTGTAAATATTTTTTCCTCTTTGGTATTACAGTGAAAAAAAAAAAGAAGGTAACAGCAAAACATAATAATTTTAAATTACTCTTGGACTCTTTATCAAGAAATAAAGTCTGTCTTATGAAAACCACTCCATTCTGGGTGAGAGTGAGACTAATACCTATTAAAAGGTAAATTGATTTAACTAATACTACTAAAAATATTGGTAATGAAAAATAGATGAGGATATCATAGTGTCGAGTGTCCTTTTCCAAGCAACTCCTTTGTCAGCTCTTTGTGTTGATCACTTGTACCTGCTGGCAAACAAACCACCCCCAACAGCTGTTCTTTTTTTAAGCTATTCACCAAAAAAAAAAAAAAAAGAAAGGCAAACCAGGGTTGGCATCAAAGGTTCTTTAAATGTTATAATCAGCATTTTTAACTAAAGGCCAATTGCAAGCCTAAATTTTTCCTACAGTTGCACCTCTAAATGGCTGTCATTTTTCACAGGTCTCATTAGAGATGGAGTTTGCCCACTGAATCTACAGTTGCTTGATGTGTGAGATTATAAGAGTAGACTTACAAATCCCAGATAAGTCTGTAGCTTGCTAGCCCAGAAATAATAAGGAAAATATCTCCTCTCTCCAAGTTTCCCACTGCTCTGCTTCCATTGTAAATTGATTTTGGAAAAGTGACCTGAAAGACCCAATGAAACCAATTTAATATTCCTTGTTTATTTGTTTCCTTAGCATCTTCTTTTGTTATTGACTATGTTGATCCTCTGAAAATCAAGAAAGAACAGCGACGTTTAAAGTGTTCTTTCCTAGCAAAACATAGGAAAAAAAACCCCAACAAAAGTCCCCAACACCTACTTTCTCATCCATCCTTGCTGTTAATGTTGGGGTGTAAATATTGCAGATCATAATGTCCTTACTTTGGAGAAATCTTGGGTAACATAAAGACAGTGGATTGTAGACTGAGTTCAGTACATACAGAATTTTAGGCATCCTTAATCACACTGAGAACCGGTGATGATATGACCTTGGGAGACTGAAGGAAATGGAGAGTCTGAATGAACAGTCAAGGACAACTTTCAGATGGCTGTGGAAGGGATAATAGGGTCCAGCAGCTTTTGTCCTCCAGAGCTGAGCTGAGCACAGCAGAAGATATGAATTTCTCAATGTTAAATGGGAATTTTATTGAGAACTATTGAAAGTTACTCAATTTTCTCTTTAAGTCTGCTTTATCTCAAATTATTTAGCTCCCAGTTAGGAAGTATCCTGGAAAGAAAATGGGGAAGGGATGTGGAAGCAAATGGAAATGTACCAGCCAAAATCCATGAGAGGTTACAGCATTCCAGACCAGCTGGATTAAAACTTTATCTCAGAGATTTAGGCGAGGACAAACATTTTCCTTTGTGAAACCTGTGGGTGTTGTTTTGTTATTAGTCACAGTAAATGCCTCAGTGTGGTGAGCTAGAAGAAGTCAGACTGACATAAAAAGTACAGAGAGTGCTGTGGGAAAAAGTTGACTCAGTCCTTTGGCTGGCAGAATACACCACAGACAAATAATGAAGGATTAGGTTTCTTCTGCCACTTTGCTAGCAGGGGAGACATATAGCGCAGGTTCCATTCTGTTTTGACACTGGTGCGACCTAGGACTAATTCTTTTGAAGGCAGTAGCTTAGTCTGGTGTAAAATAAGGATGGGATTAACATCAAATCCTGATATTTACTGTGGGCCAAATTCTCCTTTCCTGACAATACAAGCCATGCCTTTATTTTCACTGCTTGTGTAAGCATGAGAAGTAGAAACTGGACTGTTCGTGGAACATCAAATAAATGATACGAGACAAAACAACCACTGTCTCTGATGTTGACTAATGAATCCTGCTGATACCAGTGAGAGCTGCTGGAGAGTATTAAATCTTGACAGACATAAACTAACAAAAGAAGTCCCCCAGATGTTTTACATCAGCATAGCTGTGTATAATTTATACAGGGTTTGATCCAGTGCATGGCTGTGAGTGCTATCCACATTTTTGCAGTTCAGGTTGTTTAAAGGCACCCACTCTGGAGAAAGGTCAGGCTTGACCTGCTGACACAGATGCTCATTAGCTTCAAAGGGAACTTTCCTTGGGCAAAGCAGTGTTTGGTCTTAGTGACTATTTAGCTCATGTATCTACAATTTAAATCAATATAGCAGCACTCATAATATGTAAACATTGCTCTCTTAGGAGCTTCAGAAAATGGGTGCTTGAAAAGAAATTGTGTGTGACCTTGGGCATGCCAGGGTATGAATACTAAGGATGACAATGCTGTGATTCGTGGCACAAAAAGAATGCCAGGATTTAAGTCAAGGACTAGCCTGAAGAGTGGATTTCTTACTGGAACTTCAGGCAGTGGAGAGAACATTACTTATGAGCCTTCAAAAGAAAAACAAAGATAATCAGTTTTAGAAAGAGACCTGCTTGACTGGTTGATGGTTGTCCGAATCAGACAGCACTAATAGTTAAATCTAAGGGTTCGAGGAGAAAGGACAGAGCTAATGACAGAGTGAGATATTTTCAAGTGTTTAATGCTTGATCCAAAGCCTATTCTGTTTGATGGAGAAATGCCTGCTGGCTCTGATGGCTTTTTAAGCAGTTTCCTCCAACAATCTTGGTTTGTTAGCTCTCAGATATCCTAGGGAATCGCTGTGTCTCTTTCTTGATAACAATTTTAACTAATTTTTTTTCCCCAGAAGGATGAAATCAGTTCTTAGAGGGGAAAATAAGGCCCCAGCCAGGCTCCACTGCTCAAGTTCTTTTCTTTTTGTTCAGACAGTGAAGTGCTGAAAGCAATTAAAACTGTTTCATGCCAGTTGTCAATACTAAGCTGACATCTAATAGCCAACACTGTACAATAACCACATGTATAACCTATATTAATTATTAATTAATATACTAATTCTGGATAAAACCAAAACCAAGCTCAAATCACTTCTTCGTGTTGCTCTCCTCATGAACATCCACATCCATTTGTTAAAGTCAGCTTAATTTATCACTACATGAACATAAAACTAAAATATCCACAAAAACACACAATGTATTTGTATCACAAATTTGTTCATGCATTCTAGCATTTTTTCTTGTCCTCTGACATGATCCTATGTATTATTTACACAAAAAGTTTATATAACAAAAAGAACTTCTAATTCCTGAAAAGTATTTTTAAGGAGAAAAATATTAATAAAAAAGTAGAATCAATCAAACTAAGTACCTCTTAAAATGATATTAAATATAAATAAATTTGGGAACAATATCTGGGGACAGGCAAGAAAAATTTGGATATCTGGAAAAGTTTTATGAAGAGTTATTAAAAAAGAAATCTTTAATGAAGGCTAAAAAGTGTATATACCTGTGTATGTGTTCAAAATTTTTCGGTTCTTGGCAGAATTAAAAAAAAATAAAATACCCACAACGAAACCCCCACTTTTATTTTTTCTTTCTCTAGTTGGTAGCATTGAGGTGCAACTACTACAAATCTGAGCATCTCAGACATGTAGGTATGCAAATGCCTTTCTAAGGCTGATACAACTCCAAATGGCACCCAGAAGGAAAAATGTGGTTACCTAGTTTAAGATTCAGAAGATACCTATAGACAAATATAGACAGCAATTGAGTTCAACTGAAAACTGAAGATGACAAGAGTCATCACTCAGAGTTGGACAATCCCTCCCCTGGGAGATGAGGGCTCTCACTGACCTCTGTATTCAACAAAAACCCTTTGCTGAATCACAAGGGTATCATAGAATCTCTGACTTGGAAGAGACCCATAAGGATCACTGAGTCCAACTCCTGGCTCAACACGGGACCAGCCAAATCAGAGCAGACTGAACTCTTCTTGAACTCAGTCAAGCTGGGTGCTGAGACCACTTCCCTGGGGAGCCTGTTCCAGTGCCCAACCGCCCTCTCTGTAAAGAACCTCTTCCTAATACCCAACCTTAACGTCCTCTGTTGCAGCTTCATACTGTTCCCTCAGGTTCTATCACTGGTTGACAAAGAGAGAAGATTGGTGCCTGCCCCTTCACTCTCCCTCATCAGGAAAGGGTAGATGTTGCTGATCTGCAGAACTTGAAGTTTGTGAGAGGTGGTAGCTCAGGAGCCAGCCCTGACCAGGGCTTGCAGGAGTACAGCAGTATCCCTGGATTCAGATGGGATCATCCAGACATTCTGGAAAAATATTTCCTAGCAAACAAAAATCCAAACAGGATGACTTCCCTCTAACCACCACCCTACTTTCACAAACAACAGGAAGACCTGTATTGCACATATGTGTTTTATGCCATGCTCTGTTCTGAACAAAAAACCCAGCATGGATTTGCAAAGTATTCATCGATACACAGATGCCTTTCTAGCAGAAGTAGAAATGGCTGTCTAAAAATCTCTCATTACAAGTTTTTCTGCAGTTGCTCTAAACTGATGATACTGATTTTTTAGTCTGGAAATAAAGGCATTTTGCTGAAAGACTGAATTACCCTTCACAACATGAAAAACATCATTAAAGTATCCTGGCAAGGTCAGAGTTTATTGCCCTTGAAGAGAACATTAGACACTGTGTTCCCTGAATTACAATTGTGTTCTGCTGAGGCCTTTTTCTTTACTGGAGAATGAAGGGAATATCTTCTGCTTGTTCAAAAGTAAAAGCCCAATTCCCTGCTTTCCGGCAGGGTGGGATGATGGGCCCTAGAAAAGGTGTTATGATACTCCAGCAACAGAAAGCAACCTCAGGTCTAATGAACCTATTGTGGGTGTTACATATGGAGGAGTTTTCCACCAACAAGGTATCCCATAAGGCTTCCCAGTGTGCAGGGTGGATATAGATGCAAAGAAGATCCATGACTCTTAACAATATTCCAGCTACTTTTCAAGCATGAACTAATCTCTAGATTTACATATGTCACTGTCTGGTTAAAATTTTTGTCTGCCATTTTCATGTATAGCATCTATTCACAGATTCACGGATTCAGAGAACAGCTGGGCTTGGAAGGAATCTCTGGAGGTCATCTAGTCCAACCCTTGTGCTAAAGCAGGACCATCTAGAGAAAGATGCAGAGGACAATATCCAGAGAAGACTCCACAACCTCTCTGGGCAGCCTGTGCCAGTGCTCTGTCACCCTCACAGTTAAAAACTTTCTCCTTATATTAAGATGGAAGTTTCTATGTTCCATCTTCAAACTATTTCCCCTTGTTCATCCTTGTTGTAGATCCTCTCTAAGTCTTCTCCAGTTTAAAAAGACCCAGCTCTCTCAGCCTTTCCTCATAAGGAAGATGCTCCAGCCCCCTAATCATCCTGGTAGCTGGACTCTCTCCAGTAGTTCCCTGTCTTTCTTGAATTGGGGAGCACAGGACTGCACACGAGACTCCATATGTAACCTCACCAGGATAGAGTAAAGGGGGAGGATAACTCCCCTCAACCTGCTGGCCATGCTTTTCTTAATGCACTCCAGGATGCTGTCATCCCTCTGGCCATGCTGGCTCATGGAAAGCTTGTTATCCACCAAAATGCCCAGATCCTTCTCTGCAAAGATGCTTTCCAGCAGGTCAAACCCTTACCTGTACGATATCTGGGTTTCTTCCTCCCTAGGTGCAGAACCCTACACTTGCCTTTCTTGAACTTCATTTGGTTCTCCTTTGTCCAACACTCCTCACTGTCCAGATCTCAATGAATGGCAGCACACTTTCTGATGTGTTGGCCACTCCTCGCAGTTTAGTATCATCAGCAAACTTGCTGGGGTTCTACTCTGTCCTCTCATCAAGGTCACTGATTAATATATTGAATAAGACCACAACAAGCACTGACTCCTAGGGCACACCACTGGCTACAGGCCTCCAACTAGACTCTGCACCACTTATCACAAACCCTGGGCTCTGCCATTCAAACAATCCTCAATCCACTTCACTGATCCAACCCATACTTTCTAAGTTTGTTTACAAGGATGCTGTAAGAGATGGCATCAAAATCCTTGCTGAAGTCAAAGCAGACAATATTCACTGCTCTCTCTTCATCCCCCCAGTAGGTCATACCATCATAGGAGGTTATCAGATGGGTCAGACACAATTTCCTCCAGTGAATCTCTTTTTACCACTCCCAGTAACTTTCTTCTATTCCACATGCTTATTCATGACCTCCAGAATAAGCTGTTCCATCACCTTTCTATGAATAGGGGTGAGGCTGGCTGGCTTGTAGTTTCCTGTGTCTTCTTTCTTCTTGCCCTTTTTGAAGACCAGAGTGACATTCCTTCCTATGTTCCTCAGCCACCTCTCCTGTTTTCCATGATTTCTCAAAGATGATGGAAAGCAGCCTAGCAATAACATCTGCCAGTTCCCTGAGCACTTGTGGGTGGATCCAGTCAAGGGCCATGGATTTGTGGTTATTGAGTTTGCCTAGATATTGTCTAATCCAATCCTCCTCAACAAAGGGAGTGTCTTCTTTAACAAGACTTTCCCACCTACCATCAGGGTCTGGTTATCCTGAAGGCTGGCCTTAGCAGTAGGAATAATTCTAAAGTCTAAAAATCTAGACTGAATCTAAAAAAAAAAAAATCTGAAAAAAAATCTGAAATCTAAAGATTTCAGGGACAATATCCATATCTTTTAATGTACACTGGTGTTTACATATTTTGCTTAGTGCAGGAACAACCAGCAAAATGCTTGTTCTTTGTAATTACATGGTCTATGCACTACAAATGTATGTAATGAACAGCAGGTACAGTAATGAGGATCCTCTGAATATATTTATGTATTTATGTATTTATATATGTATTTAATATATACATAGAAAGACCTGTTCAAGATCAGGCTTGATGGGACTCTTAGCAACCCAATCTAGTGAAGATGTCTCTGCTTACTGAAGGGGGGTGTGATTAGATGATATTTAAAATACCCTTTCAACCTACTTCATTCTACGAGTCATAGATAGATAGATAGATAGATAGATAGATAGATAGATAGATAGATAGATGTAAAATAAAACAAATCGGACCAGGTTTGCAACATAAGGGGAAGAAGATTGAAGATTAATTAAAATGAGCTGGTGGTGATCTGAAAAATATTTTTCACTATGTAAAAATATCTCCTCATTCACAGAATGTCAGGAGTTGGAAGGGACCTTGAAAGATCATCTAGTCCAACCCCTCGTTGGACCCCCTGTTGTTCAGCAGATTCACTCTTTGTTGTTTCTTTGCCTTCAACAGGACTTTATTGACAATACAGTCCATTAACCAGTTGTTAGTCAGTTGAAAGGGTTGATAAGTCTCTGTGATTTTCTTTCACCATCAGTATTAATTTTGGCTAATGGTTGATCCAACATGACCTTAGCAAACCACAGATATAAATAAGGGGTCCACCAGGACTCCCAGGTCCTTCTCTGGAGAGTTGCTTTCCATCTGGCCAGCTGCCTGTCTGTACTGTCCATGGGGTTATTCCCACATGGGGCAGAATTTTGCAGTTCTCTCCTGTTGAACTCAGTGATGTTCTGTCAGCTCATTTCTCCAGTCCATTGAGGTCCCTTTGAACGGCAGTGAAGTCATCCTATGTATTAGCCACTCCTCCCAATTTTGTATTGCCTACAGCATGTAAGACTCAACTCTATTTTCCTTGGTGGAAGCTAGTGGAAGTTAAGTAGTTCCGTAAGATATTTTACAACCACTTAAATGATTTCAGAAGTCCTTTAGCTTGTGGAATGTTGAAAATCTCACTTGTACCTTTAAACTCCCTGTACATTTAAGTCCTCAGATCACATAAAAAAATGTACTCTAGGGTAGATGACTATCCTAGGAATTGCTATGACCACCTATCTTCTCATATTTTGTAGACCACAGGGTTCCTACAAAGTTCACGAGAATTTTTTGTGTGTGGGTTTTTTTTTTTATTTTGATTTTTCAATCCTTTCCTTATTTTTAGGCTGTTGTATCATTTTAATTATTTTGTCTCAGATTCCTTGAATTGTCCGTATATGTTAACGGCCATTAAGCTCTGATTACATACCTTGAAAGTTTTCTGCAAATCTGCAACTGCTGAATCCCTATTGCTGATAGCCAGAAGACAACAGTTGATTTCTAGATTAGACTTTGAGTTTTTAATGATAGTAATTAGAAAACATGTCTCTTAATTAATGGTGTGTGTTAAATTACACCTATAAACTCTCTTTAGATATACACAAACTTTAGGAACATAGTAAATATTATTTTGACTTGCAAATGTAATTACTAAACCTGAAACCAAGTTACCAAAAAAAAAAGGAATAAAGCATAAAATTCCACAACATTGCCTTTGCTAACTATCTGTACCTATGTATTACAAATATATGTAATTCTATCAAATGGCTTCAATCTTTGGAAATTTAAGAATGGGTTATTAACCAATTTTATTAAATATATTAATTGATTTTAGGTTTAAGAAATAATCTATCTTAAAGTTTAATTACAGAAGCCTTTTGTTAGAAGAGAAAAACAGAAATTAACTCAAATACACTTACTTCATGTATATCTTCAAGAGTTCTTCAGTAAATGACACCTGAATAGATAATTTGTAAATACAATACAGAAGTCAGCATGTTCTAGTGCCATGGAAAGTAATCTGGCCAGCAGAGCCTTGTTAGCTGCTCAAAAATGAAAGAACAGCTAATTTAACATTCTTCTTTCCAAGTTCCAAAGCCTCAGGCAGTCAAACAAATTTATACTCATCTTTATGCATATAAGGGGTTTTCTTGACCTTAAAATAATTGACATCATGTTAAGATGCATTCTTTTACACTCTTTCTCCAAAGTCACTTTACCCCTAAGAGTTCTCTCTTTAAAGTTTTTAAATGTTTCTGCATTGATTGTTGGGATTTGGAGCAACTGAATGCTAAAGTTAAATGTTCTGCTATGGAGGAATAGCAAAGAACAGTGGCTGTCATCAGCTAATTTATATAATTAGCCCTTAAGTAGAAACAAGTACATTTTTACAGGAAAGAAAGTGATAAGTCATTGGAAAAAATTAATTTCTAGCAGAAAGATCTATTAAGATTCTGTGATCATTGGGGGCCCTGTCATTCTATGTCACGTAGAAAATGGGAACACGTCATGTGTTCTACCATTTCTTCTAGACTCCCAGGTGGTTATCGAAACATAGCAGACAAAAGCAATTACATTAGCACAAATAAATATATATAATAAATTTGTCTTCTCTTCCCATTATTGTCAACAAGCTGCTATTACTCTAGGGGGACAACATGGAAAATATTGTAGCATCAGTCAGAGTGATATTTAGTCAGAGTGATTTTCACATTCTGGAAATGTGAAAAAAAATTTACAGCAATGTCCTTGGGCAAAATTCGTGTGAAAAATTCTGCCTAAGTCTCAAAGAATAATTTTCACTGGCTACTCTCAAGGACCTTCAGAATTTGCAAGGATCCACTATAAATCTATTATGGGATATACTGGTCCTTTAATATTTAAGGTATGGGCTACTACTACCTGTGCTTAGCACTTCAATCAGGCAAACCATGTATATGGAGGAGAGGAGAGAAGAGAAGAGAAGCGAAGAGAAGAGAAGAGAAGAGAAGAGAAGAGAAGAGAAGAGAAGAGAAGAGAAGAGAAGAGAAGAGAAGAGAAGAGAAGAGAAGAGAAGAGAAGAGAAGAGAAGAGAAGAGAAGAGAAGAGAAGAGAAGAGAAGAGAAGAGAAAATAGTTCATTTGGAAGGGACCTATAACAATCATCTAGTCCAACTGCCTGACCATTTCAGGGCTGACCAGAAGTTAAAGCATGTTGTTAAATATTTTGTCCAAATGCCTCTTAAACACTGACAAGCTTGGGGCATCGACCACCTCTCTAGGGAGCCTGCTGTAGTGTTTGACCACGCTCTCAGTAAAGAAATGCTTCCTAATGTCCATTGTAAACCTGCCCTGGTGCAGCTTTGAACCATTCCCATACGTCCTATCACTGGAGACCAGGGAGAGGAGCTCAGCACCTCCCTCTTGTCAGAAAGCTATATAGAGCCCTGAGATCATTGCTCAATCTCCTTTTGTCCAAACCACACAAAGCCAGGAACCTTAGCTGCTCCTCCCAGGACATGGCATCCAGCACTTAAGAGAATTATGTGAAATGTAGTGGGTTTGTTTAAGTTTTTGCTTGGGTTTTTTTTTTCTTTTTTGTGGGTTTTTTTTTTGGTTTTTTGGTTTTTTGGTTTTTTTTTTTTTTTTTTTTTTTAAGAATAAAGTTATGTGCAAACATTCCCACTACATTCAATGTATTCACTATTTAACAAAAACTGTGTGTGGCTGACAGAATTCAAAAGAGTATTCCTCTTTCGATGCATCATGGAAAGTGATGGGCATGTTTTGCACAAAAATCTCTAAGAAATTGAATGTATTAGTCACATATTACAGCAACTGAGAAAGGCAAATTTTCAAATCAAATGAAGCACAGAAACATGAAGTGCTGTGTGTGGGTCAGCACAGGCCAATGATATATTTAGTGATGAAATGGAAAGGATCCTCGTTCCCAGTGCCTAGCTGAAATCTGTGATGAATATCACTCCTTCTTCTAAAAGAATATGCATATCTGGCACACTAAATTAGATCCATACTGTGCACATATGGGATGATTTCTGTCAATTATAACCCTATCTAGTATGCTTATGAAAATTATTAATGCTAATAAGCATTAGAGGTACTTTCACATATGACAGAGAGTCATAAGATAAAAAATGTGTATATCTAGATCTTGTACAGTTATCTAAATAGCTGCCATGATATCTAAGTAATTTCTTTACCTAAGATCCCTATTCCAGACTTATAAAACACCGGGTATACACCATAATATCATGTAGTTCTTCTGTGCTGATTGATTTTCCTGATTATTATTATTTCTAATTTGCATTGTGATGATACTTCTGGATTGATAGATGAAGCTCCTACTGTGATAGACCTACAGCAAGCAGCACAGAATAGGTAGCTCCATCCCTGAGTAGCTTCCAAGTAAAAGAAGCAGCAGAGTTTGAACAAAGGAGAAACAATTAAATGCCTGGAGATCAGATCTCTCCAAAGAAACTAAATGATTTTCCTAACTAGGATTCTGTTGAATGCTTCCACTGATTTCCATAAAGGAGGATTTCTGTATTTTATTTTTAAGGGTCTGAAAAGAAAAGGAAGATACAGAAAAATCCACAACTGTAAAGCAATGATTAAATAAAAATCAAAAACCAAAATCAAGGAGATAAAAGGATTAAATCATTACATTCATTCAAATAGTCTTTCATTTATACTGGGGTCTAGTGATCCCTTGATTAAAAGCATCATATAAAATTAAAAGATCAACATCAGGCTGTTTGGGAGAAGTATGATTGGGGTTGTGAAAAAAAATTGGCTTGGGTGCTTTGGTTTTTTTTACCCCATTTTGCTTCAGCTGTTTCTCAGACTGCGGCAATGGTTAATTAATGAACTGAGCAGCCTTCTTCTCTCCTCTAGGTCTAACTGTGGGAAACCTTGCAGCAGCAGAAGCTGGCAAATGAAATAGCAGCACTTAAAATAGTTGCTAATAAACAAAACTCGCATGATGAAATATTACTCTGTCAGCCAATGGCTTCCTGGCTTTGCAGTTTGCCTTGTGTACATTTCCTGATATATTTTTTGTTGTTGTTCTAGATACCACAGTGGTATCTGTGCCTGCAGACCTGGGTGTTTTGAGAGATAAGAGTGACAGAGCTCACTCCAAGAGATCCCTGGAGGAGCTGGATGTCCACATTTGTGTTCCCTTTCAGAAGAAATGCAGATTCAGAGCAATGCTTTCCCTAAAGAGGGACTGAGAAATCATTTTCTTAGTTCCCCTAAAGATCTTGGGATTCTTTACACTTCACTCTGTGGACTTTAAATCAGGTCTCTAAATCAAGCTATTATGAGTCTGAGTCAGACGGCCCTAATATAGGATCCTGTAGCAAGATCCCTAGTTCCCACAAATGCTAAATACTTGGTCACTCCAACACCTTTTGTGTTTGATCTCTTTTGACCATACAGATCTCTTTGAATCCCTGGCTGGAATGAGTGAAGCTGGTACCAAAATGCTCGATATTCACTGCATCATTAACTCGTATATTTGCATTCATTTCTTCTATTATATTTTAAGCCAGAAACCCATGTTGACTGTCACCATGCTCATATGGGTCCTTACACAAGATGCAAAAAGGATCTAATGTCTCAGACTGAATAAAAAATCAACAGCATGGTGAATGGGAGGGAACTGTGAAAGACAAGGAATATGATTTAAACACAGGTTTTTTTTTCCCCAGGATTTAGAGATTCACTGGGATTTCTTTTCCCTATACTTGGTACTCTAATCCCCAAGCCTCCTTCCACCTCCAGACCCAAGGGCACTGCCTATAACTTTGTGTTCAAACACTGAATGGGGCCTAATATTGTCTTTTGAAATAGCTATACATCTTCTACATAGGAGGCTGATGACTGGAGGCTCACCCCTAACTCTGTATCTCCTGCCTCCCAAGGAACTGCCCTCCTTACAGGCTGTATTTGCTTTTAAGGAGCAGGAGGGGCAGCAGATGAAGGAGAGAAATCCTCTGTGGAAGTTGCTTCACTCTGAAGGAGAGATTTAAGGTTCATTGGGTCATAGGGAGGGGACCAGACTATACAATCTGCTGTTTGTGCAATGTGCTTGAGGGAATGATTTAATAACATTATATAAAACACTAAAATGTTCAGAAAGGACACCACCAGGAATGAATTCCTTAATCAGATGTTACAGAGTTAGGATAGTTAGGATTATTCTTTCCTTTTTTTTTTTTTTTTTTTTATCTCTCGATCTTAACCATTTATCTTCCCAGAAAGACTAGCATTGCTGGGAATGGGGGAAGGTTTGCTTTGGGAACTCACTGGGCGGTCTAAGAGGTGGATTTCATTCCTCTCTGGAAAAAAACTTTGTCTACCACTTCCCAGGAACATCTTCATGAGCACAATGGTTATGCAGAGGAAGAGCACAATCCCCTTCCCATCTGGCTTTGATATCAGGCGGTCACTTTGTGTGTAGTACAGCTGCAACATGTGTTCCCACTACAACAGTGTTTGCACTCTGTCTAGGCTGAATTGCAGCCTTAAGGTTGAGTCATCGAGGCACTTCACGGGATGCTCAGAAACAGAAGTGCAGTTGAGTGGGGAAGACTGCTCTTAAAGAAACGTGATGTTAGCAAGGTGCCTGCAGGGATGAGGTGGTAGGCAGCAGCTGGGTAAGGCTTGGGTTGGTCAGGTTTGGAGTTTCCATAAGCCTACACACAACTTTAGATTCTCAATTCCTTTATGGTTGCTAAAATTCACCCTTTACATGAAAACACTCTGTTCTTTCTTGTGCTTAGCCAGGTATGCTGGAAATCAGGAAAAGGGAGGAAGGGGTCCTTCAACTTCCCCGCATTCTCTGCCCTCTGGAAGGAGAAGAATCCATTAAACAATTCCAGTTTATATTACCTTTTATATACCCTTTTATATTTCCTGCTCAGATCACATCATTGACAGGGTTCAGAAGTGCAGTAAGAGGATGGACGGAAGATGTTTATCCCCTCAGTCTTCTGTACAGGCTAATAAGGATCATTCCAGCATGATCTGCTGTTAACTGTCAACTGTAAGTGCACTGCTCTGGTGTGTGATTATTTTGCATTAGATGATGCTATTTTAGAGCATATAACTCTTTCTAGGCCATGAGAAACAAAGAGTAAGCAACAAAGAA
The DNA here is from genome assembly GCA_013399135.1 of Heliornis fulica. NCBI lineage: Eukaryota > Metazoa > Chordata > Aves > Gruiformes > Heliornithidae > Heliornis > Heliornis fulica. The sequence goes on from VXBZ01006677.1 coordinate 790,244, forward strand.
AAACCTTAAAAACAACTCAGAAGTATCCTGACAGCAGAAAAAAATGTCTTATCGAATCTAATAAAGTAACTTTCACTGAGAACAAGTCCACTAACTGTTGTAGATTGAAACTGACTGATAAAAGCAGGTTTCATTCATGTTTCTGCCCAAATTCCTCTATTTTGAGGAACTCTCTGAAGGCAATTAATCATCAAATTGTAAATATAACTGATGCATTTGCCCTACTTAGCACAACAATGATGCAGCTGCTTCAGAAAAAAAGTGTATCCAATTCTAATCTAATTATGCTGTGACCCACTGATACTGGTCAGGTGATGTTACAGGATATAAAAGGAAACCAGATCATAATCCAGTCCAAAATCACACCATCAGGTTATAAGTCACCCATAATGGACTATGGCAGAAAACCGAATAGTAGGTAATGCTATCAAAGCAACTGTAGGGATAAAAATGGAGTTTTTTTATTCCAATCTGCAAATGGTAGTCAACTTTAAAATATCCTTATATCTCACAGATTTGACAGATACTCCACAAACATTTGGCAGAATTTTTTAAGAGATGAGTGCATTTTCTACTTACTCATATCATGATAACTATGATCAGATTTTGGAAAGCACAGAGGTGAAATATGCACATAAGAGCTGTGAGTTACCATTGTATAATTATACAGATTTAACTGTATAAGACTCCTTGTTACTTAATGAATTCTGCTTTTTGCTTTCTTAGTAATAAGCAACACTGTTAAAAGGCTTTGGGGAAAAAGCAAGCAAAGTAAAAAAATCTCTACATTAATTTGCAAAACTGCCTAGACTTGGAAAGACAGATGCTAACAGGAGAAAAATAATTAGTTTCCTGGTCTTAGAATTTACCCACTTCAAGGGTATTTCTAAGTGTTAAAGTTTTATTTAATATGTGTTTTTTAGGACTTCATCCATCAAGGTATCCCTTATTGGAGGTGACTTACAGAAGTAGACTTTCGGACTGTGGTGAAATTTACTCATGTGAGTCGAGTGCACAGGCAGAGGATTAAAATCCAAAATATGTTCATATCTTACATAATTTCAGGCCTGTCAAAATTCATATTTATATTATCATCTGCTTACATTACATAACACATAACGTTAGAAGCTCTGAGTTGGTTTTTTTCTTCCCCATATGCCTGAAACACATCCATGGTCTTAGAAATTCTGGATTATACACAATCTTACCACCAAAGAAAAAGCAACAATTAATCCAATACAAATGAAGCTTTCATTTAGGGGAATGTGAGAGGCAAACACCTCTACCAGCACAGTACCCAACCAGTCACAGAAATCAATGCACGTCATCTGTTTACCAGAAAGATCTTGCATTTCTCATTTTTCCCTGACAGAATCTTTAGTCAAGTCAGTACCAGTGTTGGCTTTACATAAATCATAATATCAGGCTCTTTTTTTCACAGCTTTTCCATGGTTTAGTGGCAGTGCCTTGCTCAGCATTTCAGGTTGAGGTGAAAATTGGGCTTAAGGGTGGTCATATCTCCCTAGAAGTGCTGAGAACTTGGCAGGATGGAAACAAGTGAGTCTTGTTGTTTTGTTTTATTTGTCTGGGTTTTGTTTGTTTGTTTTTAAATAAGCTCATTTCAAGGCAGTCTCTCTCCCCTTCACCTTTTACCTAGGATACTGATTCAAGTTAAATTTGGAGATGTAAGGGAAGAAAAATCAGATGACCTCCTAAGTGTGATGAAAAGTGGTGAGCAATGGACACTGTTTACATGCATCATAATGCATACACATTGTTAACTTCAACAAGAAGCTCAATCAGGCAGTAGTACTGCATGCTTGTGCTCAGCATTGCTAATGACTGTGAATATATTTATCAATGAAAACTAGGATTAATTAAGAGCTTAAAGGAAATCACACTGCAGCACTTGATTTTCTCTTCTGTGAACTGTTGGAACTTTATGAGTTTTGATAGACTTATAACTGATTTATACCTGTGTGACTGATAAAAGGATCAGAATCATTGTCCCCATGGATACTACTGGGTACAGTAATAAACCGGCTCCAGGGTAGGCAATTCTTTATGTTCAGAATTGAATTCAGTATTCTCTCTGCATGAAATCCTGGTCTCATAAAAATCAGTGGAAAACCCATTGTGTGTACCATGATCAGAGTTTTACCCCCTCTGCTTTTCTTTCGTTTCATACTTTAATTCCTGGTTTTGCTCCAGTGTAAGCAGTTCTCTGCATTCTGAGGCGTAGCAAGATGGTCACACATATTGCTACACAGTCAAATAGTTTGTTTAGTCTTGTAAGGCTTCTCTGAAGGGAAGATGCAGTATCCACCCAGGAAAATAAACCCTGTGATAAAGGAGAGTGCTTTGCCTGCCAGATCAAGAAATCTGTGTTGTCCGAAAGATTTCCTGTATAACCTCGATGACAACTGTGTCATCATTCATTTAAAGTCTCTACTTTATATATATATATATATGTACCTGTTTATATCTCTCTCTCTCTATAAAACAGGTATATACCTTCAACAGCCGTACAAGCCCCAATTCTCTAATGCTTGGAAGCATTCCATAACTCCCTGCAAAATAAATCTAACGACAGTGCAGCACTGCGGAGTATCTGCGTGGGGCTGCGCCTCTCCCCCGGCCCACGGCCGAGCGCTGCCCCGCGCGGTGAGGACACGGCACCGGGAAGCGCGGAGGGGGCGCAGCACCGTGCGCGGGGGCGCAGCCGGCGGCGGGCAGGCTCCCGCCGGGGCCGCTGGAGGGAGCCCCCGGGCCGCGCAGCAACCGCGCAGCGCCGCGTAGTGCAGCGCTGGCTTCAGCACCGCCGCGGAGGCGGACAGCGCTCGGGTTTCCGCGCCCCGCGTAGCTGCTCCGCGGCGGGTTCGCTGCGGCTGTAGGGGAGAGAGCGGGTCCCAGTCCCGCTCCGAGCTCCCCCTTGCATTGGGATGGGGAGCAAACCCCCGGGATGGGGAAGGATCCGGGGGATTGGCGGCAAAGGGCCGAAGCGACGGTAATTAGGCGACGTTAAGTGGGCAGGAGCCGGTGTAAATCAAAGCACCGACGTGTGTCGAGCTGTGCGGGTCCTGTTAAGGAGATTTGTACATGTAGTTAATGGAGGCAATCATCTGGCTGGTAATCTGGCTCAGAGGCAGCTCGCTCGCACAACCGGCAAGGTACCGGGCTCCAAAATGAAGATATTGATGTCTCTCCCGAGAAACGGCTGTGGGAAATGCATGAGTGTGTGTGGAACAGCTAAACAGTTGTGGTACCTGTGCATAATGTTACTCAAAGCTCCTTGTGGAACATGGAAGTGAATTAAGAGATCAGCACAACTCACACAGCTTTCGAGCGAGCACTAAGAGCCGTCAGTGCATGGGAGTGGGACACGGCGTGCGGCTTGCAGTTCATTCATCAAATCGTTACCAAGAGCTGGGGATCAACTCTGCGCAACCTGATTGTCTCACATCCACCTGGCTCAGCCAGGCACTACACGCTGGCAGCTCTTTCCAACACAGGGTGAGCCTGGGCACTGGAAAGTGAGGTCACGGCACAGCTTTGAGGTCACAGCTAACAAGTGTGTAGGGAAGGGGATGGGAAGGGGCAGGCAAGGTTTTCAGGAGGAATGGGGTCTGAGTGAGGTAGATGTGTGCCAACGACCATCATCATCAAAACTTCCAGGCACAAGATCAGTCACTTCCCAACATTCATGTAAACAACATGCTACCAACAAGACATTCCTCTGCACCCTCCCTCCTTTGGGGATTATCTGCCAGCACCTCCACCCCTCTTCTCCTGACTCCCTGGAGCTAGCCAAATGGAGATGATAATCTCCTGTGAAATATTGGTAGCACAGAGTTGTGACAGTCTGGGGAGGGG
>VXBZ01006677.1:796705-826328 GCA_013399135.1 Heliornis fulica
AAAAGGGGGGAAAAAGGGGGGGGGGGAAGAAAAAAAAAAAAAACCGAAAAAAACTCAAACACACAAAAACCCCCAAGCTACAAAAAGCGAAAGAGCAGGGAACCAAAATCACGCCCTAAACTCAGAGCTCTGGGAAGACCGCTGGGAGAATCCCAACTTCTCCGCGGGTCAGGGCAGGGAGGGCTCCAGCTCTGCGGCTTTCCCGGCAGCAGGGAGGAAGAGGAGGAGGAGGAGGAGGAGGAGGAAGGGTCAGGCGCGTAAGGAGCGCGGGGCTGCAGGGCACCAGCGGCAGGTGCTGCCCCGGGAGCCGCGGGGACCGGCACGGCGGAGCCTCCAGCCGCCGCCGCCGCCGCCGGAGGGGTGCTGCGGGCGGGCGGCCCGGGAGGAGGCAGAGCCCGGCGCGGTCAGCTGATGCCCACGACGTCGGCGGGGCTGCCCGCACCCCCCTGCCCGGTTAAAGCAGCCGCAGCAGCGGTGCCGCGGGGGTGGACAGGGCGGGAGGCGGCTCCTGGGAGCAGGGAACCTGCCCCGGGCTCCTCGGCTTGTGACGGGTTTCTCCAAGCTGCCCTTCTCTAGGTGCCCCGGGCTGTCCCACTGTGCGTGGCAGATTCGTATATCTGTCACGATAAGTCAGACTGGCTGCTGAAGTCGTGCATCCCTCTGCCTAGGGACAAGGGAGAGCTGCCTTCAGGCCTCGACGGGGAGTTAGTGCTCTTTACCAGGGTCGGGGAGACTTGACAGCCAACTCCACCTCTGCCTGGGCAAGCTCAGACCTTCTGAGGAAGGCACTGTCACTGCCTGGATTGTGGCTCCAACCACTCCGGGTTGAGTGTGTTTGTACGTTTGATGGCTCCCATCCTGTCAGCGTTTACATTAGATAAAGAACAGAAACTGTCCTGCTCATGGAGACCAGAGCAAGAGCCACTCCTCACACCCCTATGTCAGCAGATGAAATCGTCCCTGTGCTGCTGCCGGTGGGCTCTGTCTGCACTAGCAAACGTGAACCCTTTGTGCACAGTGGCACAGCCAGGCAAAGAGGGGTAGGAGATGCCCATCTTCATTTCTCCCGTCCCTTCTCTGCCCAGAATAAATCTTATTAAAGTGATGGACCCTGTCATGGGCGAAAGGCAACTTTGGAGCTGTAGTCCTGTTGCTAGAAGAGGCTGAAACAGAAATACTCCACGCCTTAGACGTGCAGATGATGAGGTGCATTCTTTGTGTTTTGAAAGGCAAGAGTGATGACTGCTGAATTCTTTGATACATGTGCAGATACCTTCTGTCAGTAGTGAGGTTGTGTGTGGTCAGAGGCACTGCCTGGAAGGTGCTGTGCTACCCTGCTCAGGGCTCTGGTATCTCTCAGAGTGCTCAAACACGGCATGTGGTGCTTGACTTTCAGTGGGCCTGAGCCTCCATGAACACCCTTCCGACTACCATTATTTAACTCACCTTTTGTTATTATTTCAAGGAAGGAATGGAGATTTAGGAAGGATTTAACTTATTGTTTCTGCATTTGTTCTACAATGGATCTGGGAACTCCAGCCAAGTCTGTGTCCCATGTGTGAGGCAGGTTTTGTACAGATATGAACAGAGGAAATTCTTGTTCTCAAGAGCTCTGATAAGGAAAGAGTGGTGCTTTTGTGAACAGGGATGGGTCTTTCCTGTGTTTCAGCATGACTCTGCTAACCTGGAAAGGGTTAATACCAGTTCCAAAATAATAATAGAGACACACATCCTTGCTCCTACAAAAATTCCAAGGAAACCACAGCACTACTTGAAGATCAAAATGTTACTATAAATGAGGAAGTGCTATAGAGAGACATATATTTCTTTTGTAAAAGAAATTATATTTATTAGTGGTATTACCTCAGATAACAGAAAGAAAGAATCTTGCTTACTCAGATTGATCAACACAAATCATGCTAAATCAAAGGAAAAGGAGACAATTATGTAATGCATCCTAAGGAGACACCCATTCAAAAGAGGTGAGATGAAGCCAAGTTGGGGAGCTCTCAGTTCTCTAATGCTGCTGTCATCACTGAATCACAATGCTGGAAGGGTCCTTTGGCCCCACAGCAGAGTGAGCTCTACCCTCACCTTGTCCCTGCGGCAGAGGCTCTGTACCTCCCCGGGCAGTCTATTTCTATGCTTCTCCATCCTTATAATTTTCATATCTAATCTGAATTTTACTTGCAGCATTCACAAAGCACATTACTTCTTGTCCTGTCCATCATGGACAGGGAGAACAGATTATCATGGCAGTAGTCTATGCATATTTAATATTGTGTCTTCCATACATTTCCTCCTTCTTTTCTCATTTTTAGGATAAAAATCCTAATTTCTATTTTTTTTTCCCCCACAGGTCACATTTTTTAGGTCCCTGATTGTTCTTTTTAATTTGCTCTGAATTATGTACACAAGTTTCAATATTTTTTTTTTGTTCCCCTCTGTGAGATGCCCACAACTCAACTCAGCTTTACAGTAAAAAAAATTGTTTTATGTCTAAGAACTATGTCTTACAATCTGTACTCCTATTTATACATCCTGTGAGCTCTCAGCCTTCCTCCCATACAGGCTGATCCACATTTGATGACCTACCAAGATTTCTTTGCTCTCCTCATGGCCAGGGCAGGTGTTACTCCAAATGTGCATAACAGCCTATATTCTGGAGAAGAGGTTGAGGAGAGACATTGTTGCTCTTTACAACTACCTCAAAGGAGGTTGTTGGGAGATGGGTGTTTGTCTCCCAAGTTACTAGTGATAGAATGGGAGGAAATATCCTCAAGATGAGTCAGAGGAGGTTTAGATTGGATATTAGAAAAAAATTCTTCACCAAAAGAGTGGTCAAGTATTGGAACAGGCTGGCCACAGAGGTGGTGGAGTCGCCATCCCTGGAGGTGTTCAAAATGTGTAGACATGGTACTGTGGGACATGGTTTCGTAGACATAGTGCTGTTGGGTTGATGGTTTGACTTGATGACCTTAAAGGACTTTTACAACCTTAAAGATTCCCTGTTTCTGTGATTCAAATAAGTACCTTTCATTTTCCCTTGTTAAAATGCTTTATGGATTTTCTATCCTGTATCCCTGGTTTGCTTAGAACAAGAACTAAATCTGCCCTCCTCCTCCACGCCTGCAGTCCTCCACAGCTCTGTGCTATCTGTGTGTTTGGTGAGTCTTCTCTCTTCCCAGTGGTGATGGCAAAGCAGTACAGTGCAATTAGGTAATTGTGTGCACATTTCTTGCACATATTTCTGAATCTCAGCCTCTTAAGTACTGGACATCTTTATGCAAGAGTACTAAGGGGGTAGAAGACCTTTGTGAACATAAGGACTCACTGGAGAAATGCTCTGGACATTACAGAGGAAGGAAGGAGGAAGGCCAACTATCCAGGGGGATCTGGAAAGAGATGGGAGTGCCAAAACCCTGCTTAACACTGAAGGGTGGGCAAGTTGGGGGTCCAACCAGGCAATTTCACACATATGTCCTGAGTCCTGTAAGTCTTGATGCGGCTCAGTTGGGCCTAGATTAGTATGTGGATTATTCCATTTTTGTTACTATTGGATTTTATTTTTTTTTTTTAATAGAGCTAAATGACTTGGCAATGTCACAAAATCACTAAAAGCTATTTAAAAATAATACTGTCACTAGAAGGCTTTTGAAGGATGAAACCAGGCAGAATTCATTCCTCTTCTGTCACCTGAAAGTTTATGTCACACTCCTCTCCTCCTTCCCCCTCTCTACCCACAGCAGTAGCATTTATGTACAATTTAATGTTATGATATTTAATCATGAAAATAATGATCTCATTCACTTTTGTGGGACTATTTATGTCCTCAGGATGGTAAGCTTGGCACTATGCTCTGCAAAGCACTCCAGGGTTCTCCAGTAAAAGGTGGCCACATTATGAAGGAACAATTCTGCTGCTATGTATCTTCTTTATTTAAATACAGATTTCAAAGAGTAATTAAAAAAAAAAGGAAAAGTGGACAACTGACAAATCGAACAATCGACATCTGTCCCTTCATGCACACATAAAATATGAAACCAGTAATGGTGGGTATGACAGAATATGAGAAAATTAGCTTTCATTTCCTCCATATCTTTTGGGGATTTTTTCCCCCTATAACTCTCTCTTCCCCAAACCCCAACCCCTCCTTTCTTCTTGGTGACAATTTAGACATTCCAATATAACAAAAAATAAAGAACTTCTTGTATCTATTGTCTTTTTTTTAAAAAAAACCCCAAAACTATCTATCACTTTTCTCCAATGAATATATATCTCAATATGATGCCTCTGTGAAAGCAAGAAAGGGCATAAGGGAATGGATTAAAAAATTGTAACACTAGCTAGGCAAAGCACTCAGATTGATGGATGAAAGGCATGGTAAAAGAAAAGCAAGGCTTCATGGACCAAAAGAGGATGAGGACACATAGCTGAACAGATGATGGAAACAATATTTGCTGGAGTTTGCAGATGATTTTTCTCAGTACAGTAAAAATATCAATGAAATATTTTAACATTTGCAGGCAATGAAGCTAAATTATTGCATATCTCAATGATACCATATGTCAGGGAAACAACAAACAAACTTAAAAAAAATAAGGTCATATATAGAATAAAGAGGTAGCAAGAAAAACTAATTTTAAAGTTAAGATTTTAAAATAAGATTTTTACTTTTTTTACTTTTTTATTTTTACTTTAGTATTCTGTGCATGTTATAGCTTCTCCAACTTGTGAAGCAACAGTTACCTCATATGCAAAAGAGTTTCTTCTCTCTTCCTTCCAGATACACATACAAGGATCAGAAGATGGTCTAAGCATTTTGTAGAAGGAGAAAAGGTGCATAATTCATCTTTTAGCCAATGGGCAGAGCTGTGTTTTCCCCTTCTCATTTCCAAGTCTACTCTTTCCTTATCCACTCAGCTATTACTCTGGTTTTTAAAGTGAAATAGCAGCTGCAATCATTGCAAGTCTTTGACTTATGACTCTGTGGGTACTAGTGCTGACCAGGAATATATTAACCAGTCTACTTTATACTAAAAAATATTTGCCTGTCCATTCAATTGTTGCAGTTTTCATGAAACTTAACCTTCAGGAAGGCATTAACATGATGGAAATTTTCAACTCCTAGCAGTGGACTTAAATCTTTAATTTTCAAATTATTCTTTCAAATTTTTATTGTCAATGATAGACTTCTTCTAAATCAGAGGTGAAATGTGATGGAGTCCTTAAAGCAAACAAGACTGATCAGAAAAAACATATTCCTTTTGTTAGGAAAGGAGGCCCTGTAACCTAATTTGAAAACAAGTGCATTCGATAATTTGAAAAAAGTTTCCTAACTAGAACTTCCATCCTTCACATTACTCTCTGGACCACCCAGAAGTTTTCCCCAGTTTTCCAACCAGGTTTGAAAGAGTAGCTGTTTCTTCACTTGTCTCTCTGCACATGCCATCACTCTCCTGTAATGCTGTTAAGACTGGTGAATCCCTGGGGCATTTGTGTTTCTGAATGAATAATACTTTATACAAAGCACTAGACAGTTCTTGACACTTTATAGAATTCCTTTAAAGAGACTTTTTTCCCCTCTTAATACAAAAGACCTTTGACTTGCATGTTGATTTCAACAGAAGTTAAAAGGAAGTGAACTACTAAATTCACCTCTTGGTGCACTACAAGTGAAATCTTTGTCATCTACAGCAGACAGACCATTCACAAGCTTTTTATCCTTGAACTGTTATCTGAGGCAGCAAATGGTAGAAATGAGAGTCTTATGGGTGAAGCTACAGTTGAAATTAACACTAAAACAGAGGCTTGAATTTGAGACTTTCAAAAGAAACTTACACACCCAGAGAACATGTGAGGTCACTGTGTAAAAAATTTTCATTTGGGACACATTCTTGGTTCTGTGTAGAGGTTTTCACAAGCAGATCTCAAAGTGCTCTTCTTGTTACAGGATGGAGATGTTTCCTGTGGATGTATATGATAAATGTAATTAGGTTGCAAATAAGGAGCTGTTATATTGTATGAGATTTTTAAATCCACCCAGATAAGTATCCTGTAGTTACTTCAGTATAAGACATATCCTAAGAGGAAATCCCCCTGTCAGTCAGATCAAAGGAGGGAAAATCTGGTAGGGTTGTGTATGCGTGTCCTTATGTGCGTGTATTAAACCTTGGAACAGGAACAAAACTTAAAGCATTCATGTTTTCAAGGGAAAGGAAATTCCTTTTTGTTTCTTCTCCTTCTTCTTCTGTCATGGGGAAAATAATTCTGTTCAATTTTTAAATAAAATTCTAAGTCAACTCTGGCTCCTGGGAACTTTGCAGTTCTGGTTTTTGTTTGGTTTTTTTTTCACAAACCAGGAAATCTGGAAACCGTTGGGCCATGGCTTGTTCTGGATTTAGCCGCTTCCAGGGATGCTGGGGTTGCAAGGATGGCAGAAGGTACAGAAATACTGAGACTCTGGGATGAAGAAGACTTGTGCTATGCTATCTTAGCTGCAGAACCCCTGAGTTGAGTTCTCAAGAAGCTCTTTATAGAGCTGCTGGGATGTCAGGCAGGATTTTTGAAAGGACTTGGCTTAACATTACTTCATCAGATACGTTACACATGTAAATGTGTAGGACTCTATTTTTCTGGCCTGCAGATAAGCAGAAGGTTTAATTCAGCTGTATTCTTAGGAAATACTTCTCTTGAGCCAAAAAGCTCTTGCCCCCCACTCCCTTATCTTCCATATGAAGGGGGTTCTTTTGCTAGAAAATGGAGAGTATGAAAAACAACCCTTTAAGGGACTTGCTGTATCACAGAAAGAGCACTGATACTGATATTAACAGTGATTTATTTCAAACTGAGCTCCCATCATAAGTGAAGGATGTTAATCTGCTCATTGCCAGTCAAGCTGGGGATGGTAGGTGTTCTTAGACAAAATGTTTAAGAGGAATCGTTGACTCATGGCAATCTTTAGTCATTCTCTGAAATGATACTATTAGTGTGTATGGGATCAGCAAAGTACTTGTTTCTCCTTTCTATTATCTTGTTTTTACATTCAATAATATCTTCCTTGGCATAGGGAGGCGATAACAGATTCATGTTCAAGCAATTTATTTGATATTGCATTTCTCTAAATCACCAAAACCTGTCATTTTCTCATGTGGCAGGATTTGCTGTAGCACATTAAATCTGGTCTCCTTCCCATAGCAATGGCAGGTAGTCGGTGCTCCAGATAAAGATGTAAAACTGGCCTGTAGGTGGTCTACCCTACACATGAGATTAACTAGATCTTCTTTTGCATGACTAGAAAAGTCAATGTCAGCCTTAAAGTCTGCATCTACTCTGTTTTCACTGTTGTGAGGTTACCAAGATCCAAGGAGAATACCAGCTCACTGTCCAGTAACACAGGGCCCTACAGAACATCCAAAAGCCTATGTAACCTATAGGGCTCTAAAAACAGGTTAAATAGCTTCATATCAGAATCAAGCTACAGATACTGTTACTATGATTAATATAATTCATAATGGCAGTATGAAAAATTTGCACAGAGGTTGCTTGTAGCTGCTCTCACTTGTACAGGGAAGCGAACAAAATTATTTGTTCTGGAATCATAATGAGACACAAAAAGTCTTAGATTCCAATGGTTTGCAAGGAGGAAGTCCCACATAACACTACAGTCTGCTGTAAATTTTCTCTAATCAAATCATGTCCAGTGGGTGTTTTCATATTCTGTATCTCATACATTCAGTTTTAGCAGTAAAAGAACCCTATGGTACTACTGGCTGTTGATCCCAAGTGGTACTCCAATACAGTTCACATCATAATATACGAGAGATGCCTCTGAAATGAAAGCCCAGCATATTTTTACTAGCTCTAAGATTTGCATACGTTTATTCTTGAATTACACTCTCAACTTGTGACTACAACCCAAAGCATAACTCTACAAATGTGGACAACAAAACATTTCTGTTTCCAAGGGACTTTTGGCCCAGGATGGCACACAGTATTTGGATGCGGTGAATCACAGAATTAAGGAATGGTCTGGGTTGGAAGGGACCCCAAGGATCATTGAGTTCCAACCACCCTGCAACAGGCAGGGCCACCAACCTCCAAGCCTGCATCTAGACAAGGTTGCCCAGGGCACCATCCAACCTGGCCTTGAACACCTCCAGGCTTGGGGCATCCACCACCTCTCTGGGCAGCCCATTCCAGAAGAAATGAGGTCCCCTCACAGCCTTCTCTTCTCCAGGCTGAACAAGTCCATCTCCCTCAGCCTGTCCTCATAGGAGAGGTGCTCCAGCACCTTGATCATCTCTGTGGCCTCCTCTGAACCCTTTCCAATAGCCCCACATCTTTCTTGAACTAGGGGCTTCAGATCTGGATGCAGTACTCCAGATGGGGCCTCATGAAGACAGAGAAGAGAGGGACAATCAACAACCTCTCCCTGCTGGCCACCCCTCCTCTGATGGAGCCAGGGCTCCACTGCTGGCTCATGTTCAGTTTCTTATCCACCAGGACCCCCAGGTCCTTTCCAGCAGGGCTGCTCTCCAGGAGCTCTTCTCCCAGTCTGTACATATGTCTGGGATTCCTCCAGCCCAAGTGCAAGACTTGCACTTTGCAGTGTTAAACCTCATGACATAGCAGGTGATTTCGTTCAAGATTTCTGCAGGAATTATGGTAGGAAAGTATTTAAATAATTAGTGGGAAAGACTATAGCTGTCTTCTTTTTTACAAAAGCTAACAGAGTCTTAGCAAAAGCCTGGAAAAATAGGGAAACTTTAGTGTCACACATTCAAGATAGAAAATTTAAGTCTTGGGTTTGAGCTGAGAGTTGTCCCAAGCCATTCCAGCAGTAAATGTACTCCCGATCACTAAACTTACATATTTTTATCAGCTAAAATCAGTAATTTTAAACAAACATCCTGGTGGACCATTTTGTCTATGATTATAGATTACTGATTTTTTTTCTAGTTTCAGCAGTATTGCACTATTTACACTTTAAAATATCTGCCAGGGTTAAAAGCCTGGTTTGCTGGAAAAAAGTGATATTCATACCAAGTACCAGGAAGAGCAGGAGTACTGTTAGCTGAAGGGCACAACCAGATTTAAAAATAATTTTGGCTACTTGAAGATATGGTTTAAGAAAACAAAGAAAAGAAGATGTAATACACCAGGGGCAAGTGGAAGGTGCTATATATAAGCAGAAATAATCAGTTACACTAGCACATGGTTGTGAACAGCTGCTTAAATAGCAGTTCTGCAAAAAATGATCTGGGGGGTTATTGAAATTGAGCCAACAATGTCACGCTGCTGCAGGAAAAACAAACATTGTGGTGCATAAGCAGAAACACAGTCTTTTCAGGCTTGTGAAATAATTCTTCCACTTTGCTCAATACTGGTAAGGTCGTAGCTGGACCCTGTCCAGTTGTAATGGTACCGCGTGGGGAGGGTACTCTTGGGGGTAGATGCGGGAGATGGTCCAATAGTTGGCCGTGAAGCCCCAGCCCAGGTCATCTGTGGAGGTAGAGATGGGCTGAGGCTGAGATATCAGCCTGCAGAGCTGAGGACTGATATTTTATGGCATAACTGGGGCAGGGACTGATGGCCCTGGGACAAGCTGTGATGAGGTCCTGAGCTATAGGCAGGGGTGAGGGAAGCTCTGGGTCAGCAAAGAGCTGTGGTGCCCACAGGATCCACCACTTTTAGGAACATCAAGAAATACTGGACCTTCTGTTAACAGTTAGTAGAAGTATAATCTGAGATGTAGGAAATGTAACTAGTAGGAAAGTGTGAAAGGAACACATCTTTGGCTGTGTTTAGGTATTGCCTTGAAATGTTGTCTCAATAAAATTAAATAATATAAATCGCAGTATTATAAGAATAGTAAAGAATTAAAGCAACAGAAAGAAGGTATTAATGTTTTATAACTGTAGAGGATATTGCTATTCAGGTATTTCTATCAAACCGAGACATATTTCACTAAAGAAAGAAGGCACCCAAACTGCATTAGTAATTTTCTGAAGAGTGTGGTTGATGTTAGTTAGATGTGATGACACTTTTCATCACCATATGTAAACTTTGTGCATAATGTATTCTTGACTGATATTCACCTTTGAATTTCATTTATTCTGTGTTAATTTAAATTGTACATACAGCAGTATGGGAAGGGAACAAGTTAAGAATTTCATTTAAAAAAATTCAGCTTCTAGCAGTTCAATTTTAACAATTTCTGCAGCAAAAGGAGAATTTTTTATCATTGATGGGCTATTAACTGTTGAAATATAGCTGTTCATCTTTCATTATTTCGATAGCTCAGTCACAGATGCTTGTACATTTACTCTCATAATGCTTTGTATTTTTGCAGATCTATGTCTGCAAAATTTAGTATGAGCTGAACATACAAGGCCATGTTCTCATTCCATTGAGACCTCTTGACTCAGCAGACAGAGGCTGGCAGAAGTCCAACTACTTCTCTCCAGTTCAGTGTTTGGCATAGGGCCAGATCCAACACAGTCACCCATCCCTGGAAAACGACTAATCCCCAGGAGGCAGGATTCATCCTTTGTGGTGCAGTGTATGTGTGTATGCATTTTATTTCTTGCTGTATCTTAGAGAAGCGGTGTAGGAGATTGAATGACCATTCAGCTTGACCTCCCTTCACTGCCTATTCATTTGCTATGAGGGTTCTTCAGGAACAGCAGAAGAAAAGCTGCTGAAAAGCAGCACTGAATCCTTCAGCTCAACTCACTCATTCCCAAGCCAGCTCCATTGACACCTGTTCTGGTCTTCTCAGTACAGAAAGACTCACATGCATCTTGCTTTGCTGCACTCTCCTGGGAAGCACTATTTTCACCCAAAGCGTAAATCTATTCACCTTCCCAGCTGGTCTCCCAATTTATTGTTATATAGCCATGGGTTATCAGTGCTATGATGAATTCCAGATGTCTGACACTATAGAGTTCTGACATTGATATCATTGAATGGTTGATGCCATTACCAATAATCTGTGTTCTGAGACTCATTTACTCGGACATTGCGGCATGGGACTTCAAACAAAAGGACACTTCAAAGATAGGTCATTGGAGGGCTTTGGCTGCCCCATCACAAAGTAGTCAGCAGAGTCAAATTTTTTGCACACATTTTGAGGTGTGACATCAGGGAATGCCTACTATTTGTACATCTGTGTTTCAGACTGCCTCCTGTCTACATGGCACCAGAGTACACCCAGGGAATGGCCCACAGGGATAAATCTTAAGCTAGGGTAGAACTCTCATTTTCCTTCCTCCTCATTAATGTGGTAAGATGTTTCCCACAGAGGGAGAATATTGTGGAGTTGGATTCCCAATAAACTTCTCTTAGCTCACCCCAGGGTCATGTGGTGGATGCTGCTTTCCTTTATCTGGGCTTCTCAAAAGCTGATGGTGTGGTGAGACCAAAACTCACAGGGTTCACAAAAGTAGAGTAAGAGAATAGCAGAGCTAGGACCTGGGAAGATGGAGGTGCCAACAGCTTGCAAAGATCTTTGTCCCTTGGGAGATGCCAGATTTAAGAGATTCATGAGTGAATTCATGAATTAAGTGATTCATGAAGTGAGCAGCATCACTTGTGCCACGTTACAGAAAGTGAAGAGTCCAAAGAAAGAAATTCAGACTCTACTATTCTTTTTCTAGGAGATGAATTTGAGAAAAATGTGGTTCAAACTACCAAAAAGAGAACTAAATTGTGAGGAAATATCGAAGAAATATATGATAATTATGGGCCAAAGCAGGAGCCTGACACAGCACCAAGGACAGTGCTGGTGTTTTACTCAGTGGTAGTCATACAATCTTCAGGAATGTTTGACTAAAGGCAATTTTTTCCCCAAAAACACTACTAAGGAAATGTTTGTTGTCATTTCTTGTCATAATGAGAATGGTTTTCAAAGGTATTCCTAGCAGACATCTGGTAATTTAGATAATTTAGATAATCACCTGAAATAGGAGAAATTAATCTTTCAACTCCTATTCTGTCTGATGCAGAAGAGGATTTGAAGCTACATCTTCAGATGACTTTTGGGCCCCTCATCACACAGCTGCTGAAAATCTTTGTCTGACCCTTTGAGAGTAGAACAGCTTATAAAAAAAAACAAAACCAAAAACCCCAACCTGCCTGAAGAGGAGCATGAAACTAGCCCACCCAAAGCGACCCCACTCTTTCCCAACTACCCGTGACTGCCTCACACTGAAGTAGTGAGTACCAGTACAAGGGCGTACCGCAATGTCATTCCCCCTGTCCCTTGACATGCAGGTTTCATTCATCTAAGCATCCACTCACGTCACACATTTAGTCAGGATTACCAAGGTGATTTTGATAATATCTTATTTGAAGCCACTTTTCTCTCTCTGTCCTTTGGATGTGGGAAAACCTGCTGGGCACCCTCACAGATTTTCCATTTATATTAGAGTAGCTGCCTCAGAAAAACAGAATGACCTTTATGCTTTTTCCCCCCTAAAAGCACAATGCAGCCAGAGGAATGCTGGGTGGGCTGGAGATAATGCAATTTGTGTGCTTTGTGCCATTAAACTTGGTAAAAACATCAGGGATGATATATATATCTGCAATGCCCTCCCTAAAATATACACTTTGACATCAGAGGTGTTTGCTGTCCTCACAACAATTTGGAAGGCTAGAGCTGTATTGTGCAAGGCCTTTGATTTCACTGCAATGAAAAGAGTAAAATGCAAATGAATATTTCTAATGCAGAATAATAATAACTTTAGTTGGATGAGCAGTAAATGTGCAGAATGATCTAGGCTGAAAACAGGTGGTTTCAGCAGAGCTTTGGGATCCTAAAAACACCAGGCAGAGTTTCAAGTCAGCAGATTAGGAAAACAAAAGATCATTACCCATGTCACAGTTAAATTCTCCTATTTATTTAAGGAGGGCTGGTGTCTAGGATCAAAACTGCCAAGGCAGAGGACACACTTAAGAGACCCTTTGGCTAAATGAGGTCTGAACTAATATAGCTCCTCCAGAGCTTGATGAGTTGGAGGTGAAAGCTACACTTAAGTGCTGGGAAGTGGGCTATGAGGATTAATTGAGTGTCTAGGGGGAATGGAATGAATTTCTTGCATTTCTGCCTGATACCTTTGAGGAAAAAAAGATAGTGTGATGTTTCTCTATTCAGAGAAATGAGACTGCTAACAGGGTAAGAGGCCTCTCTGTGTTAAGAGGACCAATTATAAGAGGAAGGTTTCCTGCCCTTATGAAGGCCTGGGAACACAGAAGAGTGGGAAGTGTCTGGGTAAAGAAATGCTGTGCAAAGAAGCCAGGAGCAAGAGTGCGTCTTGGCTGAATGACATACAGCTAGGAGAAGTTTGTTCTTCTGAGGAACACTTTCCTGCTCCTCTCCCTCTTGGGATTTGTCAGAATTGTGTCAATGAATGGGGTGTTTGGTCTGGAACCTTCTTTACTTGACTCTGTCTCTGTCTGCATGTCTTGCTGATGGCAGGCATGCCATCCATGATGGTAGAAATATCAAGCTTCCAAATCCCTTTGCAAGGCTGGAGATATCTGTCTCATCTACCCTAATCAGGCCATCTAGTGGGTAGGGACAGAGAAGCCCAGATGAAACAAGAACATGACAATCAAACAGTAATCACAAAGTTCATTACTGTAAAGGATTAAGTACACCATAATGATTGAATTTCAATTGGCAGAGACACTAGGTCAGCCCAAAGTATCCAAGCATTTCACTGCAACTGCTGATCAAAAGTTTCTCTTCATCTTTAGTCAGTAATGATGTGCAGCTGGAGCTCACAGGGATAAGTCTTCAAGTCCTGTTATCAGTACCCACGGCCAAACTGGGAAACAGAGTCCTGCAGGTATATCCAAGGATGAAACTCAGACTAGCATAGAGCTGGGCTGAATATGTCTCCAGGCTTTTACCAACTTTGGCAGCAGCTAATACAGTGATTTTAACAGGTCTGTTTTGACTGAGATCTAGAGACTTTTCTGACTCAACTGCAATCAAAAAATCATCCATGCTCTTTATTTCCTCTCTTTGAATAAAAGAGTTTCTGTTTCCAGTTGCCAAATACAAAATCAATCCCACACACATCCTCCTGAAGACAATGAAACTTAGCATGTATTGTTCTACAGCTTCATTCCTGACTGCCTGTCATATTTTCAAGTCAGAGATAAGATGGAAGGGAAAGTGTTGTTATTCAGTAACGTCCTCCATTTCTCTGCTTATACAAGATTGACTTCTTGTTCCGTTTTGCCCAGTTTTCAATGACTAAAATGAAGCTGCTGTCTACCATGGGCATGTTTCTTTCCAGCTAAAAATGTTTACCATTACTCTATTTCTTAGAGGTCAATCTACAGCTATTTTTGCTCTGTGTTATTCTACATCTTCTATTTCTCTTCCTCCACCATAAAATAACTTTTTCTTCAATCTCCAGAACAAAGTAACAGATATTTTTGTCTCATATGTATTTACCTCTCTTTGATCACATAATATACAACCTCCTCAGATTTGCTGTTTGTTTGTTTGTTTGTTTTATATGGTACAACCCCCAAGCTTTTTGTCTCTTTAACTTGCTTTGCTAGGCCTATTCTCTGGCTTTGGCCCCATACAATCTCTGAGATCTTAAAACTGTGTTAAGGAGCAAATCACTTGAGCATTAGAATACACAGGATAGATTTAATCATTTCCCTGACAGGGCTACCAAAAAGACACCACAATTTAGACACTGTCTTTTCAACAGTCTCCTCAGTATGCAGCAGAGCAGATGGAAGGAGTTTCAAGGTTAGGAAAAGAACATCTTTGTGTACACAATATTATTTATTATAATTCTCTTGACTCCAGAACAGAGGCTAATTGAGATAACTATAGTTTTCATAGAATCATAGACAGTAAGTTAGAAATGAGCCATCAGTGTGCCCAGGTAGCCAGGAAGGCCAACCGTATCCTGGGGTGCGTCAAGCACAGCATGGCCAGCCGGTCCGGGGGAGGGGACTGTCCCACCCTACACTGCACTGGTGCAGCCTCACCTGGAGTACTGGGTGCAGTTCTGGGCGCCACAGTCCAAGAGGGACATAAAACTATTGGAGAGTGTCCAGAGGAAGGCAACAGGGATGGTGAAGGGTCTGGAGGGGAAGTCTTATGAAGAGAGGCTGAAGTCCCTTGGTTTGTTCAGACTGGAGAAAAAAGACTGAAGGGACACCTCATCTTGGTCTTTGGCTTCATGACAAGGGGGAGCAAAGGAGCAGGTGCAAATCTTCTCTCTTTGGTGACCAGTGATAAAACCTGAAGGAAGCTGATACAGGGGAGGTTTAGGTTGGATGTTAGGAAGAGGTTCTTTACTGAGACGGTGGTCAGGCACTGGAACAGGCTCCCCAGGAAAGTGGGATCCTGAGGATGACAGGAACCCTGTCACTGTACTAACCACCAACACTATACTTCAATAAACTCTTCGGCTCCTGCTGTTTGTGGAGGTTGTTGTGCCAATTTTTTCATACACGTCCTCTGTTATTGTCTAATTTAGGATTTAACAAATGCCTTTAAAAAAGCATGTTGTTTATATTGTTTATTTTCCTTCCCAGTGGGCAGTATTTTCCTGATATTGGATAAAGATGGCTCCCCACAGTTATGTTGTACATTAGTAACAGTTTCATTTGCATAGAACCATCATAGAATCATCATAGAAGCATCTTAGAATAGTTTGGGCTGGAAGGGATCTCAAAGATCATCTAGCTCCAACCCTCTGCCATAGGCCTGGACACTCTCCCCTAAATCAGGTTACCCAAAGCCCCATCCAACCTGTCCTTGAACACTACCAGGGAGGGGGCAGACACAGCTTCTCTGGGAAAACCTATTCCAGTATCTCACCACCCTCACACAGGAGATTTTTTTTTCATAATCCTATCTTGAATTTACTCTCTTTTATTATAAACCCATAATTCCTTGTTCCATCATTACAATCCCTGAGAAACAGGCTCCTTCAGGTACTCCTTATGATCTCCTTGGACCCTTCTCTCTACAAGCCCAACTCTCAGCTTGTGTCCATAGTATCATAGAATCATAGAATTTTAAGGCTGGAAATGACCCCTAAGATCATCTGGTCCAACAATTAACCTACCACCACCAAGTCTACCCTTAGACCATGTCCTCAAGCACTGCATCTACCCGTCTTTTAAACACCTCCAGGGATGGGGACTCAACCACTTCCCTGGGTAGACTGTTCCAGTGCTTGATGACTCTCTCAGTAAAGAAGTTCTTTCTAATATCCAACATAAAGTTTCCCTGGTGCAACTTGAGGCCATTACCTCGAGTTCTGTCACCTGTTACTGGGGAGAAGAGACCAACCCCCACCTCACTGCAACCTCCTTTCAGGTAGTTGTAGAGAGCAATAAGGTCTCCCCTCAGTCTCCTCTTTTCCAAACTAAACAACCCCAGCTCCCTCAGCCGCTCCTCATAGGGCCTGTTCTCCAGACCCTTCACCATCCTCGTTGCCCTTCTCTGGACACGCTCCAGAACCTCAACGTCCTTCTTGAAGTGAGGGGCCCAAAACTGAACACAGTACTCAAGGTGAGGCCTCACCAGTGCTGAATACAGGGGGATTATCACCTCCCTGGTCCTGCTGGCCTCACCATTCCTGATACAAGCCAGGATGCCATTGGCCCTCTTGGCCACCTGGGCACACTGCTGGCTCATGTTTAGGCGGCTGTCAACCAACACCCCCAGGTCCCTTTCCGCCAGGCTGCTCTCCAGCCACTCCTCCCCAAGCCTGTAACGTTACCTGGGGTTGTTGCGACCAAAGTGCAGGACGCCGCATTTGGCCTTGTTGAATATCATATTGTTGGCTCCTGCCCAACAATCCAGCCTGTAAAAGAGGTTGTAGAGGTGCTCCAGCCCTCTGATCATCTTTATGGTCATTCTCTAGAGTCCTTCCAACAGTTCTGGACCCCAGAGCTGGACACAATGCTGAAGGTGGGGTCTCACGAGAGTAGAGTAGAAGGGCTGAATCCCCACCTTGACCTGTTGGTCATGCTGGTTTTGATGCAGCCCAGGATATAATTTGGTTTCTGGACTACAAGATCTCATTGCTGGCTCATGTTGAGCTTCTGAAATATCTCCTTCCAGGTAGTCTTCCAAAACCTTTTTTCTTCCCATATTGGAATACTTAAACTAATCTTGATGTGATATTGTGTTATGAAAAAGATTTTTCTCCTCTTATATCACGCGAAAAGCACATGTTGGCACTGAATAGTTGTAAAGATATGCTGGCCCACAGGTGCCAAATCATTTTCTTCCTTCAGATATGTGCCTGACTTTCTGTAATCTCAGACAGATTGAGTATTTTCTGCCTGATATGTTTCAGAAGTTTTCAGTGCAACTTCTCAGAAGTTGCACTGAAAACTTGGGATTTTGGGGAACACTTATAAAGCTGCTTGTATGCTATTTACACCCTATTTATATTACTTCATGGGAGGAAGATATCTACAATAGTGCCGATGATCCTACTGTGTATTGCAGTTTACAAATATCTAGCCAGATTCTTCAGTGTTAGGTTAATTGTTGGACTCAATGATGTTAAAGGACTTTTATAACCAAAACAATTCTATGATTCTGTCCTGGACTCATAGCCAGAGAACACAGGTAGATGCCTGATTGAGGCTGGTCAGTGGCTCTGAAACTCATCAACTTGTCATGGCAACTGATTGAAGGTAAAGGCACCTAAGCCTTCTTCTCTATGTGCACAACAGGTGTCCTAGCTCCATTAGAGCTGACATGCAACTAGGCCTTAATTAATTTTCTTAAACGTAGGCCATATGTTATTTTTCACATAGAAACATATTTGAACAACATATTGTCTACATGGAACTGGCTAGAGAGCATGCTCACATCTCTGAAGTGCTGGAGGTCAGGTGGGAGTCCCTAGGGCAGCTCAGTTGATCCCAGGCACTCCTATCAGGCAGACATGTTGTCAGTGGCTGTTGCAGACATACTGAGCATACTGAACAGCTCACAGCACCCAACTGAGATGCCTACAGCCAGTATCTAAGCTTGTATTAGACACCATAGTTGAATTGTGTGAAGAACTCAACAGGGAGATGAGAACTTTCCAAGCCATAGAACAGTCTTTGTTTTTGTCTGTCATGCTTAGCTCTGAAAGACCCTGTCTCACAATTATTTTGGCATGATTCATGTTCACCCTTTGCCCTCTCCTGTCAGCACACGGACAAACCATCCACTAGAATTCAAACTAAGACAGGAATTTTTTAAGAACACTGACAGTGGGTGTGGAAGAAGACCAAAATGTCCTCAAGACTCTTTGATCCATTCCTCTCCATTCCTCCTAGTTATATGCACTCTAGCCCCATTCTTGCCTCCATGCAGCAGCCCTAATTCTCATCTTCAGAACCAGCTTGTGCTACATTGGCAGCACATCCTTGACTATGGAAACTGGGATGCTGACAGATAAACTTGTCCAGAAAGGAGAACAGTGCACTTAAACTATAATCATCGTGAGTCACTACAGCAGCCTTTTAGAACCAAGGGAAGTATTTTGACTTGTGCTTCATTTTCCGTAAGAAACTAGAATGTTCTGTAGAAATCAGACAATGTAAAAAAAAAATTTCCTTGGTAGTCCAAATTTTCTTCTACTAGGTAGTTTTGGTGTAATTTTTTCATCTTATACTTGGAATAAGGTTTCTTAAGATATGATTCTTTCAGAATTTTAACATCAGGAAAAGGTAAAGATGGGATAAAAAAGTCTAATCATAAAATCTTTGACTGGTTTTGGACTGTCTTTATTAAAACTTATTGGAGACACAGAGAGAAAGAACAAAGTCTTGTTAAGAAATATAAGGTGTGCCACAAGAGAGACTCTATTGAGGATATGACTGTGCTAGTGAAGTCTAGAATTTTAGAATCTCTTCCTGATAAACCTTGAAAGATGAACATTTATGAAAAAAGTATGGAATTGCATAATATACTTTGTTGGCTTTTGCAAAGCAAGGCTGGAACATATAAAAAACCACCTGTAAACTCCATTACAACACTGGAGAAGGGATAAATATTGATCACAGATTTTGGGAGCTCCCTTTTGATGAAGCTACACTGCCAGCCCATCATGTCCAATGCTCAATGTATGTACATAAATACAAATAAATGGCATCTGCACTATAAAATATGAAAAGTTACATAAATGTTATATAAAGTTATAAAATGTGCACTGGCATAATCAACCAGGTTTCACGCAAATGAAGGAGAAGTCTAAAAAAACATCAAATATTTACCTAGAAAATGCAAGGAACAGCAGACTAATTAGACCAAAACAGCTGCATGGCAGGAAACAGCCTCTTTGATGTCCTTCAGTCATGGGCCAGCCCCTAACGTTCACAGCTCTCTCTCAGAACTGCTGCACCAAAGCTTGCTGCTCTGATCCCCCTGCTCAGTACACATCTGTGGCAAAGCACAAAACCTGGAAA
This sequence comes from Heliornis fulica, assembly GCA_013399135.1. Lineage (NCBI taxonomy): Eukaryota > Metazoa > Chordata > Aves > Gruiformes > Heliornithidae > Heliornis > Heliornis fulica. The sequence continues at coordinate 816,173 of VXBZ01006677.1, forward strand.
CAGCATCATTTGAATTAGCTCATCTGTGGGTGAGGAGGGGGTTCTTTCTTGTTATTTCTCCAGCCTTCACTCTTACCTACTCATGTCAACACTGAATGGGGGTGGGGGTGGGAGTGTGGGTCTTGTGGTCCAATTCTTCCTGGAAATGGACAGTAATACTGGTTTTTTTTTACATGCTAGTTCCTCTTTTTTTTTTCAGGATTTCTATTCTTAACCTCTCCAATCGTAGAATGAAAAAATTGTCAGACTCCTACTCACCTTTTATCAGTCAGAACTATATGTCAGGTTGTTTTCTGTCATTAGTGTCTTAAAGAAGTCTGGAAGTTGGAAACATTGCAATAAGGAGTTGTCACTTTTCTCCCAGAGGAGTGTAAGGGTAATGTTAATGTATTTGAACCAGATTTTAATTCATCCATTTGCACTGCTACCTGAGGCTACAAAAGTCAGTAAGCAGATGAATTAGGCTTGTTCCTGAGGAACTTTTCTCCTGCTTCCATAGTAGGGATGGGCCAGCCTCTTTACAACCCATCAGATGACTTCTAGCTGTTCTGAAGACAAAAACTCTAACATATGGCACTCTAATTGCACAATAGAAGTGATTTAATTGGAAATAATTACTTTGCTTTCAAAGTACTGTAATTATTTCAGCTCAGAGCAATCTTTTGGAATAGCACTTTGTAAAAGAGTTCATAGATGATGGAATGTCTGTTTCATCTTTTTTATTGTGTACATCCTTCAATTTACCTACTTGGTATTGTTTATATTGCTACAAGGAACTACAGACAAAGGGCTATTGGTGAGAGCAGTCAGAAATGAAACAAGAGCAGAGATAAAATATCTTCAAAGAAAAAATCAGAAGGTCTTTAAGAAAGATGGGAGGCTTAGGGGAATTGCCTATTTATCTGGCTGTATCCAAGTGCACAGGCATGGCTGTTTTTTCTTTCAATGTTGTGGTTTAAGATTAAAAATAAGTGACTTTTTACAAACCGTTTCTCTATACAGTTTGTTTCATAGAATATACTAAGTTGGAAGGGACCCATAAGGATCAGCAAGTCCAACTCCTGGCTCCACACAGGGCCAACCAAGTCAGAGCATGCAGAGCACGGGACTGAGTGCATTGCTCAGATGCTTTTTGAACTCAGTCAAGCTGGGTGCTGTGACCACTTCCCTGGGGAGCCTGTTCCAGTGACCAACCATCCTCTCTGTACAGAACCTCTTCCTAATATCCAACCCAAACCTCCCCTGTCACAGTTTTATACCATTTTCTTGGGTTCTATCGCTGATCACCAAAGAGATGAGACTGGTGACTGCCCCTTCCCTCCCTCTCATCAGGAAGCAGAAGATGGCATAAGGGGAATAAGTGAGGCATCAAAAAGTTTATTTGAGGAAGATGTTGCAGGATGAGAACAGGAGAGGTTCCAGGTTTCACCAGGAAACTCTGGGCGATGAGCCTGGCTGTTTGAGTTAAACAGGAGCAGCCTAAATTTGTGAGGAGATTGTGAACTGTAGTTAGACTCAATAAAGCTTTGCTCTTGGTCTAACCCTCTCATCTGACAGCTGTTTGAGTAAATAACCAATTCTTCATTTTGACAAAGCTCTTTTACATCACTTTCCTCAGCAGCTGGTCAAAAGCTTCCCGGAGGAGTTTCTTGGAGGTGTAAGTGTGGCTGAGAGAGTGAGACCGAGTTCCTGAGCAGCTGTACCTTGACAGAAGTGAAAGAAAGACTGCCGATTGCCTGACAGCAGTGTCTAAAAGGGACTAAAGGGGTGTGATGCAGAATTTGGTTTGTATCGTTATGGAGATTTTTATTTTGGGATAGTTTTATTGCAAGAGTTGTTCCAAAAATAGTTCTGGCAAACAGCTTATGCCTTTTAGAACCAGTCATAAGACAGTCTAAAGTAAGCAATTCTGCTGCTGAAATATGTACTCATACAGCCTTTGGGATTACTTTAATGATCCAGGTGTGACTCCACATTAGCAGCTGTACTGATGCAACTTTCATCTGTAGATAAGTTTGTCTGCTGTCAGTCAGTACATCCAAGCTATGTTTTTGTGTCACTTTAGAGGCATGAGCTCATGCACTAAATTATCACAGTGTAATGTGAATTGTTAAGGTCATTCTGTTGTTAATTGATTGGTTGTGCCACATTAAAATAGTCTCCCTGAAGTCCTTTGCATTACAGATTAATGTGAGCTTCTCCACAGATCTAGCAGTTTGAAGTGTCTCACCAGCAATCTAAATGACACTGACATGCTGGGTTGATAGTTATTCTCTGTATTGCAGGAGGGAAAGATTTCAATAACATTTCAGCTGTGTTTGGATGTCTGTTGGAGATATTCTCTTTGAAATACCAAATGAAATCCATGTGCCGTAAAAAAGAATAAGTAGAAAAGTGAGGATCATTTGGCTGAGGAGCTCCTGTGAGCCTGCAGCATTAACAGACAGATGATGAGAAGCAATAATATTATTAATTTTTAAAAATGTGACTGAAAGTCTGGGAAGCCACCTGTAGGGAACCTCTAAATGCTTGGCCTCACTAAAAACTGACCATATTGTTTTTAATAATCTCCCAGTGTAAACTTGGGGAAGTTTATTTATAAATATCATTGTACTTCCTACGAGCAACTAATCATTGCTATTATACTTGTGCCCAGCTGCAGCTGGCTGTAGTGCCTGAAACCAACTAGTACTCCCAGAACAGGATGTTTCTTGGGTTTTGCACTCTAGTGAACTGACAGTGGTTGCCTTCTTGGTCCTCTTTGGCTCCCTTTATCTAAAGGTCAAATGACACAGAACCAGGGAAGTTCTGCTAGCGTTTTCTCCCCCCCCCCCCCCCCCTTTAAAGATCTGGAAGCTACTAGCCAGTCAGCCTTGCTAAGCAAAGACATTCTCCCCATGCTTTGAAAGAACAAAAAATCCACACAAATGAGAATATAATTGTGGTACTGTGGCTACAGGATATAATGGCGTGGGGGTGGGGGTGTAAAAATTCTTTCTTCTCCAAATTCCCAAATACTACCTCTGTGTTTTAATAACTACACTTCTTTAGTAACAGTCCAGTAAAAGTCTACTAGAGTAGTAAGAATATTATACAATTCAGAATGCAAATAAAACACATGATTATACTTTTCTTAGTCTGTAGGCTGCTTGAAAGGCATAAATTAAAAGCTATGTGAAGCCTAGAGATGAGACATTAAGATTCTGCTTCAGTACTTCCAAATATTTTTATCGAGAAATTATTTGAAATAAAGAAGGATCAGACAGATTAATTTGCATATGAAATGGGGTCTGCTTGGAATTCTCTGATATTTGATCTGCTGATATTTGATCATTACAAAACCAATAAAAAGCAAGGTTTACAAAAAGAAAAGGGAGTATAGTTTTGTTATGTCAACTGCTAGAAAAAAAAATTCTAAGGCAAATAAAATCTTCTGTAGAACTGTAGATAGTTATGATTACAATAAAACAATAATAATGAAGTTCTCGTTGTAATATCTGGAAAATTTTAACTGATTTTAACTTTGTTGAAAAATAAATGAAAGAGTTAAAAAACTGGCTGAATTTCTCAGTATCCAAAAAGTCACTGGAATTTTTTTTTCTCTAATGTCAGAGAAATTTGTGCTGTTTCAGAAATTAGAGGAGGCTTTCTACACTTGTTTATTTTTAAGAGATGAGTCTACTAACATTTCTAAATAATCTTGAGAGTAAGCACAAACAAATGAAGCAACCTGAACATGAGATAAAGGTACTAAAAACATTGTGAAGAAAAGAGGTAAGATGTAGATATCTGAGTAACAGAGCAGAAAGTGGTTAAATTTCTTCCTTATTATACTTGGGATAATTGGAAAAAGTAAAGCCATTGTTTTAAAAAACAATCTGAAATTTTGGATGAATCTGTTTCAAGTGATTCTTAAGATTCTATTTTGAGAGTTAAATATCTTCCTGATGTGAGTGCTAGAATAGTCTTGGAATTTGATCTTGCCTATTTAAACTACAGATGACAGACACTGGGGAATCAGAAATAAGAAGACTCAATATTTTTTTAAATTTTTGACGCATGTCCTTTCTTAGTGTTCGGAAAACCTCCGAAATTTTATGTAAGTTATTTACATTCATGCATTGACTTCTATATGGCACAGAGACGTGGCATAATTTCATTTGTGTTTTTATGGTGTTTGTGAAAATAAAATTCCCTAAATGTGTTAATTGTGTATACAGTGAACATACATATTAAAAAAAAATAAAGAAAAAACCCCACACACTTGAGTCAACACACGATTCACACACTAACAATTAATTGTTAGTTTACATTTTCCATTCTGTGATAGTGTCAGACGTCCTTGGGACACTTGGTGTTCCTTTGATGATGATGGATTAAAGATGATACTGTTCCCTGAAGAATGGCTCAGGACATTCCTTATTATTTTCCTTTCTGTTTCAAATATATTATTAAGCACAAATCTTGCTTTTCCAGTGCAGGCTTCCATTTGATTAAAAGCAAATGGTTGTCTAAGTCAGGTTTGTGTGGTTGTGAGCAATTTCCTATGCCCATTCAAGCAGGTCTGTCAAACTGTGACCTTTCTTCATCCCTGATATGTTTACATTGGCAAGGTCACAAAGAGAGATGTAAATTGTTTGGCTTGAATAAAAACAATAAGAACATTTAAATCACAAGCAGATCATAACCCAGTGACACGGCAATGGAAACATCTCAAAGTGCTGCCCACAATTTTACAAAAGAGATGCTGTTACAGTATTGATTTATGGGCAGTGATATAAAAAAAAAAAAAAAAAAGAGGAGCTTGAAAAAATTTGCATCTGGCATTGGTTAGGGGATGTCTGGATCCAAGCCCCAGCTACACCTACCCTAGAAAACTACTCATGTCCAAAGTCATCCTTTGGTATTCTGTCTGACTGGCACAGAAAAGCTCAATTAACTTTTCTTGCTCTCTAAAGGGTGTCTATGTACAGACTCGTTACCGAGAATAGTTTCTGTCCTCTCCTAGGTCCTACAGGAAATGCTACATATCCCAGAGCAAAACAATGCTGATCTAAAGAATACAGCAATACATACTGTCTGCATCTGGTACCCATTAATGTTCCCCCACTCTGTTTCATGTATTAGCAAAGTAGCTATAGCCTTTGAGTGTTTCTTGCTGCATCAGAAAAGAATTTAAAAATCCACTTTCCTTACAGCTAGTAGGCACTTAACTAAGTGATTTAATGTAAACCAGGAGCTGAGATGGCCCCCTTTTCCCTCATGGGGAGAGATGGAGTCCATCACACACAAGGTATCTAGACAGCACTGCTTTCTGTTGAGATACGTGTGTCTCTCTCCAGAACACATGGGAGATTTAGACTGACAGTTCCTTTATCTGAGCACCTCTGGCTCAGAAGTTAGGCAAGATGAATCTGGGACCCTGTCTTTCCTTTATTTCCCATGGGAGCTGGGAAATGTATTGGGTCAGTGAAGTTTGATGCTGAGGAAACCATGGTCCAGCATTTTTTAAGTGCTCAAAAATAGCTTAAGCAGGTGTGCTCTTTGGAAATATTCACAAGTCAACATTTCTACTATCAGACTCAATTCTAAAGTATACATTTTTAATCTAGAAATAAGAAAAATGCAGATGCCATCCAGATTGGCACCAAGATAAATATAGCTTCAGATATGCAAAGAAAATTGAGTGTTCATACAAACTCCTGACTTACTAATCGGCGTTTATTATCAACACTGCATGAAATATATAGTAAAAGCTGAAAGCCAAGTAAAATTTACATTTATATGACTCTTGCTACAGAGGTACAAATTTTAGCAAGCCTCTGTGGCGTTTTTGCTCTGTGGCTTTTTAAGAAGCATCTAGAATCTTCTTAGGGGTCTGACAAAGCAAATATCAGCTGTGCTCCCAAGGCCAAACTCTCAAACCCTGTTGCCAACAAGACCAGCCAGGCCAATTAGTGCTGGTCACAGCGACTCTGTGAGTCACATTTTAGAGACAGAAAAATGCAAACAGTTGCATTTTGCCACCAGAGGAGGAAGTGAGAAGATGTAAGAAGTTTGCAGACACCAAGGTCAGGGAAGAAGGTGGGGATGAGGCACTGAGAGAAGATTCCCTGCGGCCTCTGGAAAATACCATGTGAAGCAGATGTGCCCCTACAGCCCATAGAGGATGAAGAGACCCCACTTGTAGCCTATGGAGCTGCCTGGGCCAGGCAGGAGCCCACCATGGAGCAGGTGGAGGAATAGGGAAGAATCTGTGACCTACATTGGAGAAAGCCCTTAGCAGCACCTGCAGCCTGTGGAGAGAGATAAGAGGCAGAAAGAGACGGAGGCCCATGCCAGAGCAAGTTTTCTGGGGGGGCTTGTGACTCTGTGGGGGACCAGGCTGGGGCCAGCAGTCTGGGACTGAGAGACTGAGAGACTGAGAGACATTCTATGAGTTTATAGCAGTGACCCACGCTGGGGCAGTTGGTGAAGAGCCAAGGTCCCGTGGGAGAGGACTCATGTAGAGAGGGGTCATGGAGGACTGTCTCCAGTGGGTGAGACCCCACACTAAAGCAGAGAAAGATTGTGAGAAATGCACACCCCCCCCTCCCCCGCCCCCAAAAAGGAGAACAACTCATGATGAACTGACCGAAGAAAGAAGACTCCATTCCTTATTTCTCCCCTTTCCCCTGTGCCATCCTGGGGAAGAGAAACATCATGAATAAAGTGAAGTCTGCACAGAAGGGAGGGTTGGGTGGGTGGTGTTTTAAGAGCTGTTTGTACTTCTCATTATCTGACTCTGGTTTCTCTGTGTGTGTAGTGTAATAAATTAGAGAGTTTCCTTGCCTTTATTCCATGTTGAGTCTGTTTTGCTCGTGACACTAATTGCAGAATGATCTCTCCCTGTCTTTATCTCAACTCCAAAGCCTCTCAATATGTATTTTCTCCCCTGTCCAGCAAGAGGGGTGTGATAGAGTGACTTTGGTGGGAGTCTGGCCTCCATCCAGGGTCAAACCACCACACCTCTAGATTTGTATTGAAGGCTACCTCCAGCTGACCCACTTTAAGGTGAATAACCCAGTGGTTTCATGCAATTAGAAGCACTTAACTTCTCTTTGCATGTCATCAGCAACAGAAAACAGTATAACTTCACTAGCTCATATAGCCCAGGAGTTTATCAATGGCACAGTTCATATTTGGGCAAATTTTGTCCTGTATTTTGAATGAACAAAAAGAAGCATGACTATAATATCACAAAGCTAAAAATAACTTCTTGACTTTGGGTTTACTTTTCCTTATTTTAGCAATCATTTTGGTTCTTCTAGTTCAAGTGGCCCATGTGTGTTAGGACCAATAAGTGATGGAGAGAAGAGACATCTGTCTGATAGTCTTACAGGAGAATACTGATAATAACAATACCAATACAATCACTGCTCATGCTGGATTCTGCTGCTTTCATCCTTGAGGTGGATGAAGAGACACAGGGCAAGGTTAAGTGCCTTTTCCAATGAGAAAAAAATATGGACTATCAGAGTCCCCTCTTAGCTGCATGGAGGGAAGCAGATTAAACCTCTTAAATTCTCTGCTCCCAATGTGACTCTGGTAGAGAAGAGGGCATGCAGGACAGAACTAAGTGATATCTGACACTTTGTCTTGGAGAAGTGGGACAAGCACTGGAGTAGCCTACTCTTATTTTAGTGCTCCGTAGATTCCCTTTGTGATGTTTCATCCCTCTCTTGTCCTCCTGTCTGGCATCCAGTCAGCAGACAGTGGGAAAATATGACTGTTTCAAGCAGCAAGGTGTTCTGAAGCTGAAGGAAAAATAATAGTATTGAGATTTTAATTAATCTTATCTTCTTCAAAATATACATCATACTTCTATACTAAGAGGTCCCTTTTATTACCAAAGAAAAGAGGTGAAAACAACTCTAGGAATTAAGACTTCGGGAAATGCCTTTTTTGACTCAGTTTTTAACAGTAAGACCTGGTCTCCTGATACCCAGAGCCCTTAGTGGAATGATGGGGATGGGAAACTGACAGAAGCCTTCATAATCCTGGGGGAATTGTTTTGTGACCTGCTCAACTCCTTAGAGTTGCACAAGTGTATGGGTTCAGACGGGATCCACCTGAGATACTGAAAGAGCTGGCGCAAGTGTTCGCTAAGCCACTTTCCCTTATTTACCAGCAGTCCTGACTGACCAGGGTAGTTCCTCTTGACTGAAAGATGGCACATGTGAAACCCATCTACAAGAAGGGCTGGAAGGAGGACCCGAGGGAACTACAGACCTGGCAGACTGACCTTGATGCTGGGGAAGGTGATGGAAAAAATCATCTTGAGTACCATCATACAACAAGTGCAGGACCACCAGGCGATCAGGCCAAGTCAGCATGGGTTTATGAAGGGCAGATTGTGCTTGATCAACCTGATCTCCTTCTGTGACAGGGTGACCTACTCAGTGGATGAGGGGAAGGCTGTGAATGTTGTTTACCTGGACTTTTGTAAAGCTTTCAACGTTGTATCCCACAGCATCCTCCTGGAGAAACTAGCCGCTCACGGATTAGATGAGTTAAAAACTGCCTGGATGGCCGGGCCCAGAAGGTTGTGGTGAATGGAGTTAAATCCAGCTGGCAGCAGGGCACAAGTGGTGTTCCACGGGGCTCAGTGCTGGGGCTGGTCCTGTTTAACATCTTCATTAATGATCTGGACGAGGGGATCGAGTGCACCCTCAGTAAATTTGCAGGTGATATGAAGTTGTGTGTGAGTGTCGCTCTGCTGAAAGGCAGGAAGGCTCTGCAGAGGGACCTGGACAGGCTGGAATGATGGGCAGAGGCCAAGCTTATGGGGTTCAACAAGGTCAATCCTGTACTTTCCAAACACATTGTGTGTAGAGATGATTTCCATTTCTTTTCAATAACATATCCAATTTTGTCCCTGTTTTATCTCTATAGATTTTGGGAAAAAAAAAAATATTCTCTCAAACATTCTCTCTCTTCCACCTGGGATCTTATCTATGCCAGATGTTTTCTCATGCTTGAAATAAACTTTCCATTCTTTTGGCTGACATACTGCCTCAAACCTCCCTGACACTTGCTTTGCATGTAGCTTTCCCATGTTATTTGCTCTCAGTAAAGTATTTGTTGCCAGAAGAGCTGGAGTTCTGGGCCACCCACTAAAATAGCAATCAAAAGAAAAAAAAAAACCCAAAAGAAAACAAAATAAAATAAAAAATCCAAGAAATAAACTCACAATTTACAAATAGCTGGACTTTCCTTCCAGCTTCATTCTGCATCCCTATCTGTTAATATGAAAACTTCTCCTCTCTGAAAGAAGGATTCCTGTAGGGACAGCTTGCTTCCACAGCCCTGACAACTTCAGGAGGTCACTAAAGGACACATATTTAGTGAGCTGTTTCCCACAAAGACACTTTTCCGTCCTAGGGTCCTCACCTCTCCCGGGACCAATAATTTATTGTGTACTGCAATGAAATAAGGGTCATATTGTTTGGTATATACCCAGATACCTTTGGCCCATTCAAAGCACACACCACACAAAGGGCTGAGGAAGCTAGGAGATTTGCCCAAGGATGGTTCTTTTCCTGAACTCCAAAATGGTGCACATTATCATAAAACGAAAAGAAAAAAAAGGGAAGGGAAGGGAAGGGAAGGGAAGGGAAGGGAAGGGAAGGGAAGGGAAGGAAAGGAAAGGAAAGGAAAGGAAAGGAAAGGAAAGGAAAGGAAAGGAAAGGAAAGGAAAGGAAAGGAAAGGAAAGGAAAGGAAAGGAAAGGAAAGAAAATAAAAAAAAAGAAAAGAAAAGAAAAGAAAAGAAAAGAAGAAAAGGCAAAAGAGTGCAAGTTATAACAATATGCATGTGATTCCATTTTTGACTTACTCATCAAACAGGCATAATAATAATCATTAAAAAGATGGCCTGGATACATGTTTTTTTTTCCAAGATATTTTCCATTATGTCTTGAAATACCAATGCCAAATGCAAAAATATCCAATGTTGTCTATGAAAAATCAGCAGGCTCAGAAGCGTCAACAGTTTTAATTTTCACTGGTTTAACCAGCTAATGTTACTTGGAAGAATCACAGAACGTTAGGAGTTGGAAGGGACCTCAAAAGGTTGGCTAGTCCAACCCTCCCGCCTAAGCAGGATCACCTAGATTA
>VXBZ01006677.1:826404-877422 GCA_013399135.1 Heliornis fulica
TTTTTTTTGTGTTTTTTTTGTTTTTTGTTGGTTGGTGTGGGTTTCGGTTGCTGGATTTTTTGTTTGTTTTGAGTTGGTTTCTTTTTGAAATAAAGTACCCAGCAAAGTCCTTTTGCTTGTCTCTGTGAAGGAGGAACATGACTTTCACCTTGATCATACAACCAAGGAGTTGATGGATGAGTTGACCTGCCAGGGAAATCAAAAATTTGTACCTCATGGCCTGAGGGATGTATCAAATGAAGCTTGTTTAGACAGAAGCACCTGGGTCACCTTTGACATAACATTGGAATCTGGCTAAATACTATGAGTTTAACTGGGCTCATCATGAGTGCTGGACCCAGGTTAAACTGTTTTTCTTCCTGATGTTCTTACAGGGCTAAGATTCTCCTGGTTTTGAAAATACCTTAGGTATGAGACCATGAAAAATTTTTGTCTTTCAGTACATCACTGATATCTCTGGAAGGAGCTGGTCAGAGATAGCACCTTCCTATGTGTCAGCAAAATCCACGCTCATCAATTTTGCGCTGCTCTCTTTGAGGAATAATTCTGGTTTTGGAACATTTTGTTGTTCTTTAATTTCATTCTTGATTGCAAAACATGCTTACACAAAGCCAGATCTTAGTGTCTGTAGTGTTTATCCACTCTTCCGAAGTCCTAATTGCTTGTTAGTCACCTCCTAATTGATTGCTGTAGAATAATGATTAGGTAGGCTCAGACAGAGGATAATGACTTCAGGTGGGATGTATGCTGGGAAGTCTGAGTAATATTAGACATTCATGTAAATTGCTCTCTTAATAAAAAGGATTTAGGTCAGGGCCAGACTGGGGGGTGTGGTGTGGAGAGGGGTCTTTTGCTGGCTAGGCAACTGTGTGTGCTTGCTGACAGGCCCAGGAGTAATACAAAACATTCAGTTGTGTCCTACTTGTGTGGACAACTGACTTCAATTATTTATTTTTTTAAACATTTGCTCTACCACTGACTGTTGCCTTTTTCCAAGGCATGAAAAGAAAGGAATATCCCCCTTTGCCCATGGAGTTTGGTGATTTATGCACTGAGTTACAAAGATGAGATGAGAGGAGAATTGCTACTGACACCACTACAAGGAGAGATTCCATTTCAAACTCTGAGACTGCTTGAGCTGCTCATTGTGTGCAAACACATCTCCAGGCTGGAGTGAAGGGCTGTGTAGGTATGGCATGCATCAGTGCTTGCTGAGAGCTCTGCCTAGGTGAGCTGTTCACCTTTCCCACCACATCCCCATGGCTGGGCTGGGGCCAGTGGGCAGGAGATCCAAGGAGTGGGAGTCTGGTCCATTCTGTGCACAGCTGTGAGTAACACCTGGAGTGGTCTGTATTGCTGTATGGGCTGGCAGGGGCTGCGGGGTGGCTTGTATGAGGAGAGGCTGGGGCTGCCCCATGCCAGACACAGCCGGCTCTAAAGGCCACACCGCAGGACACAGCTGAGCCCCTCAGCCACGCTGGGAGGGGAACACAGGTTTCAGCAAGGCCCAAAGGCGGCCCGGGCAGAGCAGGAGGAAGCAGAGGAGGGAGCAGCAGCACAGGGACCCCGAGGCCGCAGGAGGAAGAAGAGGAGGAGGAGGAGAAGGGCAGGAGGCGCTGCAAGCCCGGAGCAGGGATCCCCTGCAGCCCTGCAGAGCCCTGCTGGAGCAGAGACCCACCCTGCAGCCCGGGGAGGGCCCCAGCCCGCAGCAGGGGTGTATTTCCTGCAGGAGCTGCGGCCCTGGAGAGCCCAGGCGGGAGCAGGGTGTCCCTGAAGGGCTGTGCTGGAGCAGGGAGATGGGGCAGGAAGGTGAACCCGGGAATGGGAATAGTCTGGGGAAGGAGGGCAGCAGGGAGAAGGGCATGTTAGTTCCTCACCATGGAGCTCTGGCTTTAACTGGCATGAAGTGAAACTGCTTTTCCTCAAGTCGTCTGTTTTGCTTGTGACAGTTACAGATCAGTGAACTTCCTGTCTTCATCTCAACCCATGAGCTTTTCCATCCCTTTTTCTCCCTCCTCCATATGAGGAGGGAGAGTGAGTATCTGGGTGGGAGTTTGGCCCTTGGCCAAGGTTAACCCACCACAGTAAGAAAGTGGTGGAGAGCTGAGAACAGGCTTATACCTAATACCAATTGCAGCCATGGCATCACAGCAGGCTTGTGAATGTTGTGAATCTTGATCTTTTCTGAAGGTGGCAATGGGGAAAAGGGGATGTTAAGAAGGTGTTATTTTAATGTTTGCTTTTTTAAATTAGTACTTCAATCTAATTAATTGTCATTCAAAATAAACTAAGTTTCCTGAAGTTAAGTTTGGTTTGTCCATGATGGTAACTGATAAGACATCTCCCTACCTTTAACGTACCATGAGCTTCTCATCCTGTTTTCTCCCTTGTCCTCCTGAGATGTAGGGGGGGGGCGTGTCAGAGCAGATGAATGGATGGCTGATGGCCTAGGTCAGCCTGTCACAGTTGCAGCCTCTGGTAACATCAAGCTAACAGTGATTTGACAAAAGACTCTGTGCAGGCCCTTCAGCTTCTAGTTAGTTATCTAGTCTGAATTCATATTATAGCTATTACGGTGTGTAAACATGGCCATGACAAAAAGAAAAATATCTTTTTAGATTAATTAGCAAAACTCAAAACCCATATGAGTTTGAGGGTACACCTACCTTTCTTCAGGTCCAAGGGTCTGTGGCTCTCTAAGCTTGTATTCTTTTTTTTTTTTTTCTGCAAGTGTATAATGCTCAAATAAAATAAAATGAGCATATCTCAAAAGCCTCACTGCCCAAGATTGACATTTTGCCTCCTCCTTACTTGTTGGACACAACTATCTCTGGTGGGTGACCCATGCAACATTAAGAGAGGATTATAGCAAGGATGCATTGCTTTCTTGAATTATTGTTTCCTATCACTTGTGAAGAAAGAAAAACTTGAAAAAAATATTTAGCTTCTATTTGGCTGCAGTTGAGAGTGATGTAACTGACCCTTAGCTCCTGCCATAATCAATAAGGATAACAAGGTAGATATTTGGGCTAGGGTAGTGAGCAGTATCAGTATGAGATATTACATATAGGCAGTGGACACATACCTACAAGGGGCACTTCCAAAACTCAAAGTTGGCTGCCAGCTGCATACCGGGATCCACAGAAATACATCTCATAGGTATCATCACTCCTGAAAAAAGTGGCCAACTGCTATGCACAGGACCTGCACACATCTGCTTTTAACATGGGGCCTCCCTGGAGGACTCTGGAGCCTTTAAGGGCCTTTAAGAGGTCTGGATGATTTATAAAAAAAAAATATTCACCCAGGTAAGACATTAAATCTCACAGAAGTTAAAGGGGAAACTCATTTGAATGCTGTAATTGCTCTCCCTTGACACCTCTTTATCTTTCAAGGTCTGGATACCACTGTAAATCTTGTCTGATAGGCTTACAGCCATACAGGGAGTTAGGTGCAATAGGCCTTCACTAGCAGCTAAAAATAGAATACATCTTTATTTTTTCCACCTTCTTGGAATTGGTATTTGTCTCATCTATTTGAACTTTAAGAAAATCCTGCTATTTATGTTGTTCTTATACTGGTTTAACACCAAATAAGTCCCCAAAAGTTGATTCTATAGCAAACAGCAGCCTGAGCCTTGGCCAGGCAGTCCAAGGCCAAAAAAATGCCCGTTTCCTGCATCTAGTGACACAGAGGAGAGTAACAGGGATGTCAGTCTGCCAGGCTGTATGGCCAGATGTCCATGTACAGCTGGGAAAATCCAGGATAAGTGAGCACACGTGCCATTGCCAATGGCCACTGCTTTGTTTCCAGCATGTAAATATGGAAGCATATCATCCGCACCATTGAGAAGTGAACTCATGGCTGCTGAAAACAAATGCTGAGGCACCCTCTGCTCCCATGAAACCTGTTTATTTCTCACTAAAGATAAAGCCTGTGGTCTCCAAAGCGGGAGACTTGTGAGATCAAAGCTCTCAATAGGCATGATTTAATTAAAAGAGCCTAGTTCAGGGAGCACTCGGCTCCTGCCAACACAGGACAGTCTCTCCAGGTGTTCCTATGTTGGTTTTTGTCACAGGTATCATTTTAGCACCTGCTAAAAGTGGTAATGAAGGTGCTTTGGTGGACTCTGCTGAATGAAGCTATCTTCATTGCAACCCACCAACCTAAGCAGTATTTCATTTTGCAAAGGCAGAAGCAGAGTTTTGGATCAGGAGCACAAGGAGGTCACCTTTGGGGTGAGTGCACAGAGTCTGTGCAACCACCATGGAAGTCACAGGAGTGAGACAAACATCCTGGCAGTGACCTGGTTTAGCCTGTTATCTCTTTCTGAATCTCTGGGGTAAGAAGAATGACCTCTTCATCTGGGCAGGTTTATTCCAGGTCTTTTGAAGCAGAGAGAAGTTGAAACCTGCACTTCTCCCCTGACCCACAGATATTTGTACTTTCTCATGGGTTCCTGTATCCAGAGTGTTCCTCCACAAAGTGAGTACCGTGTTGCAGACTGCAGGTCAGTGTCACGCAGGAGAAGCACTGAGAGGAGCCTGTCCTTGGCCTGCACTGCCCAAAGCACATCCCAGCTCCACTGGCTGAAGGCATGTGGCAGTGCATTCCACCACATCACCCTTGGCAGCTTGTAGATGTTTGCTATTTTTGGCCACGTGCTCCCGCTGTTCCCCTTCCAGCTCCATTTCACTTTTAACCCAGTACTGAGCTAAAGGACAGGAAAGGATTAACGAGGTTTGTTGACCGTCAGGGCTGTGCTTTTATACCTGCAGTTGCTTTTAAAAAGTAATACATAAGTGCTCAGTGATACTGCCTGTGCATCTCTAAATAATACTAATTTTCTTAGTCCTTATTTATCCTCAGCTTAAATAGCTTGGATATGATCTTTTCCCTACATTTTTTCCTCTCTTTGTGCCAGCACTGAGCTCATAGCTTCAGTTTGCACCACAATGGTCTATCATTGTAGGAAAATAGGACCCATAGGTAGGCTCTGCTCATGCATAGATTATCTGTTTTACGAAATCCACCAACATTTGTTCTTAAAAAGTATCAATAAATACCAAACATAATTATTTTTTAAATCCTGAGGTGGTACGTACTTACCTAGCATCCACTTAGTGGTCTTGGATGAACTTCCACAGATCCAGAGCCAGAGAATCATAGAATCTCCTGAGTTGGAAGGGACCCATAAGGATCATCAAGTCCAACTCCTGGCTCCACACAGGGCCAACCAAGTCAGATCATGGGACTGAGTGCATCATCCAGATGCTTCTTGAACTCATTCACACTGGGTGCTGTGACCACTTCCCTGGGACAACTGTTCCAGTGCCCAACCACCCACTCAGTAAAAAACCTCCTCCTAATATCCAACCTAAACCTCCCTGTCTCAGCTTTATACCATTCCCTTGGACTCTATTCCTGGTAACCAAAGAGAGATAAGCACTTGCCCCTTTGCTCCCCCTTGTCACGAAGCCATAGACTGCGATGTCTCCCCTCAGCCTCCAGGCTGAACAAACCAAGGGACTTCAGCCTCTCCTCATAAGACTTTTCCTCCAGACTCTTCACCATCCTCATTGCCCTCCTCTGGACACTCTCCAACAGTTTTATGTCCCTCTTGTACTGTGGTGCCCAAAACTGCACCCAGTACTCAAGGTGAGGCTGCACCAGCATGGTGTAGAGCCATGAGTTTTATTTGTTCATACAGTTAGTCACTTGTATGTGAATCAAAGAACAGAGCAGATGAGCACCATGTCCTGCCCTCGGTTGGCAGAAAGCAGTTAAGTAGAGCTGAAATCAGTTCTGTTAAGTGATAGAAAACCAGCTAAGGCCCAAGCTAGGTGGTCCTCTGTGAATGCCCAATAGGACATTGTTGCTTTGTCCCATTGCCATTTCTGTTCCAGTTTTATATTTAAGCAGCCAAACTCTTTGGGAGTAGTGGAGAAGTATGAGGTTAAAAGATACTGACTGCTACCGCTTTTTCAGGACCCCTATACTTTTGCAATTCATCTGGACTTTTCCCTGACCTGGCTATTCAGGAACAAGTCAGAAACAGATATTATGACTGTTTTTACTGTAAATAGTTGTACCCTTAGACCTGGAGAGCTTTGCTGCTGCCTGGGAGATGTGGAGAACCAGGTAAGTGAAGAATCATTACCTGAAAATCAGCTAAAGCTGTAGTCTCTGATGCTTGACCTATGATGCAGGGAGATGCTGTTGGTTCATTTCCCTGGTTGTTCATTTTCTTTTGGTAGAAGAGGAAAGTGGAACTTTAAATGTCAAGGCTGATTAGGTAACTTTGAGTAATTGAAGGAAGTGCTATTGTGTTTAAGATCCTGGGAAAGTAAATATGAAAAAAGGAGGGGCAAATCATCCTCAGCTGTAAGGAGAATGGATATTCATTTGGAGTTTTGTAAATGGTCCTAGGTAAGGGTCAGGGAGGTGTCAGCTCCTCTCCTCGTTACATCCTAGTGGGGAGGCTGGGGAGTGATGAAGTGGTCAGTGAAGCCATTTACAAGTGACACAGGAGAAGTCTCCGCAGATGGGTTTACAGACCCACTATTTAATCCCATGTGCTGCAACAGTTCTAGATGTCTCCAATGTGATATGCTAATGTTCCTTGCCTGCTCTTTATTAATGCTTTTTGTTGAGGTCTCAGTTGCATTTCCAAACTACTGAAAACTGTTTTGTCCTAAGAGGATTCACTCCATTCACAGATTCAGGAGATTCCTTCATTTATAGCTCATACCCTAGAAAATCCATAAACTATATGCATCTCTAGTTTTGAATGCTCTTTCTAGGAGCCATGGCCACTGGATCCTTGCTCAAACTCTTCTGTAAGAACTGACACTCTTGAACTCTGCTCTGTGGGGAGAAAGACAAAATAGCAATATGAAACCAGAATTCCTGTGTCCAATGGGAGCAGTAACTGTTTGATACATTAGAAATTCACAGCTGCAGGAAAGGATATTAGAAACTGCGGAAATTTCCCATGAGACTTTTGAAAGTAGGTGTTGGCAGGATTTTTCCCTTATGAAATCTAATCCACTGCCTTGGTTTTCATGTTTCTTCATTGTGATGAGATAAGCAAGAGGCATTGAATTAAACTTTCTGAGTTCTATTCCTACCGAGATGGAAGCCAAGCACCACACAGTCGCTTGCTCACTCCTCCCCAGCAGGTTGGGGAGAGAACTGGAAGAATAAAAGTGAGAAAACTTGTGGGTTGGGATAAAGACAGTTTAATAGGTAAGGCAAAAACTTCACACACTGGCAAGGTAAGCCAAGTAATTGATTCCCAATTCCAATGAGCTGGCAGGTGTTCAGTCATCTCCAGGAAAGTGGGGCTCCATCACACATAACAGTGACTTGGGAAGACAAACATTGTCACTACAAACAGCAACCACTTCCTTCTTCCCCCAGCTTTATATGCTGAGCATGTCATGGTATAGTATGGAATATCCCTTTGTCCAGGTGGGGTCAGCTGTCCCAACTGTTTCCTCTCCCAACTTCTTGTGCACCCCCAGCCTAATCACTGGTGGGGTGGAGTGAGAAATGAAAAAGGTGTTGGCTCTGTGCAAGCCTTGCTCAACAGTAATGAAAACATTCCTGTGTTATCAACACTATTTTCAGGACAAATGCAAAACACAGCCCCATACCAGCTATTATGAAGAACATTAACTCTATCCAAGCCAAAAACAGGACACTATCACATATCCTAGAAACAAATTCTGCCTTTTCAAAAATGTTCATTATTTTTGTCTTCCTGGATATTTAGGTCTTAAATCTAAGATGGTTTTGTCACTGTAGGTAAGGTAATGCAAAGTGGCGTCATTACCTACCTCTCATAAATGCCTTCTTATCAGGAAACAAGTGTATATTTATGCGTGGGGGCAAAGCATGGATTGCAGTCAGGATCTTTTACAATGCCTGCTGTTCAGTAAGCTGTTATTACTGTTAGCAGATAGCTTTTCATGCAACATATTCAGTTATATACTCACTAGGCTCACTCACACAGAGTTACCCAGTTGAAACAATAGCTGGGAAAACAACCCCAGCTGCTCATTCAGAGGTAGAAATGGCTTCTTGGTAAGTGTTCAGGTCCCTCAGAGAGCTCTTTGCCTCACCAGTTGTGTATATATATATATCTATCCTTGCAGTCTCCATTTACATATGTCTGCCACCTCCTCTTGGATGTGGCCTGAGTTACACAACCTGTGGTTGATATTAGTGTGTGCTCATGCCCTTGTACAGATTCAGCAGATTTTTGGTGCTGTGAATTCATCAGCTCTTGCAAATTCAACAGAAGATTCCTAATGTCCAGAACCTGTCAGTCCATCACCAACTTTCATACAAAAGTTGTCTATGTATTTTGTTTTCTTCTTTTTGGCTTCTTTTCTGGTTATTATTTTCCATACCTACAGAAAGCTACAAGATTTGTTCTCTGAAACAGAGCCTTTAAGACCTGTTTTCCCTTTGCCATGAAATATTTCTTGCTTTAGGCCATTGCACCGAATGTACATGTACAATTTTATGTTGTACTTCACCTGGTCTAAAATCACGTTGCTGCCAGAAGAGCAGATTTGCCACCTCCTCCCTTGTGTGAAATTTAGTGTTTGTCTCCTGGGTGATCTTAATCCTTTTGTTGATCTGAAGAAAATTAAAACTTTTTTAAAAAATTAACTATTTTTCTTGTAAATAAATGTCTCAATCAACAGATTGAAGGCAACAAGGTCTGTGGGATTTCACAGCTGGGGTATGTGGGAAAAGGGGTGTTGCAGTGTTGGTGACAGTTGGATCACATTAAGTTTAATATTAAATTTCTCCCCAAAACCTAGATGACAATCCTTGAGGTTTTTACAGCACTGCATCAAATGATTGTGTTCATCAAAGCCTTCTGCAAATTGCCATTTTTATACATTCCCTCAAGTATGCATTCATGGATTTTTAAAGCTGTATGAATGTGATTGAGCACTTCAGGAGAATAGATTCTCTCACAGATGTTCAATGCATACAGCAAAATTAAAAGCAAGTTGCTTCACTATTAACAAGGTAATAGCAGTACAGCTTCACTAATTTCTGGAGAGATCAACTTGGATTTTTACATTTGAAAGAGAGAGATGAAACAAGCCTACAAAAAAAAAAAAGCAAACATTAAATATAAAAGATGAGGATAAAAATCACGATTCCACAACTGTACAGCCTGACAGCCTCCATAAGGTCAGAGAGAACTGAGCTTTTAATGGTCATTTTACAATTAACCACTCCGATGGGGCTGTTAAATTCACAACTGAATATGCATAATTCTGATGGAAAATCTGAAAGTGAGGGAAAAAGAGAAAATATATCAATTACCATTTATTTTTATGCCAATGGTGCTTTAAGCAGAAGCCTAGAGAAATAATTTTTCAGCAGAAAGAAAAGGTTTTACTGCTTCCAGGCATTTATTCTAACCCTGAGCACTCTCTTGCTCATTTTCTGTTTTAAACATGTCCCCAATAGGAATCAGTGTGCTAGAGTGGTTCACAGCTCTGGAGTATTCAAGTACCTCTCTGCAGTCTTAAACTCCTGTTTCTGGAGGGTACACCACAGTGTTGAGGAGCTCAGATGACCTCAGAGCAATGTAGTAGCCCTCAAGATGAATTATTTCCTAGTCCTGATGCAAGAGGGTCAGTCTGCACATCTGAAGGCCAGTTTGGTACAGACTGATGGCAAGTGATCATTCATATGAGCAGAGACAAAGGGCAGGACCCAATTACTGTAATCCAAAAGAATTTCTTTTGTGGAAAGACAAGGGACGAGACTCCCTCCTGGCTCTTCTGCAGACCATAGGTCATCTCAGGTGCCCAGATCCCAGACACCTCTCTACTGTGCTGTGGACAGTATTTGTGGTATTTATAGCTCAAAAGGACTGGGAAAGAAAGAAGCACAGTCTTGACTCATCTGCCTTCTGACAGAGCAACGGAGACACTTAATTCTTCCTTTGTCTGAATTTTTTTTAGATTGTTTTCTTTGTTTCTTTGCTAAAAGCATAGCTTAAAGTAATTTTAGTAGCATCTGTGAGCTTGCAGCATTTGAGAAAATTAGACTTTGGGGACTGGTATTTGGCACCTTCCCAGTAAAAGAGGAGTTCAGAACAAAGTCTTCTGAGAGGTCTTGTTCAACATAACTTGAAATCTATAGCATAGGGATGGGGAAGTTGAACAGTTTTTCTGTTCAGCCTGTAATCCTATTAAAACTTCCTTTCTGTTGCAAAATGCAAAGCAAGTTCTTGAAGTAAATACAGCAAATTGCTCTCCTGTATGATCTCGGTTCAATCAAAGTAAGCAAAATAATATATGATCAGGTATTTAAATATGGTATTGTAATACTTACGTACACATTGCCATTCCCAGGACCATAGTGACTGTGATGTTTCATCATTTCTGAGTGCTTTACTTTGTAGCCTTGAGCATTCATCAGTCTGCATTGTACTTATTTCTGTACAGATAAGGAAGGAAATAAGTTATCCTGCTTTAATTGCCTCTGCTTTAAGGACTGGTATGTATAAACTATATCAAGGGAAAATTTATGTTAGTCAGAAAAAAGTCTATAGATAGTTCAGGGCATAGACTTCTTGGGCTTGGTGTTCTGAAACTCCAAGACAGATACAGATATTAACACTCAAGAAAATATTAACACTCAAGAAAAAATTAACCTTAGCTCTGCAGAAAACTGTGTTGAGATATGTAAGAAACTTCTTGATTTAGGAACATGAATTGCTAAAGACCTTTGGTCCTGGTTTCCAGTTTTACTTTTTCTGTCTGTCCCACAATCACGAGTTTCTGTTGATGTACAATTTTATGTATTTTTGAGAGGATGCTACTATATGAAAATGGACCTATAAAAATGTACATAGGTATGCAAGTCAATATAGGAACAAGTAAAAATAGCAGAGCTTCACCTTTCTGTGTAGCTACATTTCAGGAACTTTAATGCAGATGATTTAACTGTGCTACTTTCTATAGAAAATGCCAATAAATACTGGAGCAACTCTGTGAAAGTGACTGTTCATCCTGGCTTGAAGATAGGCACAATTTAATCAGGTCTTTCTGATCCCACGGACACCATGCCAAAGAAATTACTCAATTTAACTAATAGGCAATATGTCATATGTCAGTATAACTGGTTAGGCTGGCTCAAGTCTAACCTTTCAGGGCCATGGCACAAGTGCAAACTCTCAGGTCGGCATTGGGAGACTGCCCCTACCAAATTCCTGAATATCCTGAAGGTCAGAGCTCAAATGCTCACAGCTCTGCTATGCTCATAGACGGCAATATAAATGGGAACTTAATAGGTCATGGCAGGTATATTTACCATCTTGAATAATTCACCTCCTTCATGAGAACAGTCTCTTGCACAGGATTTAAGTTTCTTCTACTCTCATTGGTCTTCATTCTTTCATTCTTTCCCACTTCCTTTTTTTTTCATCACCAAGGAAAAGAAATGTAGAAAGCAAAGCTTTCTCAGCCAGTTACAGTGACAGAAAGAGAAATGTCATTTGTAGATTACTTGGAATCATAGAATAACAAAATAATTTAGGTTAGAGGACCACAAAGATGATCAGAGGGCTGCAGTACCTCTCCTACAGACATAGGCTGAGAGCTGAGCTTTTTCAGCCTGGAGAAGGCTCCAGGGAGACCTTACAGCAGCCTTCCAGTACCTGAAGGAACCTGCAGGAAAGCTGGAGAAGAGCTGTTTACAAGGGCATGGAGTGACAGGACAAGGGGTAATGTCCTTAAGCGGGAATGAGAGGAAGTTTAGATTATTCTTTGCTATGAGAGTGGTAAGAGACTGGCACAGGTTTCCCAAAGAAGCTGTGGCTGCCTCCTCCCTGGCAGTGTTCAAGGACAGGTTTGGGCAGCCTGGTCTAGTGGAAGGTGTCCCAGCCCATGGCAGAGAGGTTGGAACTAGATGTTCTTTGAGGTTCTTTCCAACCCAAACCATTTTAGGATTCCATGAAGTTGAAAAGGACTGTATGTCTCTCCATATGTTGGGTGATCCAGCCTCCTGACCACATTGATGGCCTTGTACTCAACTTGCTGCATTTTGTCAATGTCTGGGGAGCTCAAACTATGTTCCACCTGGTTTAGTGGACCTTGAGGACCTTAAGGACCACTATTTGCAACCAGAAATTTGTAGCAACCTTCCCAGTTTTACTGATCATCCTCCAGTTAGTTCCTATTATTTCTACTCCATCTGGCATCACTGATCATCCAAGTTTCCTTTTCAGGTGACCAAACTGTACTTCCAAAAGTGAAATTTCCAAAGTCCTGATCATCCTCTGGAGACTCCAGTGAGCTGGTGATCTGAATCCTTCACTTTTTCATTATTACATATTCTTTAATGGAAGCTGTAAAGAAATCTGTGAAATATAGCACTGAACAAGAAGGAAGAAATCTGAGAGCAAGTGGACTCATTTTAACCCTGGCATCAAATATTAAAAATAGAAATAAAATTTTTAAAAGTAGGAAAATATGATTATATTTGTACACAAAAGACCGAGAATCCATAAAATCCATACTTTTTGCTGTGATTTTCCACTGAAGAGCACATGAGCTTTGTGGTGTTCTTTCCGACTTTTTGCCAGTGCCTCTAATTTTTCTACCAAAATGCAACTTGCAGAGTAAGAATTTAAGCAATGACAAATACTTCAATAAAAATTGAAAATCAGTGTCTCTAGTGTCTTATTGTTGAGATAAACTCTGTCTTTGGAGAGACAAAATGAATTCAGTAGACTATTGAACTGTGGCAGAGTCCTTAGAAAATTGAAACATCCAGAGATGGCTTATTTATTACTTTATTCAGAACTTTAGATCAGATGAGATCTTGGACTTGAGCTGTACGCATTCATTCTCTGCACCTTCTCATATCTATACCTGCTGCTTAAACCTTTTCTGCAGAATTAACCACTACGGTGTTGTAAACTAATTTTTCCAATGGAGGCAATACATTCAGACTTGTGTTCCAATGATTTAACAAGGATGTGAACAACAATGGCCAGTGGCAGTGTGGGACCTAAGCAGATGAGTTTGTCAGAACCAAACAAATGAGATTTGTAGTGGTTTTGTTTTTTTCTAAATGACTATTTATTTTCTACTGCAGATAAGAAAATTGCAAGATAAGAAATGTACTTTGGAAAACAATTACAGCTTCAGGCAAGAAAATACCACTGCAATGTGCATGTACTTTGGATTTCTTTCCCAGTCTAAGTTTTGATCTGTTTTTAGTGTTAGTTTCACATTCCTTTAGACCACACATTAGAAAAGACAGAAAGAGAGAAAAAAAAATTAAAAGGGCACAACCACAGGTTTATCATCACTAAAATAGACCTCCATGTGTATATTATTTAGGTCCTACCATAATATATCATAATGCATACAAACAAATAGGTTGAAATATCTTGTAAACATATGGTTTGAACATTCTGGGAAAACTTCAGTTTGTACTTAAAAAAGCAAGGTGAGATCTACACATGAAAAAAGAAGGAAGGATGGGGAAAAAAATAATACATGATCCTTGCTTTTAAATTTCCACCTGTAGACATCATCACACCATCTAACTGTAGGCATCTGTATTTAGGTGCCAAGTTAGAACATCTTTCTTCGAATCTGAATAGCTCTGTGGAGATGAGCTGACTCTGTGGTGATGGTTGATGACCTTTAAAGTTCTCTCCCAACCCAATACATTCTATAATTCTATGGTATGGGTAAGGCTTTAGCTCTGCATTACTTGCTGGAATAAATTATTTTTCTCTCTTTGTGTGTACAGCCTGAAAGCAGTGGGATGTGCTTCCTAGTGTGAACCACTGAGTTTGATGTCTAACGTGAGCTGGTGAGAAAACACTTATTTTTAAGGATGGGGTTCATCTGTTCTATTGTGAACATCTATGCATGGCTTGGAAAAATCAGGAATTTATTTTAAAATCAGAGTTGATTTGGGTTTTTTTTTAGTGTACACAGCTAAACTTAAATGAGTCCATCCTACATTTCTGGCATTAAACTCCCCACCTAAGCTTATTAAACTTTTATTAACTAGTTTACAGACAGGCTGCATTTAATCAGAAGCATGATTCCCAAGCAGTTACTTATCAACTATGATCTTTTCAATATTGAACAAAGTCTTTGCTAAATAACATGATCTAACCTTTTCTAATTCCATTGTGAGAACAAGATTTAGAAATTTTAAATCTGTTAACAGCTCAGTGTTAAAGTTTTTTGAGTTTGTTCATATTTATAATGTTCATATTTAGATCACTAAATGAATTATTGAAGTTCTTAGCAAATTCAGCTTTTTAAGTCTGAATGAAACATTCTTGAGCTGCCTAAGTGCAGATGTACAATGCCAGTTGAGACACACTAGCGAGACATTAGCATGACTCCAGATACTGTGTCACAAGTTCTCAGATGGATGCTGGAGACCAATCCCCCCTCAGCCCCAGGATGTGGAACTTACCTGGGCCCATGGAGGCAACACAGAAGGGAGGAGGATTTTCAGATAGGACCTGGAAATCATGTCCATCTCTGTAGAAACCTTGCTGTAAGCAATGAAGTCAGAAAACTTTAACCTCAGCTATTGGAGCAATGCACTTAATGCCTTAATGTAAGGCACTTTGGAGTTCTGTGTGTTCTCTTACACTGATGGAGATTGCTGGTAACAGTTAATACCTTTAGTAAAACATCCAATCTCTGTGGGACTGCAATTATGCGTAAAGAGGCTAGAGAGTGAACAAACGCAGCACGCACTGCGGGCAAGGGAGAGCAACTTAAGTTTGTTAGTGGTATTGGGGAAAAGAAGGCTGCAGGTAGAGCAATGCACTGCTCAGACTTGCTCAGACATCCTTGTTTGTATTTGGGAAGAGATTTGGAAAACTGCTGTCAGTCTTCCATAGTGATAAACTATTACTATTTTCTGTACTGAAGCGTTATGAAGCTCATTTTTTCAGACAATGTCTGGCTGCTGGGGACCATGAAGTTTCCTTTTGCACCTCACTTTTTCTGCTTGTTCAAGCAGATCTCGGGCCTATGCCCTGTGACCATTTCTGCAGACTTTGAAAGATTTTGGAAAGTCTTGATTTCTTATGGCTAAGACAGCCCCATAATTATTTAGTCTAAGATTAAGCCTATATGCTCTTTAAATCAAACATCTCTGAATACCCTGCATGCTGTGTAAGACATAACTCAAGATTTTAAAGAGTTCAGTTCATGTTTAGGATACTCAGTGCACTATGCACATTGGGCAGTGAACTTTTTTTGAAGTTTTGGAATTGATTTTGCAGTAATCTGCTATTAGCTTATCTAATAATCTAGTTTAGATAATTCTTTTTAAGGAATCTGAAAATTAGTTATTCTTGAATATGTTAGACATAAATAGTTATGCAATATTATTTATTACCTCACCAATGCAGATCCTTTTCAGGAAATAAACATTTAGTTTCTTTTTTTTTTTTCATTTAATGGAAACCAAATAATTTATCCCTCACAACTCTGTCAATACAGATGCTTCATCTGATGAACCTTACTTGGGAGGATGAATATACCTGACATGATTAAACTTGATTAAACATGCTTTGACCTTTCCATTTTCACCATTTAATGAAGTACATAGACCTGCAGGTCTCAATATCTGACAGTCAAAGCAGTGACTTTGCTAGTTCCCAGGGATATTTGAATTCTTGAAGAGAAATGCTGAATAAGCTCAGAGAGTCTAATGTGTTCTGGACACACTTGACTTAATGTCAGTCTTGCAGCAGTCCTAGTGCAGGTGTAACATTCATGTGTGCAGAGCATGTGTGGTCTATCCTATCCTGAGAGCATCAGACCCCACTAGTCATGATCACTGGAACAGGCTGCCCAGAGAGGTTGTGGAGTCTCCTTCTCTGGAGACATTCAAAACCAATCTGGACACATTCCTGTGTGATCTAGTCTAGATAATCCTGATTGGGCAGGGGGGTTGGACTAGATGATCCTTCAAGGTCCCTTCCAAGTCCTGACATTCTCTGATTCTGTGAACTCTACACTAGATTTCACCAACAGAAAAGAAGGAACCCTAAATATTCTCTGGTATTAGTCAGTCACAAGCATTGAGTAGCACCCAAACATATTCTTTTCCAGTGGATCCTGGTTCTAGCCTGTTCCTGCTCTCAAAATATTTATCATAGACCTTTCAAAAATGCTAAGTACTAAGCATATATGTCATCATATAAGTTGCTATAGTGATATTTCCTTTATCTACTACACTAATGGCATATAGAAAAGCCTGAGGGAGTAGAGTGATGCAATTTTCTTCTGTGAGGGTCAGGCTGGCTGGTCCCTCTCTCTTGATACCCTCCAGATATTTGTTATGTTGACTGAAGTTGTTTACATATGACATTTTTTCCTTTGCTTTGGAAGAGTGGGTATTTTGAAGACAGACTGCATATTTTTCTAGATTTTTTTTTCCATACTTATGCTCTGTTGGAAATCCCAGATGTGTGATTTGGGTCTGATGAATTTTATCACTCTATAAGTTATTATTTCTTCTGACATTTCAATATCCAAAAATATTTCCTTTTCCATGCCAGGAAAGAACAAGTTCAAGGTAAGTATTTACTCAGCAGTCTCCTTCATGAAACTTAGACAAAAAAGGTTGCTAACCTTCTCATCAATGTGCTTATATTCCTACATAGATCACTTTAGCCCCTGATGATTCAGTGGAATTATTGATCTCTTGCAGACTTCCCGATTTTCAATTGTTTTCACACCATTAGCTATTTATTCTTTTAAATCTGCCTTCTTGTTCTAATTTTCTTCTTACTTAATAGCTATTTACTTAATTTATCTTCCTGTTTATTGGCTTCATTATGGTCAGATAAGAAAGGATTTTTGTTTGACTAATTTTGATATTTAGAAGTTGCCATCATGTCATAAAACTTCTGGACTCCCTTCTTTCTGTTCCTCCTTTCCCCTTTTTTCAGTGCATCCTAATTCCATTACAGACTCAATATGTAGAACGTTTTTTTTCATAACTGATTTTGCCAGTTGCTTAAATTTTAACTGTAGAAGATCTTGTCTAATTTTCTAGAAATTTTAAAAATTTTCCTTGTAAAGTTTGGCTCCATATTACTCTTTTTGGGACTCATCCTGTATTCTTGACTGGAAAAGAACTAGGCCATGTTGGCAGATAAGTTTGAGGCTCAGGACTCTGACTCATGTTGTCTTTCTGAGGAAGGACACCATCCAACCTCACATTTGGAGGTTTTGAAAGAATGCCTAAGTTCCAGCTGCTGCAGTTCACTCACTGTCTGAAGTCTCAGTAAAAATCACTTTCTTCAGTGGTTTAAGCCACATATTATGGCTACCGGAATATGACTGGAAGGATTATCCTTCTATAGAGATGAGGCAAGTAGGTAAGAGATAACAGATAGATTACTAAAGGCCACAGAGTCACAGAATCACAGAATTGTAGGGGTTGGAAGGGACCTTGAGAGAGGTCACATCTCAGTCTTCTCATACTGCACCTCTTGAATTGTTTTCTATATGCTACCTCAGACAAAGACAAAAAACTAGAAGACTCAAGATGCCACTTGCATGCCTGCATATTCCACATCCTCTTCTGTCAGCCTACTCCTCAAATAGAGTCTCTACCTGCTGCCCCAACAGTTTGTAACTGTAGTGTGGACATCATACACATCAAGACAGTACTGGCAGTCTGCACTTCACTGTGTGAGTCTATCTCTTCAGTTACTTTTGGTGGAAATAAGAAGATGACAGTTCTCAAGACAAAAAAGCCCCCTCTGACCTCATGGATCACTTCAGCAATACACTGCTCAACAAGGACATTTTATGTAGTCTAAATATGATGACATTGCTGTTTACAGCCACTAAATTCTTTAAACTACACTTCTTTCTTGGGCTTGAAAAAGTCAATGGTTCTCTTTTTCCTTTCTGTTTTGAAAAGGGGAAATGTGTGGTGATAGATTCTCCTTATGGTCATACAGAATTGTATGTTTGCTTACAGCAATTTGTGCAAATTGGAAATCTGCTTTTCTCCTGGGGAAATGAAATTATTTCTAGTGTTGACACATTTCCCAGGACAGCTGAAATTAATGGACAGTTCACGTTTCTTGAAACCGTGCTGCCAGCTGCCTGCAAACTTACCTGTTAATACTTAGAGGTAGTCAATCAGTTGTGAAACAGTGTCACGCAAGGTGAAGGTTTGGAGTGTAGTGGGTGAGTATCTGTCTGCCCTTAGAAAGCTAATGAGAATTGCTGCAGAGAAGGCTAGCCTAAAGCTCACAGAGCAATCCCCTTCCACTCAGGCATAGGAGTCGATATCTAGCTTCACCTTCATTACTCTGTATTTGCCTTACGCTGTGATTTTGCCTAGTGTGTGCAGAAGTTTGGTTCATTTTGCTATTACAAACTTCCTGACTCATCTACTCCTCCCTTTCAGTTTAATTTTATTTTTTCAGTCTCACATCATTTGTCTCCAAAGGTATGGCCTTTTACCATAAGTAGAAAATAGTCTCAGTGGTTATGTCACATGTAAAACAGAAGACAAAAGTCAGTCGTGCATGAAACTTTATTATTATAAACCTAACATGTGTCTAGAAATTTGTTAATTTTCACTCCTCAGTTTCTTATTATTTTTACACAGACTATGTGGAGAATTTCCAAATGCAGGTAGGTAGCAAATGTAATTTGTTGAGTAGTGCAAAGAGTAATTTATTTTTTTTTTGTTAATAGAGGTAACAGCTCTGTTTCATACAGTTTTATTTACATGCAGGCAATATATGAAGAACTTAGTCCCTTCTCAACATACTTTAAAATCCCTAGTTCTGACTAGGAACAATGAAAAGAAGGAGATGTGAAATGTGTCAATTCAGTATATTTTCAGTGAAATGAATATTACAATTTTTATATTGCATATCATTAGATTTTTAGTTTTGAATTACAATATTCCTGATGGTAAAAAATCCCAACCAGAAACAATTTTGTTGTGGGATAACTCTAACAATGAAATATGGACATTATAATTGTATGCTTTCCATGAGGAAGCACCAATAGTTCTGACTCAATATATTCAGTATGTTAGAAAAGGTATTATAAATTATGCATCGTATAAGTATAATTAAAATGTTAGTGAAGGTTTTTATCACTATTTCAGACTCTTCTCACAGTCTCTGCCCTGCTCATATAATCTACCCACATAACATAAACGTGGACTTCTCCTAGGATTTCAGTGGCCTTTCAGCACTACCACCATTCTCAAAACTCTCAGCCAAGTACTGCAGATATCAGCATTGACACATAGGTAGACAAGTGATTCCTAGTAAAAAAATGTAGACACAAGGTAGATCCTAAATCTTGTTTTAGTCTGTGATCCATTATAAAAAGGATATCTTGGTTTGTGGATTTAAATGAAGCAGAAAAGATAGCATGCTTTGAAGGATATGTGGTAGCCCAGTCATTCTGAACAGTGTTCAGAATCACAGAATATTAGCTCCTAATATTCTGTGATTCTGTGACAGTGCCCTTTGTGCAGCTTTTGTTGTAGCCCACAAAACCCAGGGAGGATGCTGGATACAGTGGGGAGAGGTGGATAGTTCTGCTTCCCCCTACATTGCTCCTCCAGTAGCTTAAGGCTCAACACAGAATCCTCTGGATGAGAGTCCATGGCCTGTACTACTCAGATATTCAGTTTAGCTTACTGAATGGTTTTTTAGATGAGCAAAGAAGAGACTAGTGTCATTTCTGTTCCTTGATACATTGACAGATAAAAGGCATTTGTGCATTTGAGTTCAACATACATCCATCCTTCAAGAATTTATTACTCTTACGCCTTGTATGGCAAGTAACTGCTGCTTGCGATATTAAAAATTATATTTATCCTTATCTTACACTGGGGAACAGATAGGAAATAGAAATGAGGGAGAAATTCTTATGTATCTGATACAATAAAGCTTATCCTTTTAACCTACTGCAGTGCAGAGATCCTGCCCCCCCAGGTCACCAACACCTATAATTGAGAATAGGAAAAAACAGTCTGCTCTTTAGAAATCACAGACAGGTTCACCATGGTGTGCTAGGAAGGACATGTGCATGGAAGAGGACAGCCAATATCAGGAAGATACAGTTCTTCACACACCTCTTTCCTTAGCCAACTAGGCTCAAAAAGGGAAAAATTTTGCATTTTTAAAAGAAAACCACGGCATATCCTTGAGCCCATAAGAGAAACTTATTCAAGCTCTGTGATTGTGAGATTAATGCTTTTTCCAAGGCTGTTGGGGTTTTTTGCTCAGGACAAAGCCCAGAGCTTCAGATTAGTGCTATGAAAATAATAGAACAACATTAATTAAAATAAAAATTTGGAAGTGTATTTTAGTCTTTCTCACATTTCATTTTCACTCAGTTTATTTTCCATGTGATTTTGAAAAACACATCAAGAAAGTCATTATAATCTGAATTTAATTGAAGAACAATGAAATTATTATGCATTACACTTTTTCTGGTTTTCCACTTGTGCCAGTGTTTTGATAAGTGATGGAATCAGTGTCATATATAAATTACAATGATAATTAAGTTTAATTTCAAAATGGAAAAAAATTAAAAGATCAACCTTGCATTTACATATCAACTATTTTTGCATGGTCTATTTATCTAACCTTTGGAAAACTCACATTCTTGGTTAAAAATGCATTTTAAAAGAGAAATAGTGCAGATATTATTTCAACAAAACATTAAATCCCTATAAATGTAAGAAATCTAGGACAGTTATAGTTTTTCTTTCCAACCCCTCAATAATAAGCTCAGTTACAATGGCTAGTTTTCATAAAGATAATATTTCACTTCCTACTTGACAGGTCTATTTTAACATTGCCTACAAATTATCAAAGATATTTGCTTCTCCCAGCGTTTTTCTAGAACTGAAAATGGCCCTGCAGAATGCCTTTTCCATGGTAATTTTTTCACATTATAATAATTTTTTTTCAACAATAAATTGAGGAGAGTTATCTAACTGTGCTTCCGAGCTCCAAGAGCACACTGATAGCTCATGTTCAGTTTCTGGTCCACCAGGACCCCCAGGTGCTTCTCAGCAGGGCTACTCTCAAGGAGCTCTTCTCCCAGCCTGTACGTATGTCTGGGATTCCTCCAGCCCAAGTTCAAGACCTTACTACTTTGCAGTGTTAAACCTCATGAGGGTCCCCCTGGGCCACTTTTCCAGTCTGTCCAGATCCCCCTGGATGGCTTCCTTTGCTTCTACTGTGTCAACTGCACTACTCAGCATGGTGTCATCAGTAAACTTACTGAGGGTGCACTCAATTCCAATGTCAATGACATTGATAAAGATGTTAAAGAGCACCAACCCCAAGACAGACCCCTGGGGGACACTGCTTGTCACCAGCCTCCACCTGGACATGGAGCCACTGAACACCACCCTTTGTTTCAACCCATTCCTTATCCACTGGATAGTCCACATGTCAAATCCACNAGCACAGAAGTGAGGTTCTCTGGTCTGTAGTTCCCTGGGTCCTCCTTGCTCCCTTTCTTATAAGTGGGAGTTATGTGACCCTTTTTCCAGTCCCTGGGAACATCATGTGACAGCCATGACGGAATGAAAGAAAATTCACACAAAACTTTTGTTTTGTTTTGTTTTGTGGAAATAGGCATGGGAAGCTATTTTTACTGACAGTATTTTTTTTAGTTTCCTTCCTTCCTTCCTTCCTTCCTTCCTTTCTTCCCCCTACATATTTTATGTGGAGATCNNNTTCTTTCCTTCCTTCTTTCCTTCCTTCCTTCCTTCCTTCCTTCCTTCCTTCATACCCAATAAATATTTTATGAGGAGATTGCTGAAATATCAGTAATGAGAACATCTTGTAGTCTAAGAAGAAATCAGAGAGAACTTTGAAGCATGAAATTGTTGCAAGGCTGCACAGTAACTTAGCTGCTCATAAATCAAGTCTCTCAGCACATTGCACCATAGCAATGAAGATGAGCTGGGACTGCAACAAGTCTAACTCTTCCATTCCTTTTTCCATTCCTGGAATATTGTAAGTATTAAATTTTTTTCTTCTTTTCTTTTTTCTTTTTTAAATTGAATTCAGAGATTTCTTTGCCAGACTCTTCTCTGATGAAAATTCAGCTATCTTGAAAGAAAGAGGGGTGAAGTTTTGGGTGGAATTCTGGAGAAGAAATATTGCAATTAAGCCAAGTTTTACTTTAATTGTTCTAAAGTCCTTCCAACCCTGAACTTAAAGTGAGATGCTAAGAGTAATTTATAAAGCTTTAAGAACACATAATGAATTCAAAGTGCTATTCTTTCATTTTACTTTGGAAATGTCATAGCTTTATGTAATTTAGTTGAAAACAGTAATTTAGGATGGGGAAACCACAGCTAAGCAAGTTACTCAACAAGCCCAAGGCCTCATGGGAGAGGGAGAAACAATAAAGCAAACTGAACCAAAAAATCTAAATCTCGTCTCCCATCCCCTGTTGTAGACACTAGAAAATGGTCCCACACCCTAAATTTCCTCTCACTGGTCTGCACACTACAGTGAAGACACTTTAACTTTCCCCTGTCTCCAAAGTGTGTTAGTGTTAGTGTTAGTGTTAGTGTTAGTGTTAGTGTTAGTGTTAGTGTTAGTGTTAGTGTTAGTGTTAGTGTTAGTATTATTTAAATGCTTATCAGTCCCTCGGTCTCTTTGAAATTATTTTATATCATCTGAGAATTCTTATTTATATAGGAAATTTGATAGCAAGAGGAAAAATTCCTTCAGAACAAAAGAGATGCTCAACACGCTGGCGTGTTCTTTGCTCGATTGGCACAATGGTGCTACATAGAAGTGTATTTGTAATGCAACATTTCCTATTAGCAACTGACCTTTCTTCCTGATCAGACCCTGTGCTTTTTAGCTTTTACATGAGGTGTGGAAAAGAAGAATCTTCAAATGTCTTTTTGAGTAGGGAGTTGGAAACCAGCAAAGGGCTTTGTGGTGATGAGGAAAATCTTAAAATTTCTAACAGCAAAAAAAGTTGGCATACTCTAAAGTAAATTTCAGGAGAAAATCCAGTGTAGGAAGACTACAAATATGGTAAAGAGATGAAAAAAATTTAGAAGTTTGTAAGAAAAAGATTAAGAAGACGAAGTAGCTCAGTCATGAAAAATAACATGCAGGAATTCAGGTATAGAAAATAGCTGAATTAAATTAAGATTTTACAATAAGACACTTTTTCTTGGCTAGAAAATGGCTCGAAATCTATTGCAAGATTACTCTGTGCAGGTGCTATTCCTTATCATGCATCTCATTGGTGTCTTTGAAAGTCTACCACAGCAGGAATAGGATGCTGAGATTAAATATTTGAACAAAATACTGTAACTTGTTTTCAGTCAAGAAATCTGCCCTATAGCCTGGACCATACCCACACTCAGTTTAATCAAGATTCATTGGAGTTCATCATTCTGTTCTTTGATGGGGAAAACTGTAAAGTAGTTCAAGGAGCTTTCCATAACATTAGAGGTGTGATATGGCAATACTTCCTAGTACAGCCTCTTTGCAGAGATTTGTATGAATAAAGTCTAATCTAGCAGACTCTCTCAAAACCTGTCAGCTGCCCTGCTTGTGAAACGTAAGATTTACCACAATGTCAGAAATAACATTTGTCAACTCATTTATCCGCTCATGGACTCGGGCCAGCACCAAATACTTTAGAATAAGATGAAATAGCTCTCACAGGAGACAGCTATATGATAATCTGCCTGAGTAATGCTCTTATCCTAAATCGCAAGAGTTACTGTTTGTCTTGAGCTCTGTATCATAAGGATTCATCTGCCTTTCTTCATCTTAGCTATTTTATTTACTTGACCTATTATGTGTCTTATTTTTTATAAGAATATACCCTCCCTTCTAACTTCTGACCACATTCTTGGTCTGGAACATTTCCAGTGGAAATGTGTTACACACTGAAATAGTGTATCATGGGNTATATCTGCTTTTTGCCCTGCCACCCTTAAAAGCAGACATTTGAGAATCCTCTGTTGACTCCAAAATGTCTCCTTTCTCACAGTGTAAAACACGTAGCTGTGGTTTGATGTTTTGTGGGGTGTCCTGTGCTCATGGCTGGGCCCTGATATATATGAGTGGGAGCATAACTCCATGATGTATTTTTCTCAGAGACTACTGAAATTTAAGAACCATCTAAACTTCGTAGCTTAGCAACTCCATTCATGTAAAGACCTGCATCTGAGACTCCAAGCCAAATCTAGTTTTCCCTACAAACAGGAGAGATTGCCTGTTTTATGGGGGGGTTATTGTCTGACTGGTCAAGATGGAGCCAGAGCTTGGAAAGATAATGCAACAGATAAACATTATGATCTGAGAGAAATTTGGCAAAAACCTTGTTTGCATCAGAGATGACCTTTTATTTTATCATTTGGCTGTCATTTTTAACATTTTAGGGCAGGGTTTTGTTGGAGCAGGAGTAAGTAGACAAAAAGTGAATGTGGATGTTAAAGGCTGAGTGAAAGAAAAGGGCATGGGGTAAATAATTTAACATTGTATTAAGTGGGAATAAAGTAAGTCAGGTGGCAGACAGAATGCAGCATCCACAGCTAAGGTGAGGGTGGTACTTGTGAGACACTGGAGTCCTTCACTCTCTTGCTGCTGCAGCAGGATCCCATTGACCTCTGCATTCCCCTTCTTACTTGGCTGAGACAGTAGGAGATCATACATTTCCACACAAAATTTTTGCTGCTTTCATCATGAAAGCAAGTGGAGGAGGGTTCAGCCAAGGAGAGAGGGGAGGAAATAACCCTGACCTGATCAGGAGTCCTCTTTCCCCTCTATAGGCTGATTGCCTTCCGGTGCCAGCTCTGCTGTGTATATAATGCTACAGGATATGTTTTTATTAGTGTAAAATTTATGCCTTTTCCTCAAGAATGATAATGAACCACTGATTTTAACATTATTATCTTTCCAGCAATGTGAACAAAATACTTGCATGATGGAGGTTTTTTTTAACATCCTCACTATGTCTTGCTGCCACAAACTGCTCTGACGTTCTCTGCAATGACAGCTGATCTCCGATTCTCTCTTCCAAATTACTGCAGGCTTATAGAAAAAAACCACAGATTTTCTTTTCCCCAAGGAAAAGACAAAGGTTGATCTATGTGTTTAAAGGTACAGTTACCAATTACAAGTATTTCTTTTTAATGAAGAAAATACACTTAATTCTGTTCTAAAGCATATTAGTGCAATTCTATAATTTCAGTGGTTTCATGCAAGTATCACAGAGCTGAAAATAAGACCCAGTATATTTAACTTGGTGTAACAACACACATGGGAATTATTTAAGCATAGACTGATGATATGACTAATGTTCCATCCTGACAACCTGCTCTGGTGCCTCCCTCAACTTTGCTTCCAGTCTTAGAAGCACAACACTATGCGATCTCTGGGGCAGATCCCTTCACCTTTCTGTACTTATGTTTTCTTTCTGGCCCTTTGCCTGTTATAACATGAGCAATTAATTTGGTGGAGATCTTGTTTGGTTTAACTGTAAAAATTAAAATATTGAAAAATTGGTGGGGCCCTGAAATATTTACATTTGGAAACACTTCAGGATATTTCACAGGTAATATAACTTTGGTACATACCTCTCTCCTTTCTGTACATTAGCAGGATATGTCTTGACTGAGTCTTGATATGGTCTTTATCAGAAAAAGAGACCACATAACTAGATCTCTAGCCTCAGACACTGCTCTATAAATAACCACACATCCCTAATAAGAAAGATAGGTTCACAAAAATGCACTGTGAATTCTGGAGGCAGCCAGGCTTACCACTGATTTCTGTGGACAGAGATCCAGCTGCCTTGTCTGTACGTACGCTTTCATCTTGAGCCAATGAATTTGCAAATTCACATGTATTTAAGTCTTAATATGTGTATGTTTTACATAATAGGTTTGGACTTTAAAGCTCATTTCCACATAGCCACCTAGGTTAGTGAATTAGTTTTTCAGAAGTCAGGAGGAGCAAGGCAGTACTGAAAAACCTCTTACCCATCTGTATTATATACCTAACCATCATAGTAACCAAGAGACCTTGTCCACGCCGGTGAACCAGATTCTCTAAAGCCAGGGAACAAATCACAGACACAGGTCTGATCTGGAACCCCTGTCCACCTCCCAAAGCTGGTCAGGTCAGGGCACAAATCATATCCTCACTCAGTGTCCACAAAATTTTCCTCTCACCATGCTATTGTGTTTGTGTTTCATCTCATTTCTCATCACTTTTTGGCTTTCTTACAAATCATGCTTGTTTCCCAAAACAATAAAATAAAACCTTCAGATGATGCATAGGAAGCCATGTTTGCTTGCACAGAAACTGTCTCTGCTGTGCACAAGAACAGGAGAGTTCAGTTCATGTGTCTCCAAGTTCATCATTCATATTAAAACACAATAATAAAAATAGAAGTAAAATATATCATTTCATCAGTCATTTGAATGTCATGATCTATTGTTTTAATAAGAAAAGAAGAAACCAGTAGGTTTTACATTTGAAGCGCTGCCAGGATGAGAGCTTTCTTCCTCTCTTTGGAATTTAAGGTGTTTTTCCTTTTTTGAATGGATGGACAGCCACTACAGTTCTGTCATGCTGTCATTTGCATGGATGAACTTAAGAAATTGAAATGCCTGTAAATTAAGGATCAGTTGTTATGATGAGACTGATGATTTCATTAATAGTACAAGCTCTGCAAGGTCATGCCTGTGGCTCTAGAAATCTAGAAAAAAAAAAAAAGATGGACAGCAGAAATGTAAGTTTGAAAGCATAGGCAGTCAGTGTAAATTATTGAAGCTAGTGGATACTGAGGATGAGAACTCTATCCAATTCCAGTGCCCATTCCCTGCCCTGACAGGAGATTCAGTGTGTGGATGAGGGGACGGTATTGGCCAAAAGGTAAGGTGTGTGTAGGAGGAATTCAAATATATGCAATGTTCACAGAATCACAGAATGTTAAGAGTTGGATGGGACCTCTAAAGATCATCTAGTCCAACCCCCCTGCCTAAGCGGGATCACCTAGATTAAATCACACAAGAACACGTCCAGATTGGTCTTGAATGTCTCCAGAGAAGGAGGCTCCACAACCTCTCTGGACAGCCTGTTCCAGTGAGCAAATTCATGTTTCTCCTTAATTTTATGTATCTGGTAGAATTTCTTATTATCTATTACTTGATTCCCTCTGTTCAACTTTCTATTTGATGAAGTAATTGGGTGGGTTATTAAAAAGATTTCACTTTCGTTGTTTTACACTGAAAAAAGGTTTTGTTTACTCTGCACCATTATTTTGTCACTTTTCATCTCTGTCAGGGTCTACCCCTGAGCAGAGCTATTTTGCCAGGCCAGTCATGAAAAAAAAAAGCCAAAAAAAACATTCCTAAGCTGAATATAAGTTTTCCTTTCAAATAGTGGTATTTGGGAAACACTAGTACATGATGGGAGGTGGAGGGGGGAGGTGGGCACATTGCTGGATCTGTGCCACAAGTGAAGGTTTGATGTTGAAGATAAAAGTAATGGTCGTGGACAGTTGTGCTGGCTTACCTCTTTTGCAATGTGTTAGAAGATCAATGTGAAAGTATAGCTAAGAATAGAAAGAGGATTGCACTTATACTTTAGGAATCTGGTAACCTATAACTCCCCCTGTTGTGCCAGTTAGAGGCTCTGAGATGCCAATGTCTGCAGAATTTCACAAACACTAGTCTTAGCCCACACTTTCTTTGGATGGTGAAGACACAAAAGGTCAAAACAGGCTTTGTTTGCATGTGGTTGCACACCATGTATTTGGCAGGATGCATGTTCTCTGCCCAGATGATCTTTGAGGTCTCTTCCAACCCAAAGCATTCCATGTTTCTATGATTCTATGATCTCTCTCAGTCTGTCTCCACAGGAGAGTGGCTCCAGCCTTCTGACCATCTTTCTGGTTCCCCTCCATACTCACTCCAACAGTTCTGTGTCCTTTTTATATTGGGGGCCCCAGAGCTAGATGCAGTACTTCATGTGGGGTCTCACAAGAGCAGAATAGGGGGCAAAATCACTTCCTTTGACTTGCTGGTGACACTGCTTTTGATAAAAAACCAAGATACTGTTGGCATTCTGGGCTGCAAGTGCAGCAAAGTGCACATTGTTAGGCCATGGTGAGCTTTACATCACGAAACACCCTCCTTCTCCTCAGGGTTGCTCTCAATCCGTGATCTGACCAGCCCGTAGTTTTCAGGATTGCGCCAACCCACATGCATGACCTTGAACTTTGTGAAGTTTACACGGGCCCACCTCTCAAGCCTGTTATGGTCCCTCTTTATGGTGTCTGGTCAACCATTTTCTGTCCAGGTTTTGATTATATCAAAAGACACCAGTAAGCATGTACAGTTACAGCTAAACAAATCCATAAATCCAAGAGAAAAGCTGAATTCTTGAACATGAATCACTGGAAGGAAAATCAGCATAAAAGCTTAGTATTTTGGGACCTTCCTGGGAATACAGCATTGCTGTCTGAGACCTCATTCAGTTTTATTATAACCTGCCATACTACTCAAGGATGGCAAAACACATAGGATCTGGCTGAGTGCCCAGAAATGTGTAAGAGCTGACAAGAGGTTAAAAAACCACACACACACACAAAATAACCAACTAAAACAGAACCAGTGTCATTCATCGTAATCATATCACTGTGGTCCTCATAGGTGATAAATCATATAATCTTTTTGATGGTCTCTTTTTAAGTCAAAATCTGGGTTATATTCCTTTCTTGAAAGAAGCAAACAGGCCTCAGTAAAAGGACTGGGATGTTCATCTTCAATATCCTTTTTTCAATTTAAGGTATACTCGCTGTAGTATTTACTTGACAGTCTCTCACAGTGCCCGTTAACAACCTTGTCTTCCCTGCACTCTCTTTGCAGCATCAGTCATAGATATGGTTCTTTTGGTGTTTACATCATAGCACAG
This sequence comes from Heliornis fulica, assembly GCA_013399135.1. Lineage (NCBI taxonomy): Eukaryota > Metazoa > Chordata > Aves > Gruiformes > Heliornithidae > Heliornis > Heliornis fulica. Next base: position 855,422 of record VXBZ01006677.1, read on the forward strand.
ATGGCTATACATATGCTGCTAAAATTGTTCACTCTCGGGAATAGTCCCTGGCTGCTAGGTCAAGTACTACTATGTGTTTTGTTTCAGAGTGATTTTGCTGGTTCACAATAAAGGGCTGTCTAGCACCAATTCACAAAGAGTTGATGCTCAAAGAAACAGGACTTGGGACTTCCAAATCCCTCACATAGTAGACCCGATTGCCAGTGGAGAACTTGAATAGCAATTTCCCTTTATTGCCTGAGATCAAGTATTTCTCTTCCTGTCTGGCTTGGTTGACAATGAGAATAACTGGAATTGAAGAGGTAAGGAAGCATCTATGGAATTGGCTTGTAGCTTGGATAAGATGATTATCCCAAGCCATGGCCTTGCCATCACATCAAAAGCAAAGTTTGAACCAGAAGTCTAATGCAAAGAGAAAATCCCATAAAATATAGTCTTATGCCAGATATGCTACAAGATCAAAAGTTCAAAAAATCTTGACTAGTCCTTTTTTGAAGAGAAGCCTCAAGACTTCCAAATTTGTATTTTAACAATGTTAGCATCCCAGGACAGGGACTGTTACGTAAAATGAGCAGAGAGAGATTAAGCAAGCTGTATTACAGATGGACACGAATGGATAAAAAGCAGGAAGAAAAATCTTGTGAAACATCAGTGGCATGGGCATGTTTGTTCTATGATCTGCAAATAGTAGCTCACAGACAGTTTTAGAGTGCCATTTGAACCATAACCAAATTGTGCAGCATCTCCTTCAGGAGTTTAAAACTACAGGCTAACCAACCTAAATTTTAAAAAATATGTGCCAAATTTCCAATTTCAGTTTGTGTGTCTGAAACTTGTAGTCATTAATACTTGTTATGCTTTTCTCCACTAGATAAAAGAGCTCTATTTTCTCCTTGTTAATGCAACAATTTGTAATCAATTCATAAGACAGTCATCTTTTGATAAGCAGAACTGATTCAGTTCTTCAGGTATCCCAGAGGAAGGCATGTAGTCCTGCCCTCTAATTATTTTTGTAACAGCATTTTGTATCTGTTCCAGTTTTCCCAAGTCTAGCTATCACATCTGGATATGGTGCTTCTCTCCTGGTTTTCTCCTGTCATTTATACAGAAAAAAAAAAAAAAAACACAAATGAATGAATAAATAAATAAAGGGTCTTTCTATTCTTCCCCCATCGCAACTTCAAAATCCAACCAGTGTATTTTATATATGGCATCGAATTTGGAGTTCCCACTGAATAACTTCTCCATCCCAGTCTCAGAATCACAGAATCACAGAATGTTAAGAGTTAGATGGGACCTCAAAAGAACATCTAGTCAAACCCCCCTGCCCAAGCAGGATCACCTAGATTAGATCACACAGGAACACATCCAGGTGGGCTTTGAATGAGAAGGATGCTCCACAACCTCCCTGGGCAGTCTGTTCCAGTGCTCTGTCAGCCTCGCAGGGAAAAAGTTTTTCCTTACATTCACATGGAACTTCCTATGTTCCAGCTTGGACCCATTTCCCCTTGTCCTATCACTGGCCATTACTGAGAAGAGCCTGGATCCATCCTCCTGACACTCACACTTTATATATTTATAAACATTAATGAGATCACCCCCCAGTCTCCTCTTCTCCAAGCTCAAGAGACCCAGCTCTCTCAGCCTTTCCTCATAAGGAAGATGCTCCACTCCCTTCATCATCTTGGTGGCCCTGTGCTGGACTCTCTCAAGAGTTGTATGTCCTCCTGGAACTGAGGGGCCCAGAACTGGACACAGTACTCCAGGTGAGGTCCCACCAAGGCAGAGTAGAGGGGGAGAAGGACCTCTCTTGACCTACTAGCCATCCCCTTCTAATACACCCCAGGATGCCATTGGCCTTCNGGTCATCAGTGAAGACACTGAACAGTACTGGTCCCAGTACCGACCCTTAAGGGACTCCACTAGTTACAGGCCTCCAGTCAGACTCTGACCCGTTAATGACAACTCTCTGACTTCTTCCCTTCAACCAGTTCTCAATCCACCACACTGCTCTGCCCTCCAGGCCACACTGCCTCAGTTTGCCCACCAGGATGCTGTGGGAGACAGTGTCGAATGCCTTACTGAGATCCAGAAAAAACACATCCACTGCCCTACCATCATCCATCCACCTGGTTATATTCTCATAAAACACTATTAGATTTGTCAGACATGACTTCCCCTTGATAAAACCGTGCTGACTGCTTCTAACAACACTCTTACCCTTGATGTGCCTGGAGACAGCTCCAAGGATGTCGTTCCATCACCTTTCCTGGGATAGAAGGGAGATTGACTGGTCTGTAGTTACCCGGGTCCTCCTTCTTGCCCTTTATGAAAACAGCCTAAATCCTGAATGTCAGAATCCATGACTTTCAGGATACAATTCTACCTTCCTATGCTCTGGCTTTCATTCCTTTTCTTAGGTTGGCATTTGGGTGGCAGTGAGATTTCTTTTTGTTGATTTGGACGGCTGCAGGTATAGCTAGGGCTATAGATTGCTCCATATGACAGACTCAGCCTCTCTGTTATATATCATTCAGGCAAGCTTTAGGGTACCTGCAAACTATACTGTCATTTTAAAAGAGAAAGTTAACAACAGTAAGAGGAATCATGAAGGAATGAGTGGGAAGGAGAATGAAATCTACCTTTTCTCCTTTCTGCTTCATTAGTCTATGCATGATTGAGAGCTGTAAAAGACTGAAGGATAGTGGTCATCTCAGGTTTCTCCACAGTTGTCCCCATATTAACAATCTCCACCCTTCAGGAAATATTCTTTTCACTCTTTCCTCCTCTCCAGACTTTTGCCCTGTCGTGCAAAGTTGGATTATTAGCAAGGAAATAAGTCACTGTATCGGTCACAGTCAATAAATCCCTGTGTTTCACAGAAAAAGGAAAAAAAATCTGCATGAAAGTAAGATTTTTAATGTAGAATAGGAATGGAAAATCTTTGACAGATTCAGGTCTTGTAACGACGGAAGAAGGTATTAATTAAGAAGGTTACAAGGCATCACTTGGATGCATCTTTAAGGGATATATGTGAAGTAAAATAATGGCTTTCTTTGATTCTATGCAAATTCCAAAACCAAATAAGGTAAAAGCAAAAGCAATATATTTTACGTCCTTAATTTTCAGGGGAAAATCCTGGAGTTTGATGATTTCTTCTCATGCTGTCACAAATACATTGTAATGGCATTTTAGATTTTACTGCAGTGCAGCATAAATTCTCCTGCCTACGTGTGTTCAGCAACAAATACAAAACAGGCCCAACCCGCAACAAAAACACTCTCCCAACATTTGACTCTTGTATTCACAGCAGAATTTCATTCAAAGCAAGCAAGCAAGCTCACAAGGCTGAATCTAATTTTCTCACATCACTTGGAGAGCATAATGCTCCAGTGCCCCCATTTTCAGGAAAACAAATTTGAAAGATTTTTTCGAACAGATCAATCCATATATTTAAATGGTACAATTGAATAATGGAATAGTTAAGTCAGTTCAGCTGCAAATGAGTATGTGATAAGCTTTATAGACTGGGGTAGGCTCACAGAAATGCATTTACAAATACAAACTGTTTTCTATGTGGACCAAACCTTCCTTAGATAGATTTAGTGTAGATCTTAACTGTTTCTCTAGGGCATTTTGCTTTCAAGAGAGAGAGAGACATGAAATCTCTTTAGCACTCCTGTTTCCTCTCTGCATGCACCTCCAAATCTTTTATTTGCTTTATGCCAGCAGTTACTTGTATCAGTGACATTAATTCCAGCTGGTCACAGAGTACCAAGAGAGAATAACTCTTCCTGTACGTTCTCCTACCTTTGCCAGTCTGAAGTGGGCAATACAATGCTAACAATTAACCTTGGCCAAGTAATATCTGTAGGCCAGTCTAGCTGAGACAACACTGCCATGATAACATGAAGAGCTGACACAAAAATGGCTGTGGTCTTAATAGTTTGGGGTTTTTTTCCAGCTGTACTAGATGGCATAATGAAAATCATGTCTTCCTGCAAACTGTGCCTGTCTCATCTCCACCTTTAATTGAAGGAACAGCATGATCAATAATTACTCATTAGAGAATTTGCTCCATTACTTGAACATCTTTGAGTGTTGCCAGGTTTTCATCCATGTTTTATATGAAAAACTGCTGTTTCTTAGACTTATTCCACAAAAGCTATAGGATGCTTTGAAAGGTGTATCTAAACAGAAGGGTATAATACTGGTCCAAAAGTTGCTTACACGATGTGTTTTGTGTGGACTAGAATGACCAGAGAGCTTGAGCAGAATTTCACACAACAGCTAGCAATCTCCTAAAAAAATTTTCTTGTTAGGTTTAATGGTATCTGTTAGGATTTTCTATCACATTTCCCCCAAAACTTTTCTACTTGCAATAAATGTTATTATACAGTAAAAGTTGGATTTTGTTTGCACCTAGAAGGCAGAGAAAGGAAATAAAAAAGAACCACAATAATATTAACTCTTATTTCTAATTCCTTTTTCCTTTTTTATTTGTTGTGCTTGTGAAATAACTGAGAAATGCTTGTTTTCCGGTTCAGAACTTGAAACAGGACTACAAATTAGTTTTGTATTAAATCCCTGATCTTGCTCCACACTTTCTGTGACCTTGGAGACCTGATGTAGGATGCAGGAGGTGAACGTATAATGACAGTCTTGACTTGCATTGATATCAAAGAGACTGACCTCCATCTTCCTGGAGAGCACACCACAGAGGAACTCAACTGAGGTCTTGACCCCTGCAGAGCTTATTGGGTGAATGATAGTGATCTTGTAAAGGGCTCATAAAGAAAAATCATCTGTAACTAAGGAAAATGTTCATTTCCCAGACTAGTAGAATGAAATTAGGAGTATTTACTTATTTCTATTGGGAAATATCGTGCTTTTTTTTTCTGTGTGAGTGAAACATATGATTCTTTTTGATAATAGATGAGTCAGACCATGTTCAAGGGACAAGCTTGTTGTCCAAGAAGGAGATTAGCCTCCAGCAAATAACAACTAACAATGCAGAATAAATACCCATAGACATTTTTGCATACCTACAGCTGTAAGGTCCCTGAAATCCTCAAAAGTGAATAGCCAGTTCATTTACTGTATTACTACAGTATTATTAATACTTATACCCTCTCTTCTAGACTTGCCATGTTCGATACTGCTCATATTATATTAGTGGTTGCTCAGAAAACTTTTGCTGATCCCCATTTGCTCATCTTTTCCAGGTATTGTATCATAGTGTTTGAGCATGATTTCAGCAGTAGATTGAAGAGCTGATTCAAGATCATCTTGAGTTTTTTACATAGACCATAATGACTGGTACAATATAAGCATCCTTCAGATTCTTCAAGACATGTGTCGCCCTTGTATTATGAGTTTGGAGAGTATCAGCCAATGAAAGAAAAATAATAACACCTGACGTAGAGAGGTATTAGTGTCTGGAAGTGTGTAAAAACTTGTGGATAGCCTCTGACATTTAAAAAAGCAATTATTTTCTGATCATGAGAGAACATGCTCTGCTGCACAACAGAGGATATCCTGCCCTTTCTGTTCCTCATCCAGAAAGTCTATTTAATTCACTCCTACCTAAATTCTGGTAAGTTTTGAAAAGAATTATATCGGGGCATTTTGTCATCATCCATTTTTTCCCATAAAATTTGTGGATTTTTTTCCAGATAAAAGAGTACCTGTAGCAAGTACTGACTCCAAGGGAGTCTGAAAGACAGATTAACCGTCAGGTGAAAAAAACCTCAGCAAAAGTCCTCTAGCTGTCTCTTCTGAAATGCTTATGTGCTTGGCTATTTTCTGCCTACCATCTACCTTTATAGTCACTCTTTCAGCAGAAAGGAAGAACCAAAGAAGAGAATTCCCTTAAGAACAGAGCAGGGACAATGCCTCTAATTTTTGAGTGTCACTGCCAATAGAAAGAAATTTATTTTAAAATAGCAATTGTTTTTCTGAAAAGTTGAAAAAAAAAGATGTAAAAAGCACAGGCAGAGTCTTAATGTTTTGACTAGATTCTTTTATTGCTATATGAATAATGAATCAAAACAGAAGCAAGAGGTAGGGATGCTGGCAAGCCCCTTTAGCGACAACAGCAGCAGCTGCCTCACAAAACTTCAGCCAAGTCAATGGAGCACAACTCTGTCTAATGGACTGCGTTTGTGAAAGGGAAGTTTCTTCAGAGCTGAACAGAAAAGGAAGAAAAGCTTGAAATTAACTTGAGTAAGCTGTAAAAACAGAGTACCAAGCTTTAAAATGTGCATCCATCAAGGGAAAAACATAATCTGGGAATCCTCTCAATGGGGGTGAAATCTCACCACTGCTCTCCCACAGACCCTCATCAGTAACTGGATTGACTAGACTCCTTACCTGCTGGTCACAGCCTCAGCTTGTGCAGGAGCACTGGCCACCCACACCAGTGAGTCCCATCCATGGAAATCACAGGCAAATACTTCACAGATGCTTTGCATAAAATGGCCCACAAGATTTAGTGTGGCAGCCTACAATCCATACAACCATTACTCATCCCGTCAAAGCAAATACAAAAGGTGGAAGGAAAAAGGGTCCTAGAGTCCTCCATATGTTAAAGGGTGAAGGAGAGAAATGACAGAGAACATGACTGAATTTACACAGGTGTGATTCTACTGAATATAGTTTTTCCCCATCTTTCAATGTCACTACATGACTTAATGTCTTTTGCCTCCTACTGTCATATCCCTCTTTCAGACCATAAAAGCATAAGAACAGACCCATTAGTTATGATTCTCACAGTCTGAAACTATTCTCAGCTCAGGGGATTTCCTGAAGCTGGCATGGTGTTCCATTAAGAAATGCCTTCTATATCTCTCTTCCAGCCTTCTCCAGTCTCTCATTTTTGGCAAGAAGTTCCACAAATCTATTACTCTCTGTTTATTTTTAACCTTTTAATTTCATCTGAAATGAAATCAAATTCAGTTCACCTCTCTCCGCTTTTATTGACTGATTCAAAAAGTTCTTAGATACACGTAAGTTCCACTGCTCTCATTTTAATACAAGCTTCCACAGAGCTTGCTGGTTTACTTCAGAACTTAAATCTTTTTTTTTTTTTCAGTGAAATTTTGTACTTACATCACTTTAGATCCAGACCATTCAACTCAGAAAGTTAGCTGAGCTTCAAAGAAGCTAGCCATGGAAAAGCTATGCAGCAGAGCATTAGTTGAACTCTTTCATTGCTTTTCCTATCCACATTCACAACGGGGCACAGAAATGCAGTGCTCTTAAAGGCACAAGCATTTGTGCTGTTTTGTATTAATTACCTCCACTCTTGTTTCAGTCACTAGCTGCTAGTTAGAGGATGCACAGAGGTACTTGGGATGAAGGAGAGACGTGGGAGAAGCTGAGCTTGATAACCCTGTCTTGGACATAATTAATGCTGTCAGGGTGGGGTGAGAAGAGGTAGTAACTGCTGCTATGAGTTCATCCTCTACAGACATGGGTGCAGACGCAACAGCAGAAGCTTTCAGGCTGGTTGTACTGGCAGAAAACATGTGGTGCTTGAATAACACCATCCTTACATGTGTACTGGAGGTGGGGCTGCAAACACCCTTTTCCAAGAACACTTCTCTCTCCAAAGTGTGCTGCCCTTTTCATCTTCCGACTTAGTCTGAAGCCATACTCTAGATATTTTGTTCTGATATTGAGAAAGATCCCTGGTTAGCTGATAGCAGAAGTGACTGATAACACTGATAGCAGAAGTGTTTAGTTAATAGGCTGAACTAATGTGAAGTTATATGATGGAAAAATGCTTATAGAATTCCTGCGTGAAAAGTTCCTGTCGCAGGTGGAAGGAAAGCAACAACACAATGGGACAGTCAGTTCTTAAAACTCCATAGTTTGATACAAAGCAGCTTGAAGAAAGATAATTTTATCTAAATTATTTGATCCTCAAACCCAAGCAATAAGACCAATATGGTTTGGAAAAGAGGGTAAGATTTTCACCCAGTATATACAAATTCTGTAACACCAAAAAACGTTCCATAATTTAGTATGGTTGCTTCACAGTGTGAAATCAGGAATGACTGTTAATGAATCTTAAAAATGAAGAAATGTCAAAATGAAAGCAGCAGAACTCAGGCCTTGATCATGCATCCGTAGGACTTCTTATCAAAACCCCAGGTCTATTCCTCACAATGAAAGTTGATTAGTTTTCTCCAAACAGTACTGATTTCACTGATTTCAGCACTGATTATATTTACAGGGTATCTTGGTTTCAGCTGATATAATTTGTCATTAGTTAACTCTAATTACAGAGTTAATTCCTTTTCAGATTCTTACACCCTGACGGGGTGCACAAGAAGCTGTGAGAACTGTCAGGACAACTGACCCAGACTGACCAAAGGGATGTTCCTGGCCACAGAACGGGGAAAGCTGGCTGGGAGGTGGGATCGCTGCTCAGAAAGAGGAAGTGGGCGTCGGGCTTGTTTTCTTATCTTTCTGTATGTGGTGAATATAACTGCATTCGTGCAGCACCTGCAATATTGTTATTCTTATTATTCTCCTCCTCCTCTGTTACCAAATTCAACTGTCTTTATCTTAACTCATAAGTAGTTTGGTTTTTTTTTTTCCATTCTCCTCATTCAATCGGGGGCAGCAGTAGCAATTGAGTTGCTGTGTGGTGCTCAGTTACCAGCTGGGATTAAACCACAACCCAGGAAAAAGTGGATTTTTGGGAGTTCTCTAAAAACCCTGTAACTTTTCAAGGTTAGAAGTGGGTGACCACTAGAGAAAAATTCACTGCTAAGATAGTTATACACTGTGAAACATTCATCTATGATGGACTGTAATTACATAACTGATTACTCAGATGTCAGCTGCAACCAGGGGACATCACAGGGATAAGATGCCATCGTACCAGGCACTCTGCTGGCAGCAGTGTGCTCCATGCCAAAGCAAATGAAAAATGAAAAAGGGGAAATAAAGACATCCCAAAGTGACATGGGCTCCTCACAGTTACAGAAAACAACGGAAAACACAGAAAACAACACTGGACTCCTAATCCTTCCTAATGCTTTCTCTGCTTCGAATGAATTGGCTCTGTATCTGCTTTCAATTCTTGCCTACCAACTTTATTAATAATTTGTAAAATATATATTATTTATACTTATATAAATTATTTATTATATTAATTAGTAATTTATTAATTGTATTTTCTCTGTGAAAAATTAGAGTAGGTCAACATTCAACTTGAACACATGTCAAATATTTGTGAATAGAATAGTAAACCTTAAGAACTGAATATTAGGAAGCAACTATTAAAAAGATATTTAGTGTGGAATCATAAATTGTATGAATTGTTTATTTGTTACAGAATTCACTCACATAGCAATTCCTTTGATTAAGTTTTTATTTTGATTGAGCCCAGAAAGCAATCCCAATGCTTCTCATGTAGTAATCCAACACAGCTCAACTTCTACTATTGCAATGTGCTCTTCATGAACAATTTACTAATCAGCTATTTTGCAATATTATACATATTCTTTTCAGGAAAAAACAAACAAACAAACAAACAAAAAAAAAAACCACACCCAAAACCCAAAACCCAAAACCAATAGAGCTAGAACCAAAACACTAACAAAGAGATCTGTTTCTTAGTTTCCTAGTTATTAATTGTTCTACTTGTTGTGTTCTAGAGGCTCTAACCCAAAAGCTGTATCAGTAATTGCATTTTTACTTCTGCATTTTCTTTTGCTTCAGTTATGTACAGTCTTCAACAATGTTCCTTAAATTCTTGAGTTGTGCCACTACCACCCCTGTACCAGCCCCAGGCACTGACAGAGTGGTTTTGTGTGAATTTAATGCTCCCTAAGAGGCTTATGCCTGACAGCCTGAAAAAACAGGGTACGGTAAACGCAGCATGGAAGCGATGCTACAAGCTCCCCAAAATCCAGCAAGAGATAAAAAAGATACATTTTCAGTGCCTTTTCCTAAATATCTTTGATGACAGTTTGAGGGAGAACAATACTTGATATGAGAGTGGTTTGTGTTATGGTCACTGGGAGATAAGTCTACATTGCCACTTATTTCAGTCCAAACTGGCTTTTATTCTCCACCAGTATGGCTTAACTGGATCAATGGATCTCATTTTTGTTCTTGCCCTGGTAGTAAATGCTGTCAGTAGAGTAGATGAGGTGGGATACTCCGTGGTTTGTTTGTGAGAGGTGTATCAATTTAACCCATTTCAGCAAATTATTTAAGTGCCAAAATGTTGTGCATGCTTATGTGTTTAGAAGCTGGCAGAACTGAAGCCCACATTCCAGTAACAATCATCTTATTTATTCCCATCTGTAGACAACCTTTTAAATAAGATAAAATGTTCAATTCAACCTTAAGGCATATGCACAGATATCCTCTCTCCACTTGTCTCCCTCCCCAGTGATTTAATTTATTTTTAAAGCTAGAATAAACTGAAGACCATAGAAAGCTGTCTATTGAATGAAGAGGAGGTGAACAAAGCCAGGAGACCCTTTGAGGAAATCTCAAGCAACCTGTGATTGTGATGAGCTATCTGAGAACAGAAAGGGCTTGGTTAGATGAAGCTTCAAGCTTCAAAGTTTTGACCCCATGACATTCCTATGCCTGTCAACCACATGTATCTTCTCTTAAATCCTGGCATGTACTCCATTTTCCCTTCTTACACCTTTCCCTGAAACAAAACCCAACAATTGATTTTGTAAAACCACCTCAAGAGCGATCAATAGCTCCTGAAATTTAATGCAGCACTTTGTTAAGCTTGCAAATGGAATAACGATTATGTGGGGAGAAGTTCTGGGCCCAGGGATGGTTTGCCCCTTTCAGATATGGCAGAGAAGGTTTCTCTCTCATGCTACTGTGATGTGTTGCAAGAGGGGTCAATAGCTTCAGGCTTGATCTTGATTAATATTTAAAGGGATATTGTTGGAAAATATTAGATGAAGCCTTTTAAACCTACAGACAAGTGTGGAAACATAGACACATATTTGCTGTGCAGATTCCGTTAGAAATGTACTAATATCTGTAAATTAAATTCCTGGGCTTAGTGGTTCTTTAAAATGCATTCCTTAATATAGCCTATTTTGCATTTAATTTTACAAAATAGTAAAAACAGATCCCAACTGCCCAGCAGGCTGCATGAGATAGACTGAGGTATCATCGCCTCTCCTGCTCTTCAGAAGCCTTGCCCAGTAGTCAGTTCACTGCAAAACAGTCTCCTCTCTGCAAGATGCTGCAGGGTCAGCTGTGACGATGAGAATCTGGAGGTTGTGGAAGATGTGGGCTGACAGGTAGCTGAGGAGAGGTGCTGGCAAGCCCAAAGATGGCACAGAGGTTGAAGCAGAGGCAGAATCAGAAAAGTAAAAGTGGCAGATCTTAAGCAAGCTTGCCCATGATTTATACTGAAGGTGTCTCTCACTGTGAAGCATCCAGCTACTCTTTTTGTGCACTCCATGCTCCTTCTTTGCATGCTCTGTTTAGCAATGAAGTCACTGACATTTTGTTGTCCTCATGATGCTTCCAAAGATTGAATGGAGGTTGTTCTCATCACCCCAAATGTTGTCAGCCCTTGTTATGGAATTAACTGTTCTGGGTTTATATCGGTTTTATAGGTCCACTTCTGGAGGAAAAGAATCAGTGGAAGATAAAAGGTATCAGAAGTTGCTATTAGGAGATTACTGTGAAACAAAATGAACTGAAAAACTAAAATTCTGCACCAGAAAGAGCCACACAGGAAATTTCCTTTCTGAGGACAGGTACAACCTGGTCCCTGCTACCGGATAATAGTTTTCTGGCACCCAAACATTTACTCTCTAAGATTTATACCATCTTCAAATTCCTCATTGCTTAATGCTTTAAATTCTGGAGACACTGTACACAAGAACAGCTTCAGAATTTTCCAGATTCTGCTGGGTTGATTTCTAGCTTTGGATCTGTCTATAGGGAGGAATAAAACGTCAGAGAATTATTTCTCAGCTATTTAAAGGAGACATCAAGTGATTAAAATATGTTATCCCTGTGAAGTGAGAAAAATGAGGAAAATACAGGGTAAAATTAAAGAGAAAGAAGCTCTAAATATGCTCCAGAGATGTCACGCAAAGATGAAAAAGAAAAATGTATCCATTATGTAAGCTAGAGCTAGAAAAAATTGCCAGGGAACGTATGTCTTCAGGAAAAGAACCCTAATTTTTGTTTTATTATTGCTTTTCACCAGGAGGTGGGGCTGTTAAGCACTGAATTTATTTGATGCTGCACTGAAAAACTAGGTAAAATGAAAACCATCTTTCTTTCTTTCTTTTCCCTCTGAAATTCATTGTGAAAATGTGAGCAAAAAGTATGAACTTTCTATATATTTTAAACACTGATTTCATATTCTGATGCAAAACTGGAAATAGCTCTAAAACGATTTTGCAATGTTTTAAATGAACTGCCTCTAGGAGTGAATTAAGTGCCAGTAGCTAATTAAAACATATATTAATTTGGGAGACTGGAAAGCTCAAGAGATTTGTAATTATTATTATTCCCAAGTTTCTACTGAGTCTATTTCTAGGATAGCTCTGCAAGTCAGTTACAAAAATTAAGTCACAAAAAGAAATCACACCGTGCTACAATGTAGCTAATTGCATAACAAAGGGATAAACACATTTAAGGTCACTTGATTCTAATTCTGACAAGCTGCCACAGGGGATGAAAGCAGCACTTCTCAAGTACAGAGCAGGAGCTGAGAGAAGCGCATATTTCTGGTCTTTCCATGGTTCTTGTTTTCATCATGTCCAAAGAATGTGTTTCAGACCCTTTGTGTAAGAAGGTGCAGCCAAAGGAAGGAAACCTATGGCACAGCAGTGAAATAAGTGGGGGGCTGAGCCCTAGACTGAGACAAGATACTTTGCGGCAGGTTGACTTGCCTCCAGTGTCAGAATTGCCACGTATATGTTGAAAATGCTCACCTCTATTTCATAAGATGCAAGGAGGGGAATGTAATTACTGGGACAGACCTGTATCTGGGAGGTTTAAAGGAATTCTTGTCCTCATCATGCTGTCTTGCAAGCATGGCAGGCAGTGTGGTTATCCTGCTTCCACACATGCTGAGAGAACGTTTCTTATAGGCACCATCAGAGACTGTCAGTCCTTTCATTGTCCTCTCAAATACCCTGGGGTACAGCCCACCCTCAAACAGAGTTAAAGAAGACACCTGGAATCCATGCAGTGGATCTCTAACAGACATCCACTTAGTTGTTCAAAGATTCCTTGCCTGGTCATAGGACTTATATGGGCACCCAACAGCAGCCACAGAGGTGCACTTTAAGCTGTTCACAATTCAAAGTCACAGTTAGGAGTTAACTAGCTCAGAGAAGACCATTGAGACACCCACATTTACCAGGGAGGGTACAGTCACCAGGCCAGGGAAGTCAGGAATTATTTCCGGCCACTGATGCTATTGAGTTCAGGAGTAATGACTGATCATTGTGTCCTGCAGCAGTCACAGCTTCTGCCAGCTCATCCAAATGCTTCCTCCCACTCACAACACAGCACTTTCCTCCAAGATGACTCATGCTGTGTTCACTTCCGTCCACAGCTCAGTGTCTATCAGGCACTAAGAATAAAGCTCAGACAAAATGTGGCCTTGGGTGTCATGGTGAGCTCTACCTGCAGCTTATGGAAGCCAAGAAAGTCCCAGTTGTTATTCGGTTCCTTCTGTGGCTTCATCTAGGTACTGAGCAAGACGGCAACTAATGAACAAGGAGGGGTTTGGGGTAGTCAGATGCCTTGTCCTTCACCCTACCTGAAAACAATGTTTTAAACCTCAAAAAGTTTGAAGGACACTTAGCACATATTTCTGATCAATAATTTCAAAGGTTAATAATAAATTTATTCAAATAAGGATGGATACCTTGTTCTTGTCTATAAGTAAAAAAAGGGCATTGACTGTACAGTGAGATTTGATTTTCATATCCATATAAAAACCATGATCAGGAGTGGGCAGAGATTTCCTTTGTGATCTTAGATTTGTCACTACATACCATTTCTAAATGTATCTGTATCCAGATGCCACATATACTCATCTACCATAATGTGTTTGCACTGCGTTAACATGGCAAGGTCTTAGTAGAGGAGGGGCTACAGGAATGACCCATGATGGTAACTGGTGAATGATCTCTTTCTGTCATTAACTCACCAGCCCTTCATTATATTTTCTTTCCCCTATCCAGCTGAGGAGGGCAGTGATAGAGCAGCTTTAGTGGGTACTTGGTGTCCACCTATGGTCAACCCACTACAGTGCTGGTGGTGAAGAGTCACACAGATGCTTGAAAATATTTAATGATAACATCTGGGAAGCATCAACACTACAAAATCCTGGTAGACCTCTGAGTTTTCACTCTGTGCTGCCTAGGCATAGAGTGCAGTCTGCACAGGGCAACAGCAGAACAGGGGCAGGACACATTTCTAGAAAAGGGGTTACTGAGGTTTCTCTCCTTGTTTTAGTGAATAAATATTATATATAAACTAGATCAGATGTTAAAAGAAGATGTGATAGGTTAAGAGGTACTTAACTCTAACTTGTCTTTACAGTTTATGGTGTTACTTGGGAGGGAGGGATGGGGCATGAATTCAAGCCATCTCATGTATAACATGTCTGGTATAAATTCTCTAAACATTGGTTCATTACCTAATATAGAAAATACCTAGCTTTTATCCACTCTCACCTTTCTGGTTGGATATTGAAAAGATTCAACCTTCCCGCAGTTTTTAAAATTACAGTAGCTGTTTAGTTAAATATTTTGACCTCATGCCTCTGGCTGAAAGTTGTGGATGACTTTAAAGTGCTAGTGTCTCACTGACATACAAAAACATCTTGGAAGACCTTGACCAAAATAATGTAGTTACCTACAGGGAAGGAGGCAAGAGCAACTGATATAATCTACCTAGACCTGTGCAAGGCATTTGGCACTGTCCCATACAGCGCCCTTACCTCTGAATTGGACAGACATGGATTTGACAGATGGATCACTCAGTGGATAAGGAATTGTCTAGATGGTCACACTTAAAGACTTGTGGTCAACATCTTGATATCCAAGTAGAAATCAGTGATGAGTGGCATTTCTCAGGGTCAGTAGTGGGACTAGCACTGTTTAACATCTTAATCAGTGACATGGACAGTGGGATTGAGTGCAGTTTGCAGATGACACCAAGCCACGTGGTGAGGTTGACATGCTGAAGGGAAGAGATGTCATAAAAAGGGACGGTGACAAGCTGGAGAGGTGGGCCTGTGTGAAGTGCATGAAGTTCAACAAAGCCAAGAGCAAGGTCCTGCACAAGGGTTGGCACAATCCCAAGCACAACAAGAGGCTGGGTGGAGAATGGATTAAGAGCAGCTCTGAGGAAAAGCACTTGGGGGTGTTGCTAGATGAAAAGCTCAACATGAACCAACAGTGTGTGCTTGCAGCCCAGAAAGCCAACTGTATCCCAGGCTGCATCAAAAACAGTGTGACCAGTAGGTCAAGGGATGTCATTTTGCCTTTCTACCTTTGCGCTTCCCCTACTCTGCTCTGGTGAGACACCACGTGAAGTACTGTGTCCAGCTCTAGAGTCCCCAACATAAGGACAGGGAACTGTTGGACTGTATCCAGAGGGGTGTCACAGGGATGATCAGAGGGCTGAGGCACTTCTCCTATGAACAGGCTTCTTCAGCCTGTAGAAGGCTCCAGGCAGACCTTATTGTGGACTCACAATGCTTACATTTGGCTTTTAAGATAGATAAGGATAGATTTTTTAGTAGGGTCTATTGCAGTAGGACAATAGGTAATGGTTTTATATTAATTATGGTAGATTTAGACTAGATATAAAGATATTTTTGTGATAAGGGTGGTAAAACACTGGAACAGGCCGCCCAGAGATGTGGTAGATGTTCTATCCCTGGAAACATTCATGGTCAGGTTGGATGGAGCTCTGAGAAACCTGGTCTAGTTGAAGATGCTCCTGCTAATTGCAGGGCGGTTGGACAGGTTGACATTTGAGGTCCCTTCCAACCCAAACTGTTCTTTGATGTTATGACACTAAATTTGTATTGTAAAATGCTCATACTGAACTGGTAGGAGGGCAAAGTCATAAACTATTCTGAGCAAAACAGATTTTACTGCAGTGTGGTATAAATGCTGCAGATGGGACTTTTACTGTGGATTCAATACATGGATTTGTCTTGCACAGCTGAACACTTACGTTTGAATTCTTGCATAGATCATTTGCTCGACTGACCTTTGTCCCTGACCTTAAATAGGGCAAAATAATTAATCTGTGAATTCCTTGATTATCACTGGTCACACATGTTCTCCTTTCCTTTTTTTCTTTTGGTTCATGGTCAAAATACAAATATTCAATGCATTTAGAAACTCTTTTATTTCCCATTAATATTTTTTTCTTTTTTTTTCCTCCTTAGCTAGCACAAATTTATAGTCCAGAAACTTTGTTTTACTTGTGGCTGAAATTTCATACTCATTTAATACTAAAATTTGTAAAACTGGAAACATTAAAGCTGAATTATCAGGCAGTTTGAGGCTACAATTTAATCTACTATAAAGCAGACTCATTCTAGTAGGGAATGGCTTGCGGTAGTTTCATTGTCTGTGCTTAATATAATCTTTTGTTTCTTAAAAGTTACTTACAGCTTAAATATTTAACCACAGTTTATGCTTGACATTACAATATTCTTCTTCTTTGCATATAGACAAGGCCAAACTGGTTTAGATTGTGAGATCCTCTGGGCAAAACTGCTGTTTCTTCTCTTACCCATGACTGAGAAAATTAACAGGTAAAAGCAAGAATACAGCAAATCTCATTCAGGAAAGAGAAGGGCTATAAGATAAAAGCAAATATTTGCATACTGATTCTGATTCAAATTAATCACTTTTTATGGTATCAATAAAAGAAGAAAAGAGGTGAATTTTCGTATGGGGAACCTTCATAGGCAGTAGAGGTTCATAAATTTCCTACTCTGATGGTCATGTTGTATTTTCTGCAAGGGTCTTTCAAGCACCAACACTTCCAAACATAGGTTATAAAATTGAGGGTGGAACACAAGATCAAGAAGCTATCATCTTCCTTGTGCCAAAAAAGGCACAGTTCTCTTTCACGCAAATTCTGTCCCCAGCTTGAAGTTAACTGTAATATCAGTGCTCATGAAAAAGCAAACAGCCCAGTTACGAGTTATGCCATGTGCAGAAAGCACGAAGAGAAAGGTGACAACATAGCCAAAGAAAATAAAAGGACAAAAAGGATAACAGATTTATTTTAAACATTCTGACAGGGAATCAGTAAAGAAGAAAAAAATTATGGGCGGTATAAAAGTAGCATAAAATATGCCTGTGACCAGAAGTCAAAGATCTGTTTACTTCTCTTGTGCCAGACTGTTCTTTGCAGTGCCATATACTTTTATGATGACCATTTATTATTTCAAAAGTTTGGTAAGTGTTCTCAGTATGGGAAATGGCACAATGCAGTAAAAATTGGCACAAGGGCACACTCAGATCCTGATCCGTGTTTCTCAAATTTCAATTGAGCTCAAGCTTGAGATTTCATCTGGAACTCCTCTAAGGACAGCAGATCTCTGCTCATATCATCAATTATCTCTTTGTTCCCCCTGTAGCATGGGCTATTTGCAGTGATAGCTTGTTTTAACTTCTTAATCTATGCTGCAACACAATTCAGAGGTACTTCTGTTCCCCTGGAATACCTAACAACTACAGAAGCCACAAAGGTGAAATAAATCCCAAATAAAATGAATGTAAATGCCCCATTTAGTTTGAATGATCAGCTAAACACAGACAGCATCTTTTAAATCTCTGACTTCTAACTGGAATTCCTTTTGTTTCTCGTGAAACATAGCTGAGAATACCTCTCTACAGGAAGGCAGGAAAATTTTCAGCTTGTTTAACCATAAAAAGTCCATTTCAGAATCTTTACTGAGCTGAAATGTTCATTGAAACAGGGTTTGCTTTGTTATGTGAGGAAGAAACAGAAAATAGCTTTTATTTTTACAGCTGTAGCATGACTGGTTCATATGTCTATATTGGTATCAGCTGATGTTATAGTCTCATTCTGTCTGCAGGGATGAATAAATGTTTAGTGCATGAAGTTCATGTGCTATAAATGTTATTAGAAGATGACCCAAAGACAATTTTAAATGTCAATACAGTATTGGCTGCAAGTATATGTCTGCTCTTTAGCTTCCCCAAGTCATAACAGTTCAGGAGGATACCTGTTCACCATTTACCCCTTCCTACTATATTTCCAGGTGGAGAAATAAAACCATTTTAGTTCACCTGGTCAACTAGTTCACCTATTACGCCTTATTTATGCAAATCTCACTAATGAGCCATGCTATTCAAATCTTCAGAGTTGGATTAGATGCAGAGACATAAACCCCAAAATTTGGCCCTAGATAGGATTAGATGCACAGCATACTTGTTGCTGAATAGATAAGTCTGCCTTCAGATTTTATTAGGTAGACACAAAGAAAACTTGATTTCCTTTTTTTTTTTTTTTTTTCAAGCTTTGGTTTATTCTTTCATTTACATGAGAAGATTTTTTTCAGCTTAATTTTTTTCTGTTTCAGAGTGACAGGAGCCTTCTGTTCTTTTGCAAGAGCTAGAGACCATTAAATACTGTTGAAATGAAAAACAAAATCCAACGTAAAAATGCTAAGACCTTGTAGGGAGGGTGTGAGGGAGAAGAGCCTATTTCCACCTTATGCAATATAGACTTGGTATCTTATAAATAAGAGAAAAAATAGCCTTTGAAAAAGGCAAACATGAGGAGGAGGAAGCAATAGAATTCAGACTTGGCCAGCCTGTACAGCAAAACAGAACTTTGGGGGTGTTCAAAATACAAAAATACAAGCCACAAAATAGACCCTGGTCCCTGCTCTCTTCCCAGCCCTATCACTTCTGTTTCACCCACCCCTGCTCAAGAAGACCAAACAGAAACACTGTTTCACAGTAGTAGCACATTTTATTGTGGTAGATAACAGGCAATAGAAAACATAAGAAAAGAGCTTACTCAGAAAAATATCAAGGGACCAGGAAATTACTCTTCTCGGTTAACTTTTGGTTGTTCAAGTTTTTAACAGGAGCAACAAAGACATCATGAGATGCTTGACAGATCCCTTTCTGCTAGTTAGGTATCTGATCTACTCAAATTCCTCTCCACATGACTGCTTATGAAGTTTGTGTTTGTGCAATTGAATTTGTGTCATCTTCATGTAGTCCTCGAACCTGACTGTTTTTACTTAAAGCCTCCTTTCCTCAGTAAGTGGGACTTAATATTTTCATTGATTTTAAGGGCTTCTGCCCCATCAGAGTGCTGTAAAAAAGCATTTAAAGACCGAAAATCTACCTTCACGCACTGCACCTGGTTTTCTTTACTCTCTAGGAGCCCTCCCCAAGGAATAATCTATAGTGCCCCCAGTGGAAGAGCTCTGAATTATTCGGAGACCCTGAAGTCATCCATCGTTAGAGATGGTTGCTGAGGCAGTTTTAACACCTCCTTAATCACAGTGTAGTTGTGTGGGGATCCCATTCCTGAATCACATGGAGTCCACATGTAAGCACAGATGTTATGTGCAAGTAAGTTGTCTGACTGTGTGACCTGGCTTTCAATGATTTAGAAAGGGATAATGTGGGATCAGGTTTCTGTAATTCTAAAACAAAAAACTTTTACTCACATATGACAGACTAGAGAAGAATTTGTGAAGCTGAACTTGTGAACTTTGTAATAAACTCTGTCTGGATGACGGACTTCTCTTTTCTATAAAGTAATTGCATACAGCTTGCAAGTGTCTTCCTGTCGATTGGAGTGACCAATTCCTTGGTGGGTTCATCAGCTGTACACCTGAGCACTACAATAAACTCAGCGGAGGAAGTTCTCATGCTTTTGACTCAGCTAGCTATCATGTTCACTTGTAGAACAGAGACGTGAAGGATGTTGCACTTAGAGACAGCATGAGATTGTAGGAGTTCCCTGCTCATTACTGTTTCTCAGATCACAAGACTATGCTATTCTTGTGCTGCACTTCAATGAGGGAGGCTCTTTCCTTCAGCCTTCTTCTTTTGTTTCATTTGTTTTTTTTTGTTTTATTTTTTTTTTGTTCTACATTATTATGTTGAAATTTAATAATCTCTGAAACAGACTAAGATGTTCTCTATACCTTCTCAGCAATGTTCCTTATGTTTGTGCTATCCTTAAAATGAATTCTTTAGTTATCTTTTGCTTTCCTTGGGGTGATGTCCTGTTCTGCATTTTGTTCAGCAAGAGGCAAAGAATGATTTTTCTAATTTTTTTCTTCTTTGAATTTTTTTCTTCTTTGAATATAGTCAGGGTATATAAGAAATGCAGACAGGGCAGTAAAATGTAAAAGAGATACAGACAGTAGAAGCACTTTACTGATAATAGAATAGCAGCAAAGTATGGTATGGATGGCACAATACAGATGAAGCTGTACTGGAAATGTTCTGTTTATTACCAGTAAATGAAATAATCCACATGGAAGGTACCAATCTGTTTTTGGGTTTTGTTTTTTTTGTTGGTTACATTTTTACTTTGTTTTGTTTTTTCCATATAAGTGTATTTAGATTTGTTCACCTCCTCCAGATACTACTTAGAAAAACTAATGAGTTTAAAAATCTCCACAGAGAGATTGGATTTCTGTGAAAACAAAAGAAAAATAATTGTACGTAACAAAATAATGAAATACAAATAAATAAAAATCATGCTATGCAGATATGACATAACAAATGCATGTGCTGCTGTGACCTATAAGAAATGGTGTAAGGATTGCCTGGCTCTGAGCTCCACAAACAGGTTTCGGTAATGTCTGGGGCATCAGGCGACTCATGAGGGGTTGTAAAAGCGACTCAGCCGTGGATTGCCTTGAGGCTCCATCTCTGCAGACCCCTCCTGGGGAGCTGTACAGACCCCTCAGACCTGAGCTGCTCTGTAAACTGAGGCTGAACCGGGCAGCGCTGCATCATTCAAAGACCTGGAAACCTGCATTCAGCCTCGAGTTCCTTCAACAAACAATATGCCCTGAGTCCCAGTCAAACCCCTATTCAGCTGCCTAAAAAATAAGACAAAGGTCGACCATTGGGCCACTATTTGGAGTCAATGGGCCCAGACAGTGTGGGGACATGCAGGAGATAAGGCGTGAGATAAGGGGAACACTGTTAATTTCAGCCCAGGCCTGCCCACTGCTACGTAGATTAAAGAAATAAACCAAATAAGCCCCTTGCATTTGGGCTGAGAATGGGGAGACGCTGCTCCAGCTCAGTGAGGAGACCCTTCCCCTTGGCCAGGCCGCTGGCTGAGGCACCGCATTGGGAGATGCTTCTCCAGCTCCGTGTGGAGACCCTTCTCCTTGGCCAGGGTGAGGCTTAGGTAACGCATTGGGAGACGCTTCTCCAGCTCTTTGAGGAGACCCTTCCCCTTGTCCAGGGTGAGGTAACGCACTGGGAGCCGCTTCTCCAGCTCTGTGAGGAGACCCTTCATCTTGGCCAGGGTGCGGCTGAGGGAACGCATTGGGCGCCGCTTCTCCAGCTCTGCGAGGAGGCTCCATCCCCTTGGCCAGGCTTCGACTGAGGTAATGCATTGGGAGCCCTGACCTGGAGAGGGGTGAGTGAACATTTGAGATCCTTTAACTTTGTAGTGCTCGGTGATTGACTAACACATGGGTAGTAGTGAGTTGTGGTGTGGTCTGTGGATCTGCTGCGGTTGTAATACTGAATCCCATGAATTGCCGGTGGGCGGTAATAGTGAGTTTTGTGACTGTGTTGCGGGACACAATACCGCATGTCGTGACTGGGCTGTGTTGGCAGTAGTACATTTTGTGAATCTGGTTGTTGTGAAATCGTAGTCGTACTTTTGAACTGCAGAAGTGCATTTCTCCGTTGTATCCATACCTTCAAGTGACATACTGAAAGGGCACGTGGAAATAATAATAATAA
>VXBZ01006677.1:877436-919131 GCA_013399135.1 Heliornis fulica
CTAATAATAATAATAATAATAATAATAATAATAATAATAATAATAATAATAATAATGTTATTGCTATTGTTGCCACTGTTCAGTCAACTGTCTTTTCATCACAAATATATATAGAGGAATGTAAATGCAAAAAGAAAAAAAAAATCCTATGAGGGAAATTGCTCGTTTTAGTGTGGAAATCTTAAAAAAATCTTAAATAATTTACCTAAGATAAACGACTGAGTTTGAAGAAGTATTTGAACATGTCAGATAGGAAGCTTTACAGTCCCATTCTTCAAGGACAGAAGAACATATTTGGGATGCCAGAATCATCTTTTATTACTTCAATCAATACTGTGAAACATTTTAATCTTTAAAAATGTAAGCGGACATGGTTACACTGTTTTCTTGCAATCTAAATAAGGCAAAGTTTATGTTTATGTCTGCTTAGTATTTAAGTGGTTTTGGTTAGCTTTTTGTCTGTGGAAAGCCTTGACTCATCTCTTTCTCCTGCATCTGATACTGTCTGATCCTGGAAGTTCCTCCTGGTCTAACTAGTTGGCCCGTACTGCCTCAGGTGTCACTCATATCTTCATCTCATATCATTACTTGTTCCCCATAGAATTTGATACATAGTACTACCACTAGAAGAATTAGGAGGAAATTATATATATATATGTAGGACCATCCATTGGCACAGCTCTTTCATTGAATAACCAGAGACCAGAATAGGTCTTTCAACCAAAACTTTTCACATTAAGTCTCAGAATCTTCTCATTTATCAAACTACAATGGCTTAATAAATTTACTAAGTTTAACACATTACCTAAGTTTCAAAAATGAACTGAAAAATTACTGTGACAAAGCATCAGAGATTCTTCCAAGGCAGCAGGTGTTATGGGATCATGACCATTCTAGCTTGTCTCCATAGCTGATAGAGATTGGGTTTTCTAGGACTGATTGAATGGAGAAGAGTTACTACAGAGATACTGAGAAAAGACAAGTAGTAAGCTGTAGTTTTCAATTCCAATGTAAATACTGGAGCATGTTATAATTTAGATATTACATTGCTTCCAAGTAAGGCTAAGCCAAGCTTATGAATGTCCATCACTTAAGATCTGTCAAATTCAGGATTAGGGAGATATATCATCCATGCAATAAAAAGGACAACTACCGGTACAGTTTGCCTTGATAATGGAGATGCTTTGTGCTGTTAGACAAAAATGTAACATTGCTAGCAAAGCCATCTACAAACCAGTACTTTGATGTTGTAATATGTTGTAAACTGTTTTGGCCACCAAACCACTTGAAAGCTGGTTAACTGCCACGGCAGAAGAGACTCCAGATTTGCTGTCATGCACCCCTTTGGACAAAACACCTTTGAGATTTCCTAGAGAAGTATTTCACAGAAATTCTGTCAGCCCAGTGGAAAAGGCAACTTCACAGATTTTAAATACATTTATATACATTGTTAGTTGAGAAAGTGATTTTGAACATAGTATGCAGCACTGACTGCCAGCCTACAATAAAAATGATGCTAGATTGGAAATTGCAGAAAGAGTCTGCAAGGATGATTATAGGTCTAAGATTTTGGTTTTTTTCTGATGGAGGATTTAGGAAGCTGACTTTGGGTTTTTTTAAAGAGAAGAAGAGAGCAGCAGATATAATCAGAGCCCACAAGTGCCAGTGAAAGTGGATATTTCTGATGACATAGTTCTCCTCAAACTAAGAGAGAAAAGTTAATAAGAATCAGGGGTTAGAAGCTGATAGAAGATGATGTATTTTTAAATACAGGCCTTAACTGTTAACCCTGAGCAGGAAATTATATAAAAAACCCCAAACCAAACCAAACAAAACAAAAACCCCACAAACAAACAAACAAACAAAACCCCCCAAAAACACAAAAAAAAAATAGAAAAAAAAAAAGAAAAAAAGAGAAAGACTCCTCCTATTCTCCTAAATCTCTAGTCACATTCTTTGGAAAATGATTACCCAGCCCCAGGAATTCCATGGTGAAAAGCTACTGTTTGTGTCAGCCAGCTCAGTTCAGATCAGCATTTTGTCTTTAAAATTCTGTGAAATTAAGCTTCTGTACACAACCAGAGGAGAAAAGCCCAGCTCAGGAGATGTAGGCTAAATATGGAAGTGGAAAGGAGAGTGAAATTATGTACCCCATGTCAAACCGTGGGTGGCACAATCATAAATAAAACCAGGCTTCCTGATTCTCAGTGTGTTTCTATATATGTTTGGCCACAGAAGTTACTATTATAGTATCTAGGGATAGTCAGAAAAGTGCATTTCTTTTTATAAAAAACATTGATTTTTTAGAAATAGCAAATAAACACCTGAAGGCTATTTAAAAAACTCTGGCTGAAACTCAAGAGTTCTGCTCTGATAGGATTAGAAGAGAAACATATAGCTATGACATAAGAGAACAATTTGGTAAGATTTTAATCAAAATTGTGTTTTCCAGCCACCAATATTCAGATTTGTTATGACTAATTAATTTTTTAATTGTTATTTTAACCCAAAACATTAAAGCTTTTTTTTATGCATAGTAGATGTTTCAAAATGTGTGAAAGTGAGCAAAAAAATTCCTTTAGTAGTTTCAACAGAAAATTTCAGTCACCTATTGTAATGACAGCTAGCAGTAATAAAATACCAGTATTTCAGTGTGTTATCATCCAAAAGAGCACGTGTATATCTGAGAGCTAAGTATTATTGGTGTGCATATTTTCATAACAGACTCATAAAATCATATTTTCATCATTGAACTAGGAACCTGCTTGCTTTGAAAATATTGTTTTCTTTTCCTTTAATTTTTATTAGTTACCAAATAGTTAAGATCAGAATTAACAGAATAGACAATTAAAAGACATTGTCATTAACACTTGCAGTATATTTTAGTTTAAGAGTGGAGGATAGTTCTTGCTTTAGGCAAATAGACTGAGATATTTCAAATCAAGCTATTGCTGTGAGCAAATTGTTTTAATCATCAAGTCATTTTATAATTGTATGCATTTTTAATAAAATATAAATCATATACATTCTAATTACATATTTCAATATATATACTAGAGATGCATGTTATTTATTTCTAAATGTTGTTAAAGATGGATGCATACATACATAACTTATATTGGCTAATGTATTAGATATTTGGTATTCAAAAGTTTCATATATTATGTTTATTAAATGAGATTCACACGACACATTAACAGACCATATTTTTTTTAAATTTCATTAATTTTATTGTCAGATGCATAATTTGTAACTTTATTCAATCTGGAAAAATACTGGACTCAAATTTCCATGTGTAGAAAGTTATTAATGACTACACTGATGCAAGTTTCTATGACAACATATTGCTGTGCAGGATTGGGAGGGATTTTACAATGGTAAGGTGGTTTAAGAATTGAGTTCAGCATGAAATAGGACCAGTATACCATTAGGAACTGGCTTGAACCTGTATAGAAATTAATAGACATATGAAACCCTTCTGTCTCACCCTGCTGCATAGCTCTACTTAACAGGGCACAGAAGCTGTGCATCTGTCCCCTTCTCCACCTGAGACAACCCTGAGGCTGGGACCCAGCAGTAGCTTGTTCTGGGATGTTCTGTAACAAGATGTTTGAGTATAATTGAGAGTTTGTGCTAATACAGTTAAAACTAGAAGTGAAACTGTCCTGGAGAGGTAAACTGGCAGGATAAGGGAAGTTACTGTGCACTCTGGCACCACTGCACACTCAGCCCCTTTCACCACTTACTCTAACGCTGTGGCTCTTCAGTATTTTGTTTCAGGTATCAGGTATCAGGTATCAGGTAAGATACTAAGGGTGCCTAACTGCAGAAAAATGCAATTGTCTTTGGAAGGAATTGATTGGTTTTTAGATCTTAGATCTCCTTTACTACCTGGATGTTTTATTAGATTAGTTGTGTGTCTTTAGCTTTGTTTTCTTTCTTAAATACCCTCTCTTTTCAAACACCTCTCACATAGTATATTAGTTGCCAGCTTCCCATGATGGATGTGGATATTGAGTAAATTAATAGAGGAAGGACTAATGAAGCTGAAAGTGGTAACTGTTCAGAGAACATTAGCTTTCTGATATCAGATTTGGTGGATCAGATCTCATGGTCCAAATCTACAATTAACAGTAGATTTCCCATGTGATAAGAAATTTACTTACAGAATCACAGAATGTTAGAAGTTGGATGGGACCTTGAAAGATCATCTAGTCCAACCACCCTGCCTGAGCAGGATCACCTAGAATAAATCACACAGGAACGCATCGAGATTGAATTGTCTCCGAAGAAGGAGACTCCACAACCTCTCTGGGCAGCATGTTCCAGTGATCTGTCACCCTCACAGTGAAAGTTTTTCCTTATATTCATATGGTACTTCCTATGCTCCAGCTTGGACCCATTTCCCCTTGTCCTATCACTGGCCATCACTGAGAAGAGCCTGGATCCATCCTCCTGACACTCACCCTTTACATATTTATAAATATTTAAGAGGTCACCCCTCAGTCTCCTCTTCTGGGTTAGAGACCCAGCTCCCTCAGCCTGTCCCCATAAGGAAGATGTTCCACTCCATCATCTTGGTGGTCCTGCGCTGGACTCTTTCAAGGAGTTCTATGCCCTTCTTGAACTGAGGGGCCCAGAACTGGACACAATATTCCAGGTGGGGTCTCACCAGGGTAGAGTAGAGGGGGAGAAGGACCTCTCTTGACCTACTAACTGTGACACCTTCCTATCTGTACAACGCTTCCCCTTGCATATGTTTTTTTCTCTCTCACCTTCTCTGGTGTATGCATATGTTTAAGAGGTAAGACTGTCAAGGGCCACCACAGAGGCAGCCACGTTTTAAATGGAATGAGAGGTGATCTCACCTCTGAGGCTGAACTCAATTAATGTTATTCAGGAAAAGGTACAGCCTAACACTGTGTTGAAGAAAGGAAAGGAAACCAAAGTGCAGATAACTTTCCTACTTGAAGTACATATGATGTTTCTGTACTTCATTGACTGAGGCCTGAAAAAGCAGTCTTCATAACACCAAAGTGCTAAAATTTAAAGTTTCTGTAGTGTTAAAACTAACCTAGTCATCTTTTTTTTAAATAAAAAGTTTATTTTTAGAAAACAAAACAAAACCCCTTCTTTGACAATTTCGCTTCTTAGCCATGAATAAGGTAAAAGTGAAGTTTTTATATGTGAAATTACTATTTATGTAAGAAACACGTTTTCTATCCAAACACTTCTTGTGAGTATTAAACAGCTTTTTACATGTTATTCGGTCTGACAGCTCAGGCCCCTGGGATTCTTTCTTACCTGATATGGACTTTAAATAGACATTCAGGCGTTATGACGGTTCATTGGTCTGGAAGAGAGAGCAGGTTAAGGTATCCTTTTTACAGCAGCACCATATCACTGCAGCGATACATTTTGGTACCAGTCTGGACTTACACATTATTAAAGCCAGTGGTTTGGGAAATTGGAAGGTGAAAGAAAAGTTTTTTGTGGATTGTGAATTTTTTTCTGCTTCTCTGGGTAGGACTCATTTTACTTACATTTTAATTACCTAACAGTTAGGTGTCCAGTGTCCTTACAGAATCTGTGAAGGAGAGAAACATGAGACAACAATTTCACCTCTCTCTCAAACCCATTTTAGGATGAGGTCAGTAATTTTTTAGGACATGCCTGTTGATTTGAATATAATATAACAACCAAAAGGAGTAGTTTATAATAGATGCTTTTTCAGCTAGATATAAAACGCATCATATCATGTTTTGGAGATCCCTGCTCTTTTGGACTTCTCTGATGAGAGTAGTCTCATATAAAAGTTCTCTCAATAAATTCTCCACCCAGACCCAAGATTAAGCACATGTTCACAGTCAGCATACATACATAGAGCACATATATACAGCACATCTACACATTGCTGACCACACGGATCAACACAGACACATCAATTCAGCACTCAAACAGAAATAGCACCAATAGCCTCATCCTGTTGCCTTCTCCAGCTGATAAGGATGAAGGTCTATCATTAGGAAACCTATACTGTGACATTTTAGCCAGCAGCTTCTCCCGATCGCAGCCTGACCAGTTGCTGACATAGGAACCTGTCGTGCTGCTGCCCTACTTCAGTTACTTGTGCATGCAAATACAAATGCATGCAGGAACAAACATTATGGGCCCTACCAGTAACAGGCATAAGACACTCAGTCTGCCTTGCAACTGGACTTTAAACCCTCTGACCTCCAGCTGACTCATGTGCATAAATGCACATATGCAAATAGGTGTCTCAGCTGAGACCTTACAGTGTCCAGTAGTGGGTTTGGACCTCCTGGTTCCTCTTGTAATCAACTGGTAGACCTTCTGGTATCTCAGTTTGTCCCAGACTTATGACCACTTCAATACCGGCCTCCTGAGTTCAGTGTGAACTGATAGTGTGAACTGATAGTATTTACACTGTATTCACACTGTATGCACAAGCTCCAGTTTCTCCAGTTGCTGGTATCCAGAAATGTGGGCCTTTGATGTTCTCATTCCAATTGCTGTCCATTGTACTTCTGGGATTCTTGAACTATATCTTCCTGGCATGAAATGTGTCATCTGCTCAATAGAGCATGGCTCCTTCTATAGCCAAAGAGCATAATGACAAACTAGAAATGCAGGTTATTGGTGACATACCTAAAAGCCAAATTTGACCTAGACAGCGTAAGTGTCCTGGGTTTGGCTAGGATGCAGTTAATTTTCTTTCTAGTAGCTGGCGTGGTTCTGTTTTTAGGATTTAGGATGAGAGTCGATTCTATCCTAAACCATGACAGTAAGATTAGTTGAAAAAAAAAGTCCTGCAATTCTATGTGGCTTCCAGCAAGTTTCACTTTAATTTCACATATCCTTTTCAAAAACCAGTTTCCTCAGCAAATGTTGCCAAAGACAGAAGCTGACTTGATTTCTAAAATAGTAGTTAACATGTTTGTGGGACAGATCTCAAATTTCCAAGTGATCAAGTATCATTGTATTGATATTAAATTCATATTTGTAAGGGTATCAAAATGAACTAAAAGCCAATATCAGATTATTGAGTGTAAGACTGTTATGCTGGGAAAGTACTCATCTTCAAAAGCATAATGTACTTCAGCTGTGAAAAAAAAAAAAAGTTGTTTACCTTAATTTGAAAAATGATATTGGTTATAGACTTTCTGGTGCTATTTCCCAATGTAAGTACAATGCTAACTGATATTCAGTGAAGGCCTGATTTCACAGCTTTAAATAGAATAGGTCTTGCCTAGTTGTGAAATTATCATTTACTTGCTAAGTAGGCTGTGTGCTAGTACTGGATGAAGATAAGGTTCCAGCAGTCAAATTAAAACATATTCAAATGTGTCTTTTTGTATCAGCTTTTTTACACTTGTGTAGCAAATATTATTCATAGGATCTATAGTAATTTTCTCTCTCTCATTAAGCGATAGTGCTGAACACTGAGCAGTGAATAGCAGGAGAAAGTATTCTTTTATGTTAATTGATTTTTAAAGTAGCCCATGAGCTAGAAACAATTCAGAACTACTGAAAATAAAAGTCTCACAGAGCAAGCAATTTTCATGAATATTTCATTTAAAAAGATGAATTGTGGATTTTTTTTTTCTTCACTGAAGTACTATAATTACTGTAAGAGTGAAACAATAAACAGAATCTAATGCCTGATTCTATCTTATATAACTGGATAGTCTTTTCATAACAAAAATATTACATTAATTTTCTTGTATAAGGAGACTAATGTGATTGTTATAAAGCAAATTGAATAAGATAGATATAATCAATATTATTGAAGTGAAAAAGCTCCAGAGAACTGGAAAATGGTTAATAGGAAGCCAACAGTCATTCAAGGGAATCTCCAGGAACTGGAGAGTAACGGTACAATTTCCAGAAGAACCTCTAATGAATAACAGAATTAGTGGACACATGGATAAATAGTGAGTGTGTGCCAACATAGCCTTTGGGAGGAATTGAGGCCTTATATACATACTGAGGTACTTTAAATAATCAATAAATACGTCGATTTATTTATAGACAAAGAAAGGCATCAAGGAACCTCACAGAATACTCTTACCAAAATTAAGCTGCCGCAGTATAAAATGGAAGTTCCTTGTATGGTGGAATAATTTGTTAATTGCTAGGACAAGAGGGACAGGAGTAAGCAATCACAGAGTATATGTAGGTCAACCATGGAGTTCCTCAGTCTCTGTCCTGAAAAAGGGGTGTTGATAGTGAGTCAACACATTTTGCTGATGATATCAAGTAATTTATGGTAGGAAAAACAGCAATTGATATCTTCTAGAAGATATTACAACACTGAATACTTGAGCAATAAAAAGCAATGACATTCAATGTAAATAAATGTAAAGTGATGCTAAAGCAATAATGCAGTCCAAACTTTAAGTGGAAAATTATTAATTCTGACTGGACTGTTATCACCCAGGAACAAGACCTAGGGTTATGATTCTATATGATTCTGTGAAAATATTAGAAGATAAGCATTGTCAACAAAACAAACTGAATATTCAGAAAAAAATAAAGAACATCATTATGCCACTGTACAGGTCCACAGCGTGTCCACATCTTCTTTAGGGTATGATATTCTCACCCATCCCTAGCATATTTAAAAATAAATAAATAAATAAAGTAGAAATAAAGAGTTTCAGAGAAAAGCATAAAGGATGATCTAAGATCTGGAACAGGTTCTGCACTGATGTGTAGTGTAGTTTTTTTTCAACCTACAAACAGACAACTCAGGAGGATATTAATAAGACCTATTAAGAGCAGGTCCCCTAAAGAAGATGGATGCAGATCAGTTGTTTGCTGTCTTTTCCAGTATGAAACCAAAAGAGCTAATGGAAATGAACCTAAAGGAAAATAACAAGTGGCAAATTGAAAAGAAATTAAAAATAGCAGTTTTCATACAGAATAAAGAATCTTCCCAGGGTACTGTTTACAAGGACAGCTGTCCATTTCTAGAAGTCACTGACTCATAAACTGCTGGAGGCAAGGAGAGTATTTTTGGGAAGTATTAATATTTCTTGTCTGATACCATCACCCAGATACTCACTGTTGGTCACTGTCAGATAGAATAGTAGAATAACTGTATCTCAGTTTTGACACAATATGGCTGTTTTTACATGACAATCATCAGATCCAACCACCTGCATATGGTCAAGGGTAGAGCACAAAGAGAAAATTTTTTTCTTTGGAGACAATTCTCTCTTTAGAGAGCGATTTAAAAATAGATTAAGTATTCAAGGAGCTTACTTGAAAAGACTTAAGAATATACCAAGAAGCTTCAAAAATCATCAGCATGTATGGTGTTTTGAGTGTGCTAGATCATTAAGCTTTCTTTGAAGTATTTTCTCCCCACTGTGGAAACCAAATAGGTTTCTCTAGTTGTGCTTTTGCAGTTGTTGGTAAGAACTCAATTCAATCAACTGAACATAAGTAGGTACTTTGTGCTGTTTGAAATGGCTTGTGGTATCTGAGAGGCTCAAGAGGCTGGCAGGCACAACACAAAAGTTAAATCAGACCTTTCTGGAGTATGAGCTTGAAATCAAACAGTGTGGCACACCAAATGGCACTAAACTCCAACTTTTAACTGCAAAGTAACTGTCTGTGTAACTGCACCTAAGTCATCGCTTGTGACGTGATGTGACTTGCTCTCTACAATTACCTGAAAGGAGGTAGTTCAGAGGTGGGGGCTGACCTTTTCTCCCTAGTGATAAGAGATAGGACAAGAGGAAATGGCATCAGGTAACACCAGGAGAAGTTGAGATTGGATATTGGGAAAAACTTCTTCCCAGATTATTAGGCCTTGTAATGGGCTGCCATCCATGCAGATATTTAGATGTGGTGCTGAGAGACATAGTTTAGTAGTGGGTGGCAGGTTAGGGTGATGTTCTAAAGGGTTCCTTTCAAGACAGTTCTATGACTGTGGTTCTATGTCTTAGCCCAAAACATCAGTGAAACATTATCTCCCTTTTTACTTCATGAACTAACAATGGACAGTTATCTGTATTCTGTTTTCTCCATTTCTTTTCAAGGTACCACATTGCTCAATCGTACAAATAACATTTAAAAAACCAAACAAAATCACAAAATTAAGTCCAGGCTTATTATCCATTACTAACCAATATTGTCACTCCTCCTTTGTCATTCTTTTTCTAAACACTATCTGATTCTATTTCTACAATGTGACAGAATGTGCACAACCCATTTGTTAGGCAATAGTTAGGCAGTAGTTCTTCATCAGTTCTTTAATGAAGTATACAGACTCAAACACTAACTTTTTATTTGCTAGTAGAAATATATCTCAGTAGAAAAACAACTTCAAAAGAATCAAACAATAATGAGAACTTGTCTTTAGTTAAGTGTTTCACCAAATAGTAGGGAGAGGAATCTTAGGGAGCCATCATTAAATTTAATGAGACTGAGCATCTGAACTCTACCCCACCCAGGCAGCAACAGCAAGATGTAACTGTGACACTGCCAACAATGCAGATGTAAAAATAGAAATAGTCATTATTCTTCTGAAGTGAAACAAATTTTATTGTCTTTTTTTTTCCCCGACTACCTCTGCCAATAAAACATTGTTGTGTTACAAGCTAACATGTTAACATCACAGAATAGAATAGAATCATAGAATCATACTGGTTGGAAGAGACACTTAATATTACAAAGTCCAACAATTAACCTAGCCCTGCCCAGTCCAATCATTAAACCATGTCCCTAAGCACCATGTCTACTCGTCTTTTAAATAACTCCACAGATGGTGACTCAACCACTTCCCTGGGCTGCCTGTTCCAGTGATTGATAACCTGAGGAGAGGTTTCAGAGAGGAAATCTTGAGAGGAACCAAGTGCTGGGTATCTTACCTGTTTGTCTCACATACACATACATGCTTTAATTGGTCCATATGATAGAAATCTATCATCACTGCATTGCAAATCCAAGGAAACTTCTCTTTCCCTACATTGTGATTGGCTACTGATTAGGGCTGACAGCCATTCCAGAAGGCACACTTGTTTTTTTTTCTCTTTTACGCCAACACAGCATCTGCGGGTGCAGGGGATCAGTATTGTCCCAATGAGAAATATTGTCAAACTAGAACTAGCATTTACACTGACATCCACAACTGTAGTGACATTTTTCCAACCCCTTACTCATACTACATCCAACTGAGATGACTCACCTAAGGATTGATCTGAGAGGGGTGGTGTGGGTAGGAATGGGAAAAATCCTTCTGTAGTCTGGTGTGTTAGGTCACTTCCCTCTGTGAAAGACATATACCTAAATTCACA
Source organism: Heliornis fulica (assembly GCA_013399135.1). Classification (NCBI taxonomy): domain Eukaryota; kingdom Metazoa; phylum Chordata; class Aves; order Gruiformes; family Heliornithidae; genus Heliornis; species Heliornis fulica. The sequence goes on from VXBZ01006677.1 coordinate 888,764, forward strand.
AGCCATTTCTCGTTACTGTTAAGGACTATTCAAGGACAAAATAATAACATACATAGTGGGACATTTAAATGGGACTTGAAGAGCATACTTTGGAGTAGGTTGAGGTTAGATAAAGTACTGTATTATCCTCCAATAACTTCCATATGTATTAAAGTACAGAGATAGTAACACATTCGCTGTCCTATTTTCTTAATCCTCTTGCTTGTGGAGCTGTGGCGTGGGTGGAAATCAAGATTAAAAGATAGGAATCTAGATAACTGTGCTTAGCTAAGCCCTGAAAAATATTAATTTTGTCTTTGAACTGTGCTAGTCATGGTGGGGAGTAAATTAATGCAGGATTAGAAACATTTTATACAAGATGTGATACAGGGCCAAACTGAAGAGCCCTATTCCCTGTTAATTAAACCACACAGTTCATATTGTTAAAAAATACCGATTTAAGGAGCAGAACTGCAAATTAGAAAATATTTTGGTCTGCTTATGTTTGATTTTAATTAACTGAAGACATACTAATTTGACAAGTGTTTCACAACACAGAACTTGCAAAGGGACAGTTGAAGGTTATGCTTCATCTGTAGGCTATATTTTAAGTACAACTGCATTTAAAAAGTTTTAAATACATACTCCAGCCTTACAACATAGGATATAATGCTTCAATGTAGGCTCTTTTTCAAGCAAATGTTTTTGCTTAGCTAAAATTATTGGTTAAATATTTCTGGACTTCACCACTGTATGCTTCAACAAACACAACTGATCATTTTGTTTTGTTCAGAATTCTAGAAATAGCATGCATACAGTGGAATGCAGCTCACTAAACATCATTCTAGAAGGGGGGTCATCCCATGCTAAAGTAGGTGTGTAGGGTAAAATGTAATTCAGTCTCCAGAAGTAAAAATCTGACTTCAGTGATAAAAGAGGAAGCTAAAGTGATGAATTTAAGAATTGAATGCTTGATTTTAATTTTTTTTCACAGAATTTCATAGAATTTTAGGGATTGGAAGGGACCTCCAGAGATCATTGAGTCCAACGCCCCTGCCAAAGCAGGTTCTCTAGAGTAGGTCACACAAGTAGGTGTCCAGGTGGGTCTGGAATATCTCCAAAGGAGACTCCCCAACCTCCTGGGCAGCCTGTTCCAGTGCTCTGTCACACTTATCCTGAAGAAGTTCTTTTGCATATTGATGTAGAACTTCCTGTGGTCGAACTTGTGACCATTGCCCCTTGTCCTGTCCCCACAGGCCACAGAAAAGAGGTTGGCCATCTCCCTTTGTCTCTCTTTTCATCAAAAGATGAAAACAAAGCAAACAAAAAAACCCAACCCTGGTGAACCTCACTTTTTAGGTTACTGATACCAGTTTTATTTAGGCAAATAATATGTTTTCTTGTTGAATCAAAGTAGGAATGATTCATTTAGTATTGGATTTTCTGCAGAACTCAGTGAGTTTGGGATTTCTTTGGAACTGACTCTAGATTTTTCTGTCTGGGAATCTGAGATGCTGTTTCTGTTTCATATTGGTATATCAGCATCTCCCAAGTAGTAAATCTATGTGATGAATAATAGAAAACACAAAACTGCAGGTGAGGCATGGGACAACTCAAGTAGTTGAGTATGATGCCTTGGTATCTTCAATATTTAGGTGAGAAATATGGAGATAAAGAATTTCCTCTAATTTCTGTCTTAGATTTACTAAAAGCCAATTTTCCTTCCATTCGATGTGCTTCCACTGTGTGTATCTGTTTCTCTCCTTTCCATCAGCAATCATTAATTACTCCCATTACGGATACTTCTCATGCTGATTCTTCTGCTCTGGAGAGAGGGATTTCTCCCATAACAAGATTCTGCCTCTCACTAAAGAAATTTTTATAAATAGCTTGGCCCACTTCTCTCTGGAATCACCTTCTCTTCTATGGGTTGCAACATCATGACTGAGAACTGATTCTAGGTAGAGAGGCAGTAAAGAAAGGCAAAATCTGAGTCTGGTCAATCTCACACATAGTTGTGAGAAAGGAAAGGTTGTGGTCTCATAAAATATCCATCCAGTAGTTGAATATAGTGAGTGAGACTATGATGTCAGCTGAGACTACTGCTGCTAAAAAGAGGACCTGCTTCTGAATGTTGGAAAGCTTTCTAGAATGCCATTTCTGCTTTTCTGTTGTACAGTAAAATCAAGTGAACATTTGCAGGTTTGAGTAGTGGGAAGCAATTATATTTTTGTACTCTTGGAAGTCACAACATTTTGATTACTTCAGACTGATTTGCTTGCCCCTTTGTAGTTGTACTTAATACCACAGGGTTCAGATACTGATGATTGTTCCCTGAGCAGGAAGATCCCTAAACTTTCTGTAGAAAATTTAATATTTTAATACAATTTTTTGAGCAGCTATGTGATTAAGATTAGTGAATGGATCTTGTTAGAAAACCACTGCAGTCTACTTCTGAAGATAAAGATTAATTTCCACAGGATTTTTCAGATAATTTTGCTCTCTGAGCAAACTTATAGGTAAGTAACCACTTATAGGTATGTAAATCACTTATAGGTAAACACAAGAAGACACATAGTTCTTTTCACAATGAGCATTAAACTATTTTTAATACATAAGGCTAGTAGCACAGGCAATAATATAAAAATATGAAAAAGATATTATTTTACTGCCTGATGTCAAGTCTTGAGAAAACTCTTAGATGGGAAGTTTTACATATGAGTAAAGATTTAATCAAAGTCTGATAGCTGTTACAGAAATGGAATCTGTGGTCGTTTGACCCTGGATGGAGGCCAGATTCCCACCAAAGTCACTCTATCACTCCCCTCTTAGCTGGACGGGAGAGAAAATATATGTTGAGAGGCTTTGGAGTCGAGAGATGATTCTGCAATTAGTGGAACAGACTCAAGACAGAAGAAAAGCAAGAAAACTCTAATTTATTACACTACACTACAGAAAAACACAGGAACCAGAGTCAGATAATGAGAAGTACAAAACAGCTCTTAAAATACTACATTCCCCCCCACCCCCCACCTTCTTTTCACACTTCACTCTGTTTATGATGTTTCTCTTGCCTGGGATGGCACAGGGAAAAGGGGGAGAAATAGGGAATGGAGGCTTCAGTCTTCAGTCAGTTCCTCATGAGTTGAAGTTGGCTAGGGGTGGGCATTTCTCACACTGTTTTCCTGTGGCAGTGTGGGGTGCCACTCGCAGTCCTCCACAAACCTCTCCATGTGGGTCCTTTCCCACAGGACCTCGGTTCTTCACCAACTGCCCCAGCATGGGTCACTGCTATAAACCCATACAATGTCTGTCAGTCTCTCAGTCTCAGACTGCTGGCCCCAGCCTGGTCCCCCACAGAGTCACATTACCCCCAGCAAACCTGCTCCAGTGTGGGCCTCCATCTCTTTCTGCCTCTTATCTCTCTCCGTGGGCTGCAGGTGCTGCCAGGGGCTTGATCCAATGTAAGTCACAGATTCTTCCCTATTCCTCCACCTGCTCCTTGGTGGGCTCCTGCCTGGCTCGGGTACCTCTCCATGGGCTACAAGTGGGGTCTCTTCATCCTCCATGGGCTGTGGGATTACACCCGCTTCACCATGGTATTCTCCACAGGCCACAGGGAATCTTCTCTCAGCGCCTCTTCCTCCCCACCTTCACTGACCTTGGTGTCAGCAAAGTTTCTTACATCTTCTCACTCCCTTCTCTGGTGGCAAAATGCAGCTGTTTGCATTTTCCAGTCTCTAAAATGTGACTCACAGAGGTGCTATGACCAGTGCTGACAGGCCCAGACAGCCTTGTCAGCAATGGAGTTTGGAAATTTGGCCTTGGGAGCACAGCTGGAATTTGCTTTGTCAGACTTTTCTAGCCACTTCTTAAAGAAGCCACATTGCAAACCCACCACAGAATCATAGAATCATAGAAATCTTCAAACTTTTCTCACAGTCTTTTGAAGTAGGATCTCTTGATCAAGTCAGCCTGTGGAGACAAGGAGCTGGAAAAGCCATGTCTTTTTGCCAGTAGACGAGAACTGGAAAGGTGAAACAGAGTAGGAGATTTAGAAAATCTTCAGAGGAACTGTAATAGGAAAATGTGCAGACCTAGCAGCTCTACCTCATCCCAGTATCATGTGTATCATTCCTCTGCTATTAGGAACAAGAGAGTTGTACAGCAAAGCAACATGAGGATATATACAGAACTTGCATTTCCTTCAGGTTATACCCTGAAGGTATATACATATATATAAGCCCTGATACTACTTAGCACACTGGTATAGACTCAACTTTAGAGAACTCAGGTCCTAATAGCATGTAACTAGTGCTTTTCCTGATGTTCTGACATAGAGTACTGAATTGGACTGTGACTAGGGAAAGTTCCTTAGAGTAGCTGAGAAGACTATGTGCTCATAAAAGACTATTCACACTGTTTTAATGTATATGTCTAGTAGGCTGACCAAGCTAAGACTAAGCTCACAAGGTTTCCTATATAATCAACAGAGGGAAAAGCCCCTCCACAGATGATTTGGGACTTGCAAACTAGGTCAGGCTCTCTGTTACTCTCTAGAGGAGCCAACCTTTTGGGGGTGGGGGAGTGGGGAGGGGGGGAAAGGCCTGAGCAGGGATCTTTTTTTCTCACCAAATTGCAAAAAAATTGACTGGTTGCTACTGGTAACTCTGCAATCATGACATCACAATTCAGTCTGCCGCCCTCACTCGAAGTAAAAAGAACACCTTTTGGCACTTAAATAAGTCTCTGAATCACTCACAATCAGATTCAGGCCTTTGAAAGAACCTACTGGTAAGAGAATCTGTCTTACCAGGGTGGTGACAGCTGCTCATAGTCTCTGAAATGCACAGACGCCAAGCTCCCCATAGTGGTATTGCTTTGACTGGGAGCATCTGTCTGCACACAACTTATGGACTGCAATTTTATTTCAATGAACTATCTGTATTCCTGTTGGGTCCTATGTCTTGTACTCCTTATGTGGAAAAGGGTACTTACAGCATAGTACTTACATCTCTGTCTTAAATTACCTCATTTCAAAGGCTATTATTTACTGAAGATTTGGTCTAGTATATGAAAAGCCATATTCCTTATTAGAGGTGTTGGATTTTCATAAAGGAAAATAAAGAAAATTGATGTTAAAAGTAAGAATCTTTGCTTTGCTTAAAGAAGTTCTGTCTTACTGGCTGTATGCAAGTATTTTTTATACAAATCATAGCAGACCATACATGGGATCTGAATATAGATGTCAAGCTAACTTTGGGAGATAGTGCCCATATAGCAGGGGATTATATAAAAATAATGCAGGTGCATGCCACAGCATAGTTATAATGAGAGAGGAATCCTCTGATGGGTAAGAGTCATGGTTGTGAATAGTGGCTCTTAAAGACTGATGCTGTACTAGTCTTGTAGATCTATGGCCACAGATATGCAGCACAGATTGATGAGATGATTGGACTGTAGTAAAAATTCCCCCAGTTTAGACTTCAGTCACAACTCTGTCGTGTTTTCCACCAACTTTTGAGTGATGTAAGAAGCGATATTAATCACATTGCCACCTTCTTCCAGGGTCATCCCTGCTTCCTGACCAATAAACACTCTTGAGACATTTATTGACAACCACCTGTCCTTCTGAGAGTTGCTAGATAATGAAGTGGCCTTTCTTAATTTCCTCCAAACCTTCAGAGAATTTGCTGAAGAAATTCAGGTGGAAGGCATATTGAAACCTCAAGCCTTTAGAAAAGCACTGGAAAGCATTGACTCCAAAACATTCACTTCATTGACTTTTGCTGGGAGTAGAGGGGGAGTCACAGACAAAGAGATGATGATGATGCAGAGTCACTAAAGAAAAAAAAATATTAGTATTGAATCACATGTAACACAGGAAAAGAACACCGGACACAGGTGCAAAAGGGACCTATGTGAGACCTGGAAATCACAGAATGCTAGGGTTTGGAAGTTACCTTGAAAGATCATCTAGTCCAATCCCCCTGCCTGAGCAGGATCACCTAGATTAAATCACACAGGACAATATCTAGATTGGTCTTGAATGTCTCCAGAGAAGGAGACTCTACAACCTCTCTGGGCAGCCTGATCCAGTGATCTGTCACGCTCACAGGGAAAAAGTATTTCCTTATGTTCACATAAGGAAATGTTCACAAGCTTCAGCTTGAACCCACTGCCCTTGTCCTATCATTGGCCATTACTGAGAAGATCATCAGCTGAGAAGCTGAGCAACAGTATAAGTGGTGGTAGCAGAAGCAGGGGCACAAATGCAGAAGTAAGAAGAAAATTTAAAAAAAAAAAAGGAGATACAAAGAAAGAGCTGAGCTGAAAGAGGCTATTTTTAAATTGTGAATCACCCCTACCAAAACTCGCAAGCAGAGAGATTTCAATGTTACATTTAGATTGCTAGATCAGAATTATATCACATGTAACAAGTAAACTTCCCATTCAACTTAGCTACCTGGAGAGACAGATGACATGAAATAACTAACAACAACAGTAAAGAATACCATTGGATTGATGAATGGTGAGATGTACCAGGCCAAAGGAGAGAGAGATTTGCCAATAGCAAAATTGCCAGTCATTAATTGTAAGAATGACTGGAATAAGGAGCAAAGACAAAAGAAAACAGGCAAACAACATTCACAGGGAGGGCCATTTTCTTGATCTGATATTAGTTTAGTTGTGTAATATATCATTTCACATGAAATATTTGCTGAAAGTAATCTAATTTACAGAATAGTTTCAAAAAAAGGTACCAGACAACAATAGATTCATGTTTCGTTCAAAGAGCAAAGCCAAATTCAAAAGGAAGGCAGTAAGCATTCAACAAAATGCGTAGAATCAGTGATGTAGAGTGCACAAGGATGAGGAGGAAGGAAAGAAAGTGTGATTGTTATGTGTAGAAGTTTCTTCTAGCTCCAGACATAATTCATGAAAAGAGGAAAGGTGTTCCTAAGAGAAATGTAGGTCTATATATAAGCTGTTGTATAACAATATCTCAGTTGTAGTTGAAAGAAACTTTAAGCACACATTTTCAATGTTAAGCTTAAATCCCTTGTGAAAAAATGGAGAAGAAAGGGGAAAGGCATTTTATTCATTATAATGGACAGGATCGTACACATAAAACCTTTCAAAGCAGTGTAAATATTTAAGCAATTGTAATAAAAAATATTATATTATTTAAGAATGAAAGCATATTTCTTGAATCACATATCTTTGGGTCTCGTGACTTTTCCATTCTAACCTTCTGCACAACAGACTTTCAAATCTTCTCTATCATCCATCCCCACTCCTTTACTGTTTCCATTTCTCCTTCACTGAGCAGGTAACTTGTAGAGTGTTTGAGCATTTACAGTTAGGTTTTCCATTCCCATAGAATTCATGTCAGTTGGAACAGGGATTTCAACAAATCAAATATCAGGACAAGGTTTGTGAAGGTCTTCTTAAATATAACTCTTGTTGTAGTTGAATTTGGCCCCAGGAGTCTCAACTGTGTTCTGTCATTGAAATCTCAGACCAAATTACTTCTTGCTTATAGACCTCAATTTCCAACTTTAAGCTTCTGAAAATAGCTTAGAGTATTGCATGTATTGCATGTATTTTCTCTGCCTTAACAAATTTAAAACCAGAATGGGAGGATACTGGTTAGTGCACTGCATTGTCTTGCAGCTCTCTCAAAGGCAGGTGGATATGAAAAAATGTGTCAAGTGTGTTTATGCAGGTAAAAGACCTAGTTATTCTAATTCCCTAAACAGAAAGCAGTGTGACATCATTGCTCTGTACCACTCTCCTACACAGAATGTCAGGAGTTGGGAGGGACTTCAAAAGATCATCTAGTCCAACCCCCCTGCCTGAGCAGGATCTCCTAATTACATCACACAGGAAGAATTCCTCACTCAGAAGAATTAGTTAATAAATAAATAAGTAAAGAGTCAACCAGGAAAGGAATTTAATTATTCTCTGGAATACTTCCATGAGCCAGAGCTGGATCAAGCGTGGTGTGTAAATATCTTAGGCTGTGACAACATCTGTTTCATCTCCTGTTAAGGAAAAAGTAAGGTTCTCTTGTTCTCTGATTTAGAGAACATCTAGAAAATATGAACAGGTTGTACCCTGTACAATGATGTCTGTACAATTTTACAAACAGTCCATTTCTCCAAGAGAGAATAAAAAGCAGTAAAGAGAGAAACACTGCTGCCCCACAGGCATTGCCATGGTCGATTAGACCACTGCCTTTTGGAGGACAGTGGTTTAGGATGGGAGAAATCATTGCTCCACTGAAGCAGAAACCTTGGGAGATTTCAATGTAGCAGTCTGCAGAGGGGTTCATATCAACAGAATCAATAGATTTCCCAAGTAAAACATTAATTAAGAATGGGCATCAGAGGACAATCAGGGCCACCAGCCTCCAGACTTGCATATAGACAAGGTTGCTCAGAGGCCCATCAAGCCTTACCTTGAATATCTCCAGGGATGGGGCCTCCACCACCTCTCTGGATAACCTGTGCCAGTGATCTACCACCTTCTATTGAAGAAATATTTTCCTAATACCTAATACCCAACCTTAATCTCCCTTTTCTTGCTTAAAACCATTATCCCTCATTTTGTTGCTGCATGCCCTTGTGAACAGCTCTTTGCCACCTTTCCTATTGGTTCCCTTCAGGTATTACTGGAAGGCTGCTGTTAGGCCCCTCTGGAGCCTTCTCTTCTCCAAGCTGAACAAGCTCAACTCTCTCAACCTGTCTTCATAGGAGAGGTGCTCCAGCCCTTTGATCATTTTTGTGGCCTCCTCTGGACACACTCCAGCAGGTCTATGTTATTCTTGTGTCCAGGGCTCCAGAGCTGGACACAGTATTCCAGGTGAGGTCTCACCACCAGAGCAGAGCAGAGGGGCAGAATCATCTCCATCTGCTGGCCACACTTCTTTTGATGCAGCCCAGGATGCAGGTGGCCTTCTGGGCTGCAGACGCAGATTGGTGGCTCATGTCCAGCTTTTCATCCACAAACATCTACAACGTAGCTTTGCTTGACAGAGGTGACAAGTGATGACCACAGTGAAATCCCAAAGATTGTTGTTCAGTGCTCTCAGTAGTCCTAAATATGAATTCATGCATGAAGAATACAGTAATTCTGGGTGTTGAGTGCAGCTTTATCTGTAGGGAACTGTACTTTTAAAAGTGCCATGTCAGAGATACTGTAGGGAAGGAGGAACGGAAAGGCTGAATCAGCTCTAGTTTCTTTTCACCTTTGTGAATCCTAAATATGGTGTTAACATGACGAATAATCAGAATGCAAGAGTTAAAATACAATGTTCTCTCAAAAGAGAACAGATCAGCAGATCATTTCATCCAGTAAAATGAAAACATTACATGTGGCAGCCTACCAAATTTCTGTCTCTAACTACACTGAAAACAATCCTTTAAAAGTTACACCTTCTTTTGATTGCAGTGCTAAAAGTACAAAATTTGTACCAGGGTAGATAAAGGAGCAATAAGGACCAGAAACCTTCGCTGTGAATAGAGCCAAGCTGCAGTGATGCAGTGAGGCAAAATCTAGGAGGCCATGACATGTGGCTTTCCTGTCAGGTCCACTGTTACTGGGAGGGCAAAGACATCTGGACTTGATGATCTCTTGAGGGTCCCTTCTAACCCCTACAATTCTGTGATTCTGTGATCATCCATATGAGAAGGGATGTGTGCAGTCAGGGAGAACATTCACTTGTAATCAACTGTACCCCAAATGGGAATATTTTCCAAGCAGTTACATGCTCTTGGCTACCCACCATCTTCTGTTCATGCCTTTGAAGTGAAAAACCTACAGGCTGAATAGAGGAGGGTGGAGATGTACACACCTTCTCCCCAAAATAACGAGGAGGGTAAAAATGTTATATCTCTTCAAACTCGAGTTCCTCTAGAGATTTCATGTTTGTCTTCAGCTTTCATAAAAGCTGTGAAAAGCAGAAGAAAAAGATTATATCCGGGTACTGTGCACCCAACAGACCAAAACCAAAGCAGAAGCTAGTATTTTGACTAATTACTTCTTTCACTGCTTCAGTGCTGCAAGCTGTTACTTCGGTTTCTGCACAGTTAGCAGTTTCTGTGGCAGTGTCAGAACTGCAGACACAGAAAAAACAGTGAGGCTTTTCCACCAGACCTGCTCTCCCAGCCTGGTTTGTTTCAGACAGAAAACTGCAGTTTACTGACAGGTGGTTTGTAAAATTTACCCAGCAATAAGAACTCACCCACAGTGTATCCCCACTTTCCCACAGCCAGCCACATATCAGTGCTGAATTAGTAGCTGAAATGATTAAAACTCTGTTGAAGGAAGCTGTAATCATCAAAGATGGAACAGTACCACAAAAGGTATTAATTAACAACAACTTTGTACAATATCTGATGTCAAGATGCCATTATATATTGGTGCTCACAATTCTCTCAATAGCAGAAATTACAATGGAAAAAGCACAGGACAAAGGAAAGAAACAGTGACAAGTAAAAGACCTTTCAGATGTACACTCTGGAGGACCTCAAGAACAGACTGCTAGCTCAGAACAAAATGCATCATGTAAGATAATTCTATAACAAGGCTGTGAATAGGTACTTGTTTCACTCTACTCGCTACTGCAAATACCACTAGAAGATAGATGTGAGGATGGTAAAATATGGACTCCATTAAACTTCAGTTACAGTTACAAATCTGTGAAGTGAATAGTATTCATAGTCTTCTCCACAAGCTGCAGGGAAATCTCTCCTCCAGGGCCTGGAGCACCTCCTCCCAGCTTCTTCACTGAACTTGGTGTCTGCAAAGTTTCTCCCATCTTCTCCCTCCCTTCTATGGCAGAAAGAAAGTGGCTGCTTGTGGTGTTTTTCTTCTTAAATAAGTTATCACAGAGACACTATCACTATAGCTGATTGGCTCAGCCTTAGTCGGTGGCAGGTCCATACTTGAGCTGGCTGGTATTGGCTGTTGGACTTAGGAGAAGATTCTAGCAGATTCCCACAGAAGCCACCACCTTGCCACAGAAACCTTTCTACAGAAAACCACAACACTGAGAAAGCCCATGAGGGGTCAATGGTAGATATAAGAAGGCAAAAAATTATTTAATTTTCAGTGAGACAAAAGCAAGTGTCTCCTTTCAGAAGCAGAGGTTCTCCTTGACATCACCATGAAACTGGCCCCACTACACAGTTTTTGGGCAGCACTGAGTTGTGAAAGGACAATTTGTCCAGGTACTTCCCTTACCTGCCAAGAAAGTTAAAAATGAGATAGTAAGAATTGGTGCCAGTAGTTGGTAATGTACATATGCACAACAAACTTCATCATATGCAGGGCATATGAGGAGCAATGCATTGGGATACTGAGTTTCCTAATTCATTAGGAGACAAACTACAATTAGAGAGACAGATACAGAGAAGAGCTAAATGTATTATGACAGTACTTTGAGAGCAAAGGTTGAATGCAGCACAGTCTTGGCGGTTTTGTTTCCACTCTCAGCTTAAATATCAAGCAGATGGAATGCAAAATATTTCAATTAGTGGCAGCTACCATTAAAGTGACTAAACATTTTGGGGAAAAAACATTGTTTTTACAATGACTGTGCTTTAAAAGCTAATGACTTCTTGCATAATTTGAGATACATTGGCTCATTTTGAAATGGTTTTCTCTCTGTGTGTTCTAATCTGAAATTATAGACTATGAATGACTGTGGTTGGCATACCAAGGTCCTAGTGAGGCCATTGATGTGTTTGTCACCAGACTTCCTTGATTGGAGCCATGTCAAGCAACGCTGGGACTCATGGAGACGCAATCAAAAGTGACAGGGTAACTGACAGCTCTGACAAGTGATTGTAGAGTATACTACATTGTATTTGCTCTGGGAAAATGACCTAAACCTTACTGTTAATTCTAAATACCCCATAGCAGTATGTACTCTTCCACAGTATATTATTATATTGTTTAAAAGGTTAGTAGAAAGTGGAGCTACTTCCACTTCATGACTGAATTGTTCCTTGTTTCCACCACGTCCAAGGAATGGAGTTCAGAGATGATCACCATTCCTCAACACATGCTGACATTTTCTCTGAAGTCAGGATCAAAAAAAAAAAATCCCTCTTTTGTGTTCTCTGTGTGAATGATCTCAGACAGAAAAATTTCACATCAACTAGCAATAAAGGAAAAACCTCACATATGAGGAAAAAGCATAGATGTAAAGAAAGATAAGTAAAAATTCTAACAAAAGCTAAAATAGCCATTTTTTAGATTCTCCTCCTTTTCTCTGTTTTTGGATCCAAACCAAACTTACATAAGACTGTGGGGGTGTTTGTTTATGTGTGGAGGTGTATTTAGCTTCATGCTAAGCTCTTTCCAAAGAAATCACCTAAATTTGATATCTGGAACCTTTGATTTGATGGTCTTCATATCTACTTGCTTTTTCTCTTGCAGTCTTTCCACAGGGATGTTTTTACTAGCATCGCTAAGCTTTCATTTAGGCTATTAAATCATATTTTTCCCTCCAATCTATCTACTGACATTTTATCCATTGTATGGAAATAAAACCTCTATTATTGTCAAGTGGATCTGAAAGCATTTTCTGCCTTAAGGTATTTGTTACACAAGGGAAGGAATTTGGAAGAAATTAAGATGGCCTTATGGACATAAGCATTGGATCTGCTAAAGAAAAAGTAGCGAAATGCAAGTGTTAAGCACTCCCTTTATGTACTACTGCACTAGTTACACGTCCAGTCAAGATGGGGCATTTTACTGTTTTACATCTATGTGGAACAGAGCTCTGGCTTGAGGTCTGCTTTCAAGGTGAGGTTGGAAAATGGAGCAAATGTCGTAGAACCATTAGTCTAAAAGGAGCTTCCATCCTAGGAACTACCTGGATGGAGAAGGACTGGCAAGGACCTAGGGTAAATGTGAGATGGGGAGATCAGTCCCCAAGCGATGCAATGGTTTCAGGGGCAAACAATAGCAAAGTCTGTATCAGTGTGCTTTGGTACAGACACGCACCCTATATGGAACAGTAACAAAAAATACCAATAGACTAATGCAAAGCATTTTTCAAGCTCTACACTAGAGTTTTTACAAGCTGGGGGCAACGGGAGAGGAGGGGGAAAACAGGTTTCAGCAAGGGCCAAAGGCGGCCCGGGCAGAGCAGGAGGAAGCCAAGGAGGGAGCAGAGGGACAGGGACCCCGAGGCCACAGGAGGAAGAAGAGGAGGAGGAGGAGAAGGGCAGGAGGCGCTGCAGGCCCGGAGCAGGGATCCCCTGCAGCCCTGCAGAGCCCTGCTGGAGCAGAGACCCACCCTGCAGCCCGGGAGGGCCCCAGCCCGCAGCAGAGGGGTATTTCCTGCAGGAGCTGCGGCCCTGGAGAGCCCAGGCGGGAGCAGGGTGTCTCTGAAGGGCTGCAGCCCGGGGAAGGGCCTGTGCTGGAGCAGGGAAATGGGGCAGGAAGGTGAACCCGGGAATGGGAATAGTCTGGGGAAGGAGGGCAGCAGGGAGAAGGGCATTTTAGTTCCTCACCATGGAGCTCTGGCTTTAACTGGCATGAAGTGAAACTGCTTTTCCTCAAGTCGTCTGTTTTGCTTGTAACAGTTACAGATCAGTGAACTCCCCGTCTTCATCTCAACCCATGAGCTTTTCCATCCCTTTTTCTCCCTCCTCCATATGAGGAGGGAGAGTGAGTGAGTGAGTGTCTGGGTGGGAGTTTGGCCCTTGGCCAAGGTTAACCCACCACAGTAAGAAAGTGGTGGAGAGCTGAGAACAGGCTTATACCTAATACCAATTGCAGCCATGGCATCACAGCAGGCTTGTGAATGTTGTGAATCTTGATCTTTTCTGAAGGTGGCAATGGGGAAAAGGGGATGTTAAGAAGGTGTTATTTTAATGTTTGCCTTTTTTTCTTACCATCTGAATTTATTTTGAATGGCAATAACATTTCTTGAAGTTAAGTCTGGTTTTCCCTTGATGGCATATAGACATGGCCATGACAAAAAAAGCCCCCAAAAAACCCAAACCCCAAACCCAACTTTTTAGATTAACTAGCAAACATAGAAGAGAAACGAAAAAATAACCTAGATGAGTTTGAGGGTACACCTACCTTTCTTCAGGGCCAAGGGTCTCTTTAAAATTATTCTGTTCTCTTTTTCAATCATAGATTAATGCTCATATAAAAGAAAATCAAGATCATGTCAAAAACCTGACTCCCTAAGATTGACATTTTGCTTCCTACTTACTTGTTGGAGACAACTAGCTATGGTGGGTGACCCAGGGAACAAAAGAGAGTATTATAGGAGGGATAAATTGCTTTTTTGAATTATTTTTTACAATCACTTCAGAAGAAAGTTAGACCAATTTAAGATATTTAGCTTCTATTTGGCTGCAGTTGAGTGTGATGTAACTGACCCTTAGGTCCTGCCATTATAACAAGGGAGACATTTTGGCTGGAGTGGTGGGCAATGTCAATATGAGGTAGTACACAGGTGCCTATAAGAGACACGTCCAAATCCCAAAGTTGGCTGCTAGCTGCATACAGGGATCCACAGAACTATGTCTTATGGATATCAGCACTCCTGAAGAAAGCATCCCACTGCTGTGCACAGGACCTGGGCACAACATCTACCTTTAAAATAGGACTTCCCTGGAGGACTCTGGAGTCTTTAAGTGCCTTAAAGATGTCTTGAGAGTAGGAGAGTGAGTGAAAGATAGTGAGTGAGTGAGTGAGTGAGTGAGTGAGTGAGTGAGTGAGTGTCTGCCCTTCTGCTGGAGCTGACCTACCTTGGTCAGACTGGAAAGTTTTAATGAAGATTTCCTGAAGATCTACATCCACGCAGCAAGCCTTCTATTTAGGTTGGCTATATCAGTTTAAAAAACAGGGCTTCTTTCACCTACATAGGGTTTCCTGGCTTCTTCTTGCTGTAGAAATCTAAAACTATAAATTAATTGACATCACAACCTCCCTTGAAATGACTGGTTCAGGTGTGCTTCCCACTGTCCTGCTGAGCATCACAGCCGTCTTCTGCTTGTCAGTGTTCAGTGGAAGAAAATTCCCCAAGGCCACTGAATTTCTATTTCCCAAAATAGCTTGTGTAGTTTAAATATACCCTCTGGTGACATAGCAGTGACAGGCACAGAGCTGGATACCTCCTGCTCCCTAAACACCACACTTGGGGATAAGAAGTGCCCTGATTGTAGCCAATTACAGTCACCCTGGCAATCATACTTAATTCAAGCCAGAGGAAGGTGGAAGGAGGAAGGAGGATACATCTACTAAACCCAAACCAGACCCATCTGCAAAGATTTACACAAGTGAAAAGAAGAAAAAAATACATCCACCTGCCTAGTGATAACCTCTAAGTATTTGTCTCACCCTGTATTCCTTGGTGATACACTGACAGGCTCTCTGCCTCTTTGCTGCTGAGAGTTTCAGCTCTCACCAACAATTGAGCTCTAAGATTGCCTGCACGAAATGAATCCAAACATTTAGGGTGCATCTGTTTTTGTAGTTCTGATCCATCTGTTTGGATCACTCACACTCCCTATCACTTGGTCTCTGATCCAAGGTGATAGAAGAGGGCTGGCCATTCTTCTCTTCAAGCTTGCTTGAATATGCTGGTATCTATGAATGTCCATGGATATCTGCATTTCCAGAGGATTAATAACAGTCTTGTTTTCATCTAAACTTCTAACAAGTCTTAAATATTCAGTGAAGCATGGTGCCCTTTTCTAGTGGGTGGGGAAACTTGATACCTAAGATCAAGGGTTTTTCAGAGTCAGCTCTCTTATTTCACATATAACGTCAGGACCAGCATTTTTTTTATGGGGACAGTCCCATGAGCTAAATACAGATAATTTCTGGAATTTGCCTGAGACCAGATATTATGGTCATCGAGGTCTTTGGTTTTTTTAAGGTTTTGGCTATTTTGAAATAAAACATGACAGCCTGGCATAGCAAAATAAAGATGGCAAAAGGGATGCACTGATGGCTGTCACATGTAACATCAGCGGACTTTGATCAATTTACGCTCCTCCTAAAGCTGCACTTGGAAACTTACAGATACTGAGGAAACATAGATACTGGAGCTGCAGACAGAAAGCAATATTAAATAATTTCTAAGAGCAATTAGGACTGAACATGTTTTGCTGCCAGGCCGATGGTTAGAGCCCAGCCTGTTGCGTTACCACAGTGATCACAACATTTGCCTTCTGTACAGCATCTGTTCAGAATGACGTTTTCCCAGGCAGTATGTACTATTAATATATTATTTAACAAACACATGAAGGGGTGTGATAGTGTCAGGAACATTTTGGATAACAGCTCTTATTCCTCCCACTCTGCTGTCACTTCATTTTTTTTCCCTGTAAGGGTACTTCTCAACTCTGAATTTGATCACTGATATCTATGAAATTAAGGAAAATGTATGAAGAAAAACATATATATTTTTTGTTTATTTTAAATTAGAGATAAGTAAATAGCTCAAACTCAGAAAATAAATAGTCCCCAAACCCATACAGCTTTGCTTTTTCCTTTGAAGTCGTTCTAATTTTAGTGAAACCTTGAACCAATCATGTTAATTTTTCTGAATGTCTTCATTAAAAATGAGCATAAAGAACCCAAATGACTTTATCCTTCATTTCCATGGTCCTCTGCACTATGCTTTGTCACCACAACACAAGCAAAATCAATCTTGCTCAAGAAAATCCTTTTACTAGTTACCTCTTCTGGGATGTGTCAAGAATCTTCAGAACAGTACTGTCTCTCTTTGTTGATTACTGGACAATAGAGTTGGATGCTCAACTTATGTGTAACTAAAGCTGGAAAATAATTCTCCTCTCTTTAAAACCTGAAAGTGTATGTGGAAGCAACTGCATTATCAGATTCTTCGATTTATTATTTTTTAAATATTCTTTGTGCTTCTTACCCACCAATGGTATTACCCTCCCTCTCTCTCATTTAGCCAGGCAGCGTTCCTAAACATAATACCCATCCTTGAGTGTTTACACGTCTAAATAGCTAAAGAAGATTTCTTGCAGGAGAACAAGAAAAAAGCCCCCCACAAATTCCAATGAAGAAGAATGTTAGAAAGAAAAGGGAAAGTAGGGAGGTTAGGAGGAATTGTGAATACACTATAGGTTTCTAGACCCAGATGTGTTTGCTTAAAGCCCCAAAAGGTGGGGTAAAAAGCCATCAGGATAAGACAAGAAAATTTAGGGAAGGGTCGGGACCAAGAGACGTAATATTCTGCTCCTCTTGCATTGGAGAGCAGTTCTTTAGCAGGATAAAATATCAGGCTGATAGGTATTCCCCCTTTTTCACACTTCATTTCTTTCTGATCCCAGATGAAATGCATCTAAACCAGTTTATTTACTGCACCTGAGACCTGGTAGGTTCTGGGTTTTTTTTTTATTTTTTTTTATTTTTTCTTTAGAGACTTTAAATTTATGGAAAAAGATACAAAAAGGACTTTAATGTCTTTTATCTGTTGCTTTATCTGTTCTTCATCAGTTGTTGTGTTCCTTATCTATTATTGTTTAAAATGAACACTAAAATACTTTGCTTTTTCTTTAATCTTAGTTATGGCCCTTCCTTTGTCAGTAGTTTACTGGGTCCTGTGTTCCTTTATGTGTTTCCCTGTTGGGTTTTTTTTCCCCCTTCCTGTTATGAATAACACCATAGTGCTGTTATCATTTACTTTGCCACTTTTCTGAGCTTTCCTTGGATTTCCTTATTTCCAATTTACGCCAGACC
The DNA here is from genome assembly GCA_013399135.1 of Heliornis fulica. NCBI lineage: Eukaryota > Metazoa > Chordata > Aves > Gruiformes > Heliornithidae > Heliornis > Heliornis fulica. Next base: position 906,500 of record VXBZ01006677.1, read on the forward strand.
CAGCGTCTGTCTTATTTGGACAAGATCTGTCTTATATTGTGTTATTTACACAAGATGCCCATATGTTTTTTAAGAAGGCTTCTTTAGCCTCAGAAAATGTGCTCATTTTTTCTGCTTAATGATGTGGGCTTCCTTTTTTTCTCATGGTGTTCATTGTCTCTGGAATTGCTCCTTACATACTTGCTATGTCAGATTTGTCGAGTGTAGTGTGTTCCTTGTGTATTACATTCTTCCTTCCGCATTATGTTAACCTTTTCTATCAGCATTTAGCGTTTGCCCTTTCACAGTTTGTTGTCACAATATTTGCCTTCTGAGAGATACTCTTAGACATAATATCAAATCTAATTTTGTCCTGAAGCCCAATGGAACCCGTGTAACCTTTGTAGATCAGTGTAATAAATATGATTCTACCAGTACTGAAGGCAGTAGATTAAACTCTTTTATAACCATTGCCATTACTAACAAATGCTGCTTCCAGTCTAATTACTTTGGTTATGGTGATGACTTGCATGACTTTGGTTCTACCTAGGAGATAACATCTACAGTCATGCAATACTAGGACTTCTGATATTGCTCAATTTTGTTTTGTTTAGATCAAAACAGCTGAAATCATACAAGTACAAGAACCTTGTTGAATGCACGTTCCATATAGTTAAAAATGTAGAGACCTAGAGGAGTATCTAATAGCAGGGATTAAAACAGATGGAGATAAATGCAGGCACAGATTTATTTATCAAATAAGCAGGTAGGAGAAAAAAAATGTAGGAAATGGACACAACTTCTCTTCACACCTGCACCTCCACTGTACAATAGGTAAGGAGATGAGAGGTATAAGGATATATATAAAGCGACATAGATGTGTACCTTACATGCATGTTTTAGCCCAACATAGAAGGCATAAGCAGCTTTTTGGGTGCATTCTTTCCTTAACCACACATCAATATAGCACAGTACCATAGTCTTTTGTACATTAAAAAAAAAAAAAATCTTTTAAAAAAAAATCTTTTAAAACAACCTGGTATAGTGGAGCGTGTCCCTGCCCATGGCAGGGGATTGGAGCTAGATGGGCTTTGAGGTCCCTTCCAACCCAAACCATTCTATGGTTCTATGATTCTAATTTTGTCTATAAAAGTCTTGATATTGAATATATTGGGAAATAAAGCCATTAAGCCCAGCACTGACTCCAGTGGGGAGAGGGTTGACAGGAAAATATGATCCACAAGCTTTTTACAGGAATTGAAATTTGAAGCTTGTTTGAGAAATATGCGCAGGAGTGGTAAAGAGGAGGGGTTTTTCAACTGTTACAATTACCCTGCATGGGTGCAATGGAAAAGTTAAAAACAAGCCAGGAGAAATTCCATAAATATTCATCACCTGCTACTTCTCCATCTTCCTAAATGATAGACAAAATTTTTGAGAAGAGGAAAATTTCCAAGTATGAACTGGTGGTGGTGTCATAAAAAGAAAAGTATTTATGGTTTGTTTTTTTTCTCCGAGGGACTTAATCCTCAAATAAAATAAGGTACGATAGGTAGCTAAAACAAGGTGCTGCAGAGGAGTTATGGAAAAGAAATAAAGGAGATTATTAGGGTTGCTGTGTTAAGAACTGGCTACTGCTTTTGTATTTCCTTCCTCTTCACTTCTTAAATCTTCTATGAAGCTTTTTGAAGTCTGATTTTTTTTTCCCTGTTAACCATGAAACTTTTACAGAAACAGTAAAAAGCTCACTTTATAGTTGCTGTTAACTGTGTTGCAGTGCCAGCTGGTACAAAGGTGTCAGTACCCCAGTCAGGGAAAAGGATATTGAGATGCACCACTTGTTGTCCTGCAGCTGTTTTACACAAATATGCTGGTATAAAAACTGTGAGAATTGCTTGTCTTCTGCCTTGCCTCTCTGAACCGTAGGGTACTTGAGTGAACATTTGTGTTAGGTAGACAAAGTCACCAGTCCCTCTTAGGTAAGCCTGACTGTGAAAGCCCTTGTCAATCAACCTTTCATCGAACTTTCTCTTGCCTTCTAAATTAAACTTCTTCCCTCTTGAAACCCTGGAAAACCAGATGGATTCCCTCACAAAAATGCAATGACTTCTGAGTGTGAAACTCGGCAGAAGTCTTAGAAAAACAAGATCTGCTTGGATCATGTTACAGTGGCCATGGCTACAGAGCCCTAAATGCCTGCTGAACCATCTAGACTGCCTGAGATATCTGTATCACAGGAGGCAGAGGAGACTGTCACTTTGCTGTACTCTACATCCACTTACGAGCATTTTACTTCACTGTAATGCTAAGAACAGGAAAGGTTATTAACAGATGCCAGAAAATGTGAATTCAATTACGGTATATTGCAAAATCCTCAGGTGTAAAGTAGATTTACAAGGTACAGATACATATTTAGTCCAAGAAATAATGATGAACATAATTGCTCTTTTATAATACGAATGACATAAGGAAGAAAGGGATAAATTGTTTTTTGTGGCTTTCAGATGCATGAGGGATAAACAGAGCTCACTGAAGCTCATACAGAAGAAATTTTTGATAAAAAAATACTTCAACTCCTACACAGTTTTAGCAATTATTTGAACAATTTTTAATTTTTTAAAAGGATAGCCTTTTGGAGGAATAGAAAAAAAAGTGTTATGTTCAAAAATATAGTATTAAATTGCTACCAGCTGTAATTGCAGGCAGAAGAGTCCATAAAATCTCTCTTCTGTTCACCTCATCAAGACTGTCTTTTTTTAATAGGAAAGAAATTTGGCTACAGGATTAAAATTAAAAAAATAATGTTCACACACATATATCCTCAGCAGCATGATGAAAATTTAGTTAGAAGCCAAGTTCTCTCTAACCTTTCCAAGGTCACATATTTTTTATACAATAAACTTTCCAGGCCATGTGGAGCAGTCCTGGTTGGAAAAAGAACATTTTATTATCTACTTACTTGGCTTCCATTGCTGTCACAGCAACAGAGCACTGTTAATTACTATGCTTCTGTTTCACTAGCAGAACTTCACAGCCCAGAAGTTGTCTTCATTTACTTTTTTAACTGTGATCCCTGTTTATACAGGGAGTAAACGAGCCTATAGCATGAGAATATTCCCTCAAATACCACCTGCCTGAGCATGCCCTGGAGCTGTGGCCAGGAAGACTATCTGGGGGTGGCCTGTGGACTCATCTGCCAAGTTTAGATAGCATATGGGTGAAATGTACAGTCAGAGACACTAGCACATCTAGGAACCCAAATCCTGTTAACCCCTTACATATCCTACCTCTTTTCCTATACTGAAACAGCACTGCTGAACTGTGACTAGTCCCATTCATCAATGGAGAATCTTCATAGTACTGTGTAACCCAGTACCTCCAGTGTGGCCACTGCTAATAACAAAAAGGTTACAGACTCCAAACTGATGCTGCACGGCCTCTGTACTGTTTGTCAGGCTTGCTGTGCCTGGGTTTGTCTGGGTGTCCTGGATTCTGCTAGGGTAGAGTTAGTTTTCTTTCTAGCAGCCAGTGGAATGTCATGTTTGGGAGTCAGGATGAGAGCAGCACTGATATCACCCTGATGTTTTTAGTTGTTGCCAAGCAGTCAAGAACTTCTCAGTTGTTCATACTGCCCTGCTAACAAGAAGACAAGGGACACCCAAGAAGTTGGGAGAGGACACGGCCAGGCCAGGTGGCCCAAACTGGCCAAAGAGAATATTCCATGCTAATTTTGTCATGCTGAGTATAAAGGGTGACTGTTGGGGGAGGAGGACATACCTTCAGGCTGCATGGGTTTGGGGATGATCTGGTTCCAGGACAGCTCTGAGTTGTTCAGCCTGAGTTGTGTACTTGAGTGAGAAATTGCATCCTGTGTCACCAGTTCTGTATATTTTGCTATAAAGTCCTATTAGTGTTATCTCTGTCTCTCTACTGTCCCAGTAAACTGTCCTTATCCCAAACCACCAGGTTTGTCTTTTGTCTCCCTTCCCCTGACCCCCAAATTAGAGGGAGTGGCTGAGTGGTGTTTGGTTTGTGGTGTTCAGCTCAAGACCATGCCTTGAGCTTTGCTTTAGATTACAGCAGTGGCCTGATGTACTAGTTACTATTACCTGAATTGTATTGCTTTGCTTTGCTTTGTATAATTGTGCAGTGCAAAGCCTGTCACCAAAATAATTTGGCTAGCTAGTATTAACAAATATTTAATCTCTTTAGAATGAACTATGTATGACTCTAGATTAATAATGTGGCACAACTCTAGAATAGTGATGTGGTACAGAGTGCAAGTGAGACGAGGTAACATGGGCTTGAAAGTATAAGCAATGTATTCTAACAGAGGTTCTACAGTTATAAAATCTCAGCAATGTTCTGTTACTGACTTAAATATAGCTTCAGGAGGTAAGAAAAATTTTTAGGAATAACATTAATAAGGATCAAGTATCCATTATTTGTAAAATATGCAGTATAAAGTAACTATACTAATAAAGCAAGTTAGGGTGCAGAGCATATTAGAAGTATTAAAAATTGCCTTATTTGAACCTGAGGACCATCATCTGCATTGCGGTCCTCTAGCAAAGAGCTTTGGGTGCTGTGGATTTCATGCAACCCACCTCACTTCCTTTTTTCTCCAGGAAAAATGCTGACATTGACTTTAGGACCCAGAAAAAGAATGAAAGTTTGAGTAAAACTTCACAGAAATGGGGTATTATGAAAATGTTGGAATCATTTTACTGAAATTACCTTAAGACTTCCTTGGGTTAATTAGATAATCTAGTCTCTGACTGTCAGTATCACCAGACCATTTACAAATGTTTGCCCTATTTTTATTAGAATTTTAAGGTTTTATTTAGGTCAACAATGAATTTTAAGCTTTGCATATAAGATGTGGAGTGTGGTTTTTCCTATAACAGTTTTCAGTATAACAGCAGAAGTTTACACACAGTCAAACTGCAGTAAACCATCATGCAAGCATTTAGCCTCATTAAAGACAGAAAATGCCATTCAAAAGCTGAATGTCAAACTCATCAAAAACATAAACCACAAGGAATATGGTGAATAGGTACGATGACTGAAAGGCAGATGTAGAAAACACATGTTGAACAATGTCTCTTACAGCTAGAAACTGCAAGTTTCATAAACTTAGATGTCACCAGTGAAAAATAAATATTTTAAAAATAAACTTACACCCTTTCTTTTAACAAAACAGGTGCACTTTGGAAGAGTATGTAGACTTTGACAAGGGCCAAAGATCCTTGAAATGATAAGTTCTAACTTGAAAGTAATTCTTTTGTTAGGTAATGGTTTCTCCGACCAATGCTTCCAAATTTCACATGAACTTCAGAGGGAAAATTTGTGATCTGAGAGGGAGGTTCTTCCTACAAATCTCTGCAATCCTTAAAATTAGTCCACAGGTGACTATTAATGAAGGTACCCACTGTACAGAACATAAAAGTTAACAATGTTTGTTAACAAGGGCTTCAGCTCTATCCTGGTTTCCTCTCTTGTTTAGAATAATTATTGCACCTGTTACAAAATATAACAACAATTCCTGCAGCATTAAAGGTGACCTAGGAATTTGACTGTGCAGACAACATCAGTCTTCCAACTAAACCAGTGAAAGATATTGAATAAAGTACAGATGGTCTGGTAAATACTGCTAAGCAAATACATCTTAATACTAATTAATCAAAACCAGAAATTATGAAAATGAACTTAATCACCAATAATTTCATCTGTCTGGCAAATTAAGCCTTGAAAATTGTTAATATTTTTACTTCCTGGAGCTGTGCCACTACAACACAGGTGACTGCAGTCTGTGAAGCCTAGAATAATCAAACTCTGTGTTTAGCCAACTATTAGCAGTAGGCTTGGTGTTTGTCTTCTGTTCCTAGCAGGCAATCTGTGGGCAAACAGTGTTTTGCAGCTAACCTGTATCTATACAAACATGCCTTTGAGTGCATATGAAATTAAATATTCAAATTCTGGAGGCTTCTTAGATAAGTCTAAGTTTGAAAATAGCCCAAATAAGGTATATCTTATTATTTTTAAAAGCTATCTAATAATATAATAGACTCATAGAATATACATGAGGATCATTGAGTCCAAGAAAGAGACAGACAGATTATCTTTGGGGAATAAGATTGATCAATGATATAAGTATTTCTTCAGTGAATTCGTTTCAGAGACAGAACATTCTCCCTTTAGAACATGTGGAATGACCAGCTCAGGAACAGTTAAAATGATGTAACTAAAACAAGTAAATGAACTCTCCAGTATGTCAGGTAGCAGACAACTTGGATACCATGAGAACTGGAAAAATGTGAGGAGCAGAGAGCACTCTGCTCAGTCACCTCTGAGGCCACTACTCTCACAAGACAGCTCATCCACAAGTCATGTAAGCTGCCCATGAATATGATTGACTCTATCAAGAGATTGGACAAATAGCAAAAATTTATTTGCAACTGTTTCATAGAATTTTCTAGTAAGGAAAGACTGTTTATAACAGAACTGCTCAGAGTTAAACAGATTTTTTTAAAGGAGGCAGTTGAGTCATCCTCGGCATTATAGGGAAAGAATAGAGAACGCTGTCTGTAACCTCATCCTTTTGTTTTCCTTGCACCTACAAATATCCATCATGATTTCAGCTCTTTCCTCTTCTTTCTTAGTTTAGTTGTCACCAGACTGGAAGAAGAAAGAAGTCCTGAGAACTCCCCTTGTCTTCTTCTCTCAGGCCATTTAGTTCCTTAAAATATCAAGGTAAAAGTCTGGCTGATTGTGAACTCAGACTACCTCCAAGCAAATAAAGGTTCCTTTCTGAGCTAGCATGATTCTGGTACTATTCTGGAGAGGGAAAAGGAGATCATTAGAACTGACAACCACGTGACTGTTATTTTCCACTCCATGGCAAGTTTCAGCTTTTTTATTTATAAAAGCACAGAATTATTTGGGTTGGAATGGACCTTAAAGATCACCTACTTCCAATCCCTCTGCCATGGGCAGGGACACCCTCCACTGGACCAGGTTGCCTTGGACACTGCCAGGGAGAGGATAGCCACAGCTTCTCTGGGCAACCTGTTCTAGTGCTTGAATACCCTCACATTACAGAATTTCTTCCTAAAATCTAATCTGAATCTCCACTCCTTCATTTTATGGCCATTACCCCTTGCCCTATCACTACACTCCCTGATGGAGTCCTTCTCCATCTTTCCTGTAGACCCCTTCAGGCTGCAATAAGGTTTCCTCAGAACCTTCTCCAAGCTGAAAAGGCCCAGCTCCCTCAGCCTATCTTTATAATAGAGGTGTTTACCTTGTCTATTATACACCACTTCATGGTGTAGCTCTACATCATTGAGGCAGATATCCCACCTGGGTGTCTCACAGCTTCTCTCCATCTGTGCATCTCCACAACACCCAGCAGTAGAGCATCAGGTATGTAATGATATGCCCCTGCAGACTTTCCTATGTCAGGGCAATTCTTATGGTAGTATCTGTGACTCAGATCTGGTTTCGTGAAGTTTCAAGAGCTTAGTGGAATGAAATGTTCCAGGGAACTTGCTCCATGGATCACACTAATGCTAATATAGCATACATTTGCTTTATATACCTTTCACTATATGTTCCAGAAAAGCTCTCTTCTGGAAAACTGTGAGGCCATTCAATCAGCTCGGTCACCAGAAAGCCATGATTTTTCTATTCACTGGAAAATATACAAATCATCCAGTAGAATGATTTCAGACTGAGTTTTATTGATTTTAGCATTCTTGTTGGGGTTGTAGAAAGTTTTTTCACTAACACCACAGGATAAAAATGGTGAAAGATATGCTTCAGTCTGTCACAAGTTTTAAAAATGTCCATGGTGTCAGTTTAGCAGTTGGTGTACATATATTTGCAATATATCTTACATTTCAGTAGAAAAGTAGAAAACTCAGAATTTATTTCCACTGTTGGTTATAAGGAGAGAACAGGGAAATGATTCAGTCAATGTCTCTAGTGAAAAGCACAGATACCTTAAATCTTCATTTACTCTTTATGCCTCAAGTGACCTGCAGTAGGTTACCTTAAACCTGGTTTCTTCAGGTGGTTTTTACTTTTAGCTGTGGCATTCAATTAATGAATTCTTTGCCACTCCAAGTATTTTCTAACCCTGAATGAGACTTTCATAATCACAAGAATTTTCAAAGGCACAAGCCATTGGCATGATTTTCGTTTGTTTTCAAGCTATTGAGTATTGAGATAATTATTTGGATCATATTTTAATGTTTTTTTTTCTATCGTCAGGAACACTTATTCAATTTTTTAATGACAGTTGAGATGTCTATCAAATTATGCACCAACCCCCCATGCTGTAAACATAGCAATAAAATATCAAGAGTTGGAAAAATGGTTTTCTTTTTCTTTTTCCTTTATCTGTCAAGTGAAGGTTGTATAGTTCTGAATGAAATCCTAAAATCCTCCATCTGTATTTGTTTCCAGTCCAACAGTATTTTTATGTCAGGTAAAAATAAACTATCAGTGTGAATCTTGCTTTTGAAGAGCATTTCAAAGGTTCTTCAACTTAAACCTTTGACTTTCTGAGGTGTTCCTCAACTTTTGATCTTGGCAAAATTATGTAACTCTTGATTCAGTTTCAAAACCAGCATTATAAGAAATTTGACAATGACATTGCATTGCATTGTATTTTCACTTCTATCTCAATAGGTTCATAAAGACACAGGAAGCTCACTTATGCCCTCAGTAATTTTCTTAATAAACTTCTGCAATATTCAACTAATTGGAAAAGCAGACACACTTTATTCTGGCGGTCTTTTCATTGCATTATTTCTATACTACATAACGTTTTATAAACAGAATACTAAGATGATAACATAATCCCTTTGAGGTCCTGCAAAATACAATCTGCTATGGGAAAAAGACTCTTTGAAATAGTTGCTTTCCAAATTAAGCTGCTTCTAGAAGTAGTAACTATAGTGAGGAATTTCTCAGCAATGAAATAGAATTTATACTGATTTTCTTTTGTCTCTCCACATTACAATTTACTGTTACCTTCCATTCTCTCTTCTAAACGCAGAATTATAATTAAGGTTGGGTTAGCTGTGGACAAACTCATCTATATTTCAATCCTACATAGGATTTACAGGTTGAAGTAGTAATTTAATCAGACGTAAATCCAGTTGGCATTTTAAAATCCACGCTCATTCACATCTCAAAATTAAGTGGAAAGATTTTTTTATCAGCCTATGCCTGAAGGCAGAGTGTTGCTGGTTTTTTTTTTTTTTTTTTTTTTTGTTAAGTATTAGTGGGAACTGTGAAACCTGTATTGTCTGTTTTAGGACAACTGTATTGAAACCAACATAGCACAATTTCAGACTCAGGACTCAGGGGTGCATTAGCTAAAAGTATACTTACCCTAAAATCTTTACTTGCAAGTTTCTGAAACTCTTTTGATAATTTTGTCAAATGGTGCAAATCTGAGTAACTTTGATGCTTTTATTTTAATTGTTCAGAGCTAAATGAAGAAGATTGCCAAATTCTCTGCTCTGAATGGAAAGACACCTGGTCTGAAACCAGTATTGTGTGGTTGCACAACTACATAAAGAGAAGAGCAGAATTAAGGTGTACAGCTCACTTTAGTCCTAAACTTCTTCTTAAATGGGTATTTTATGAGGAATATAATTTGATTTTCAATTGTCTTTTTCAATTTACATTCACTGGCATTCCTCAGATTATTTCTGTGTCTGCTACAACTTAAAGCATGTCTTGGGACCATCATCACTTCTGCTCTAAAGTTTTTTTTATAATACTTGCTTTTTTTTTTTTTCCTGTGCAGAGATGTATTCTCTCCCACTAAGGTGGCATTTACAGCTTGCTGGTGAAGCTGTCAGAAGGAGAAGTAGTTGTTCCATCCTCAAACTCCCACTATTAAATGCTCTTATATAAAATAAATTTTCTATTTTTTATATTATTTTATTATGTTTACACCTTTGCCACAGATCCATCACCCTAGCTCCCATCCCTGCTGCTTCCCTGACTTACGTCTCTGCACAACTGTCTTAGTGAGAAACAAACAAAAAATTAAGCATGCATGAATTCATTGTCCTCTTTTAACTTATATGAAGTTCTCCTGCATCATTCAGGCTTTCAATAGTTGAAAGCACAATCAGCTCCAATATTTCCTTTCTTCAGCATGTCTCCAGATGTTATTGCTCATTCTTTTTCCCCCATCCACTTTCATCTCTGTTTCTTGGACAAATTTTTCTCTTTTCTTGAGAAGCCTAGCATCCTTTTAGTTAGTAAAATTTCTTAACAAAATGAGTATTTCTGGTTATGCAGCATGCCTGCTGCTCTGTCAGCCTTTTTTCTTTTTGCACCAGTCTGTTTTCTCTTATTCTTCAAAGTCTTCATTTAAACTCACTTCCATTAAGCTGACATGTTTTAAATACTCACAGAAATAAGTGCATTAGAAAGGCTCATTAATATGTAGTCACATTCTGGGGTTAAGACTTAGAAAGTGCTGTGATTTCAAGTTTGTGTGATCTGTAGTGCAATCAATCACAAATTTGTAGAAAGGAGGGAATTTTACTATAATGGAGTAGGGTGTGTATAACAATAGTACAAAGAGTGTATAGCACCATGGACATGTCTGCTCTTTCAGAGGGAAAAACCCCAAAACTCTGAAAGAAAGTAATCATCTTCTTGGTGAGAGCTGCCAGCATACAAACTCATAGTGTGCTTGCAGTATCAGTTTGCTTGAACTGGTATGCAGCAATTTGAGTCCAGTAGCTTCAGGCAATAATTTTAGAGGCAAGTAAATTGATATAAATAAATAGGATAGTGCTATAGCAGGGTTATCAGGCATCTCAAAATATTTATAAATGTTTTACATGCACATCCCAGCAGAGGCAAAATGAAAAAGGTGAAACAGATTAACAGCCAGGTGACAAACTACACTATCTTCTGCCTTCAAGACTCCTGAACTGAGTTGTAATTCACTGCCCTCTTCAAAACTGCAAACCTCAAGGTTGGATGAGTTTTCTTCCCATAAATGTTCTTCACAATCAATTCAGAATATACTGACATGGCTGAAAACCCAAAACAGTGCTCCAATACATTGCATGCTGAAGCTTTTGCCCAGATACTACCTAGATTATGTACATATGGGGTCTTAAAAAACTTCTATCTAGGACAGGTAATCAATGGTTCTTTTATTGCTACTGTGGCTAGTTACTACAGAGAACAGAGGCAGGTACCCTGTAAATAGGCAAGATGAGTTACTACAGCAGACTGATGTGAATGCTTTCACATTGCATTGTTCTGCAGCAGTTAGGCCTCTCTCAGTGTGCACAGGAGCCCATGGTAACAGCAGGCAGGGTTATCCACACACAAGAGCTGTTTGCTTGCTTTTAATGTCATTACAAAATTAATAGGAAGGGCTGCACAGTCCAACCTGCTGTGTATATTTACTGTGAGGACTAGGCTTTCTGATTAGCTAATACAGTCTAGATTGCATGTGTTTCCACTTGAGTTGGAGCAGGAACTTCTATTATGTTGTCAAAGTATTATTTTTACAAAATATTCCCATTGGCTTTAATTGTTCTTCACCATGCACATGCTATCGATTTAGCCTGCTTATACCTACTGTTATGTGAAATTATTTCATGGATGGAGTGAATTCCCAATAAAATATGCATGAAATTAACTGCCCTCTTTCTCTCATTAATGGTAATAGCACTTACGGCAAATCATCCCCCATCAAGTAAGGTTACTATAAAAAACCCAACCTGATTTTATTAGGAGGCTCCATTTCCTCTACAGTGTTTGTAAAAGTGACACATGAGTATCTGAATAAATAGCTTGATGTCTGTGTGTTCGTTCGTATCACTACTCACCCCGGCAGGCTGATTTGATTTACTAATTGCAATCATTTCACTGTTTCTTTTCCACAATAAAGTGCCCTTCAGAAAGGGACTGTTAATTGCATTTTTCGTGGTTCTTTCAATAAGGAGTGATAGCAGGATAGCTAAACCAGGACAATCTGCAGAGAAGTCGTTTCTCACTCCATTTTGATCCAAATTTATGTGAACACATTTGAAATGGTTCAAAAACTGAAAATACTGTTCCAGACTTCTAACTTTCGTTTGCAGACTGAGCTTTACATTTATATTGCAAAGTTGGGGGGAATTTGGGAAGACCAAGCCATTTGGATGGTATAAGCTAGCTAGAGTGCCAGCATGCAAAGGTGGTCACCATGGCTTCAGAAGGGGAGTCACTGTAAAAGCCCTGCTCCTTCGCTAATGTCTGTGCACCACACAACAAAAGTAAAACAACTTCATTGGAATGGTCTGTGTCAGGCATGACTTGACTATTCCATAACTGTGCCTGCACAACAAGTGGGCCCCTTGGTAGGCAAGCAGAGTGCAAGAGGTGATGTTGAACTGATAGGATCCAGAGGAGCCTGGAGATATACTTCTGTTCTTGGTTCTTCCCTTAATCATAGAATCATAGAATCATAGAATCATAGAATCATAGAATCATAGAATCATAGAATGTTTAAGGCTGGAAATGACCTCTAAGATCATCCAGTCCAACCATTAACCTACTGCCACCAAGTCTACCCTTAGACCATGTCCTCAAGCACTGCATCTACCCGTCTTTTAAAC
>VXBZ01006677.1:924304-969083 GCA_013399135.1 Heliornis fulica
CACACAATGGGTAATTAACTGTGAGTCATGGGGTATGGTTGGACCATTGATGGCCCATTAGCACCCACGCCCCCTCAGGCTGAGTGTGAAGGTGCTAACGACTTCCTGGACAACTGTTGCAAATGGTCCATTATTCTTGAGGAATGAATAGAGGGTGTAGAATACACAGCCTTGATCACCCCCACACAGTGATAACCGGTGTCTCTTGCTGAACTAGGACACACTCACAGGTCTTTTACCACCAGGCAACTCTCCAGCTACTCTTCCCCGGGCCAGTTTCCTGGAGCTGTTGTGACCCAAGTGCAGGACCTGGCACTTGGTCTTTTTGAACCTCATACAGTTGGTCTCAGCCCATCAGTCCAGCCTGTCCGAATCCCTCTGTAGACCCTTCCAACCCTCAAGCAGATAGACACTACCACCCAACTTGGTGTTGTAGAACACTGAAAAGCCCATATTTAGAGACATAATTCTTCCAGACTTAAAAGCCCTTCTTTTTTTTCTTTTACAGTAGGTCTACCTTAGAGACAGAAAGATCCTATAATAGAGCATTTCATAAAATTCAGAGAAAGATGATTTATGAATCTCTGAAATTTGCCTTACACATGAAAATATACAGTCTTGTTAAACAAAAATGACCAATAAAAATCACCGAAATTGGTAATCTGTTTTTCTCTTATTCTGTAAATATTGCTGTCTGGGATAACGCATATATATATATATATATGCGAAGGTAACGTGTGTGATGCATGAAATGGCTTGTACTGCACAGAACTTCTGGTAAGAGATCTTATTTTCTTGGTTATTTGCTTTATTATTCCTTGGTTCACAGACATGAACATTCCTGTCACAGACCTTCAATCAGCATCTCCTTATGAATCCATTGTTACATCTTCAAATGAACAAAGAAAGAAAGAAAAACACATCAGCTTAAAGTTGCAAAAATACGTGACCAGTTTATGGAAAATGGAAGATGAAAACAGGAAGGAAAACAATACACAGACAGGTTGCATAATTTACCAAACTGTTTCCATCTACCAGCAGCTACATAGGGATCTCTGTGTCATGCTGCTCCACATCGTATCTTTCTCCTTTTTAGCAGTTGTAGCTAATTATTTTTGGTCTGGTTTTTTTTTTCTTATTTGATTGGTTTGTATCCTGACATTTTAAGTTTCTAATATCTCTCTCACTGTTTCTATATTTTTTCACCCATTTTAAGATTTTCAATACAGCTAAGATTTATTTCTTAATGATAAATACTTTTCAGAGAGAAAGATGATTTATATAAGCCGTTGTCCATTTTTTGACAAGCAGCTTTTCAAAATGCATTTTAAATGGCCATAACTCATAGTAGTTGGTCTTGCTTCATTTAAACCCTGTGTCTGTAGCTGAACAAGTAGAGATTTGAATACAAAGCATCACCAGAACAGACAAAAGTGATGTATCAAATTTGGAAAAAAATCCCCCAAAACATTTGAAGGCCAAGTGAGTTTTTTGAATGTTCTAACAGAGTTATATTTTTATGATCCAGGGAATATGTTTACAAAAACGAGACCTAAATGAATGACAGACCAATAAATCATAATCTGCCATTCTGCCTAAATTCATTTCAGTAAAATTGCTGTGCAGAGAAATGGGATTTGTCGGGTCCATGAAAAAAAGATTACATGCTACTTTTTTGACACATTGGATACATTCATTAAATTTAACTATTGCTTTTAATTGTGGTACTCAGATTCTTTGACAAATAATGGACTTTTATTGTAGAAAAAACTTTCACTTCAGCTGAGAAGTGGCTATGAAAAATACACCTAGAAATGAAACATGTAAAGCATGCAAAGGATCTGAATATGTCTTTATATGCTACTTCAAGGCAAGATTGTAATTTGACTGGTAAAAAGTGATTTGTCAGCAGATTTTTTCAGAGAGGTGATAGATAAAATGTTGGATGTTGGTTAGCTTAGATGTATAAACTGACATTGCTTTAATTTCTGTGGAATGCAAGAAAAAAGAAGCAATGGACATATGGTGCAATAAGAGAAAATTTTCTGTAGTGTAAGGAAACAATCTCCATAATGATGGTGCCCAACACTGGAATAGCAACGCAGAGAATCTTTGAAATTCCACCCTTGGAGAGATTCCAAAGGCCATGAGCCCTTGCATTTGCATATTTGAGGCCTAGTATAACCTTGGCCCAACCTGACTTTGAGGCTGTCCCTGTTTCCAGTAGGAGGTTGAACCTCCTGAAGTCTTTTCCAAACTTAATCATTCTATCACTTGTGGTCTCAGTCATTTCAACAAATGCGTTTTGAGTTTTTTCCTATAGATGGTTATTTACCATTTTCAGTATAGATTTTTTAACTGTTATTACTAGTATATATTGTATTTTCAGAAAAGTGTCATATCACTTATAGAGTCCTTTTCCCAGTCTCTATATGTACTGAAAGTTTTGTGCCAATAACCAATGACCAGAAGGTTTGGTGGATTTTCCAACTCCATCATATTAAAAGCAATATCAATGACCATGGTGTCCCTGCTTGAGCGGCAGGAGTGGACAAGGTGACCTCCAGATATCACCTTTAAACCTTTATTTGTTGATCAGTACACTTCAAGGTGCAAACTTCTGGTACTTGCAAACAAGAAGATGGAAAGAAGGAAAATGGCAATAACTAGAAATTCAGTGTAGTTTGGAGGGGCTTGAAAGTTTGAAGCTTTCCTTCCATTAGCAGCTTTTCCTTGCCATGAAGCTTTACCAGACAAGCAAAGTCACAAGAGAAGTCTAGAAACTTTCTTAAGTCCTTAATTGATGTTTAATTAATCTTTAATTAATTATGAATAAGTATGCTCAGATTCTTATGAGTAGTTTGTAAGCAATCTAGAATATTATGGTCTATTTGTTGGGAAGCCCCATGAAGATACATTGTTGTTTTAACTAGA
Source organism: Heliornis fulica (assembly GCA_013399135.1). NCBI lineage: Eukaryota > Metazoa > Chordata > Aves > Gruiformes > Heliornithidae > Heliornis > Heliornis fulica. The sequence goes on from VXBZ01006677.1 coordinate 927,239, forward strand.
TACTGATTAATTCAGGATGCAATTGGGTCTTCCTCCATCTTCCATCATTGGCATTGCTTTACTTCATAATACTGTTGCATAGTGGTGTTTCAGATCTGGTAGTGTGATTAAGAAGTAGGAGTGTACATCTTTTAGGTAATATTTTATTATAGCTCTCCTTTCCTTCAGACTCTGCCTTAATTAAATTGTAAGCCTGACGCCACATCTTTCCAATTATATCTTCTATTAGAGGGATGTGGGCTGTTTCCATAGCATAATGAGGAGAATACAATGTGTGACAGTTTTACTGCTCCATTTATCCAGTCGTTCCCAGCAGAGATATCACCTGTGTGGGTATTTGGCCCTGATTTTCCATTCGGTGAAAGTTCATGTGCAGTGTTAGCCAAGGTCCAATGAAAAGGCAATCACTGGCTATGCTTCATCACCCTTGTGCCATAGTATGAAATAAATTTGATGATAACTGATTCTGGCTTACGCCACGTGCTTGTGACAAAGGACAAACAAGGTAATGGAGTGCAATCAAGCTACACTATGTCCTTACCTAGCTTCCACACAGTTCAGTCTTCCACCCTGACTTCTCTTGGATCTTCTGGCAAATCCGAGGCATCAGACCTCCTGTTAGTTGACTATACAACCCAACTATACAAGAGCTAGCTGTTGAGGCTCCTCTTGTATCCCCTTGATGAAGATGTAGTCAACATTGCCAACAGAATTTAGGAACCAATTGATCTGACTGCACATTTTAAGACACCTACTTTAAGATTAGTTGAATGGATGCATAAATTTGGGGCTTTTTATGTTTGTTTGTGGGGATTTTTTTTCTGAAAACAGGCTATCCGTTGAATATAAGGTATGATTAGAGTGAGGACCTGATCAGAGGTCTGTGCTGATATATTTACACCTATATTTTATGAGACAAAGCCCACCCCAAATGTAGAAGACTTCAAGTTGTGTGGCACAGTTAGCAATGGAAGCCATGAAGTAACAGTCCACCTTCATTAACCCACTACCAAAATACAATATTTCCTAATTGGCAATTTAGTCAGATTTCAGGGAATCACTTGGCACAGTCCACTACTGGCCAGTTTAACTCTTTTCCCCAGGGAGGTTCTGTCTGGAAACAAAAATGAACTGTCAAAGATGTAACAGGAATCAATACAAATCAGCATGGTTGCACTCAGAAACACACACACATACACACATTGACAAACACATTCTCTCACAAATTCTCTTTGTCATAGTACAAAAAATAAAAAAGCCCTCTAACATAAAGCATGCTTCCTGCTTTTTTTCAGTAACACATCAAAACATCTGGATTTCCTGTTATTTCAGTGGTGTCAGTACTAGATAAAGTAGAATGTTTGATTGGTAACAAAAAATCGAACAGCACATCAAACAGAATTATAATACTCCAATCTACAACCTTTGTCTTATCCCAGTCAATAGAGTGCACACTGGGAATGTATTAAGCAATCCAGATTCATTGATCATTGTCAGTCTGACAAAGAAACATACTGTTGACATTAAAGTAAATTGCAGATACTGTAAGGTAGGTTATGATTATAGAAATTCAATTTTGGAATTTCTCTTCAAAAATAATGTAAACTCCACATCTTATTACATGCTGGTTTAGCTTATTATTTAAACAATAACCAGAGGTGAAATATCAAGCTGAAGGATTTCGTATAATGCACACATTTTGTTTTCAAACTCAAACAGATGAAAATACCCCATTCCATTACCCCCTAAAAGGAAGTAAACAACCAACTAACATTTGACTTTTTGAGGCCAATTTATAATGAGAACTTACTGGAATAACACCTGGTAGATATGCACAAACATCACAATTATGCACTGATGTGTGGATCAAGACTTGTGAATCTTTCTAAAGCTTTGTACATCCTCATAGCTGGCAGGTTGGACTGGGTGATCTTTCAAAGTCCCTTCCAACTCCCAATGTTCTGTGAATCTGTGGTGGTTTGTTCAAACTTTTATCTGAAATTCCCTTGGATGCCTCTTCAGCAACTGTATTGCACATGTTGATAGAGGACAAAACTGTATCAGTAGTTGTTTCTTGAGATTCACAAATGCCTATTAAATAGATATCTCCTGTGTCTCTAGGTCTTAAGTGATCAGATATTTGGTTGATGTCTGATTGGAGCAGAAGAGGAAAAGGGGAAAGAGTACTGGTCAGTTGTGATTTTTCCTCGTTACTGTGTACCCCAAAGAAATCAGAAATTATACAGAAGCAGAGTGAACAATATGATGACAGAACATTTCATGTTATCCAACCCAACTAGAACTGGTTAGAGGATACATTTAAATAGTTACACATTTGTTTTCAGCCTCAGCTGAGGCAATCTTAGTTAATAGATAGATATGTGTGTGTTTGTGTGTGTGTGTGTATTAAAGAACATGCAATTGAAATATACTTTGGAAATGTCAAAACATGTTCTTCCAGCATGGTCCAACATTGATCAGCTTCCTTGACAGCTGGAGTGCCTCAGAGGAGTTTTAGTTTTGAATGCTTCAGGCTCCTGCTCTCTCCTGTGGATTTGACTTTCCAGATGGACAGTAATTTCAGGAAATGCTATAATCTTATTGCTTCAGGGTTCAAACAATGCAGGTCAGTGTACTGTAGCATACTGTGAATTAGTTTCATGCCAAGACTTTGACCTACAGTGGAAGTCAAGGTTAAGAGGCAGTGACATTCCACTTCAAAGAAGGAGGATGTCTAGAAGGCTGCATATTAATACTGAGTCAACACAGAATATTTAAGATCATGTGACAAGCCAAATGTGTCAATTGAAGTTGACACAACCCAAAATGGAGACAGTATAAAATACCAAAATTCACATGTTTAATGGAGAGGCCAACATCTTCTAACTCAACCATGTAATCACCACAAATTTCCCTAGCATCACTTTTTAAAAAATCCAATGGATTCCCAGACATTGCTTTTTCAGATTTTCAGTTCCATGATTTCTCGGTAGCTGGCAGAAAAAGGCAGTGAGCAGCCTGACTTGGTGAGTCTTTCAGACCTTGTCCCAGACTAGCAAGAGCAGCAGCATTAAAATTACTAGCTGTGAAGGGTTATATGTTTTCCTGATCTCCTTGCCCAGCTTCCTCACTTTCATTGACGCATTCACTTGCATTTACACTCATACACACACACACACTCCTCAATGTAAAGTAAAAAGCTTCTTCACTTTTTCTTTAATCTTTCTTTGTGTTAATGACAGCTAAATCCTGTAAGATAAAAGGTGATCTCTCTGGGGTAAATTGAAGTGGGGAGTAACTCATTTGCAGTTCATATCAAAAGAAGCATTGCCAGCAGGTGGAAGGGGGTGATTCTGCCCCTATACTCTGCTTTGGTGAAACCCCACCCAGAGAATTGCCTCCATCTCTGAGTTCCCCAGGGCAAGAAAGACATAGACCTGATGGAGCAAGTCCAGAGGAGGGCCACGAAGATGTTCAGAAAGCTGGAGCACCTCTGATATAAAGACAGGCTGAGGGAGTTGGTTTGTTCAGCCTAGAGAAGAGAAGGCTCCAGGGAGACCTTATTGCAGCCTTCCAGTACCTGAAGGGGCCACATGAAAGCTGAAGAGGGACTCTTTATTAGGGAGTGCAGTCACAAGAGATGGCATAATGGCCTTAAGATGAAGAAGGGTACATTTAGATTAAAGGAAAAAAAATTCCTGTGAGGGAGGTGAGACACTAGAACAGGTTTCCCATAGAAGCTGTGGCTGTCCCCTTCCTTGCAGTTTTCAAGGGCTTTGGGCAACCTGGTCCAGTTAAAGGCCTCATGGCAGGAAGGTTGGAACTAAATAGTCTTTAGTATCCTTGCAAACCAAATGGAGATTTAACCCAAATGGGATAACCTATAAAGCATTCTTGTATTACTTTGTCCCTCTTCATACATCCATGCAGACTTCCTTGGTGTGTAAAGATCTACTTTTTGTTTTGTTTTGGGTTTGTTTTTTTTTTTTTTTTTTTTTTTTGCGTATGCTTACCAGTGTCATACAAAGTACACCCTAATCATGGAAAAACAGAGCTTGTTGCATCTGTATTTCCAAGAAAGAAAAAAAGGCAAATGTCCTCCTTGTTTGGTCCCAGAGATACTCTGGCAAACACCCTGGCTGGTGTCTTGATTATATCTGGCTAACAATGTGCCCTCCAAGGCTGTCACTGATGGGGGCAGCAGGAAACGACACACATGTACTAATCTTACTTCCAGAAGATACCCTGACTCAATATGCATTAAGTTGTTCAAATTCCAACCTTTCTCATTCAGTAAAAATCCACACAAACAATGTAATTTAGACTAGACCCTGGAAAGCCTCGGTGATTTGGGTAATAGCCTAAAATTTTCTTCAGGGGAGAAGTTGAGCCATGCCAAGGAAATAAACTTTACAAAGCATTCCACTGTGCCCTGGTCCCCAGGTTCTGGAATGGAGTAGGGGGCTTGTTATACACAGAGAGCCAATATGTAAAGAAACAATAACTGGGTATTTGGAATAGGTGAGAGCTCAGAGGGAAAATTAGTTGCTAGGCAAGTTCATTGAAATATGCCTCCTGTTATTTCACAGAAGGGCAACACCAGATTCTCTTGATATCAGCTACACAGGCTGAACACAATAGTAGTTTGCTGTTCTTTGGAAATGCACCTCTTTCTCCACTATGAACTATGAATTTTAGCTTAGATCCAGTTCTATTATTTTCCAGTTCAGGAGTGGGTAGAGCATGGGGGTTACGGTTTTGGGTTGGTTAATTTTGTTTGTTTCTGCATCTCTTATGCTTCATTTTTCACCTGAAGCTGTTTGTGCCAGGAAATACTGACACACTGTAGAGACTCCAGTTCTCTTGTGAGACCTGGGACTATTCTGGTGCCCACTGGTAGGTATTACCTGGTGCCAAACTCAGAACAGAGTCATCCTTGTATCTTTCTTTCCCCTTAATAAAACTCAAGCTTTTAGCTTGTAGAAAACCTTAGAATATCAGCATCAGCATCATCTGTACCTTCATTTCTGGAAAAGACAGCTGTTCTCACAGTGTGAAGGTAATTTCTTTTATTTTTCTTTCTACACTGTTCCATCTCTGAATAATGTGCCAAATTTACAAGTTCTCCTATTTCATAATAGGAATCACTGCCCAACTAGGAAGCAAATGACAAACCCCATCTTATTTCAGATAGTCTCCCAATATTGACTTATACATGAAACCAGAGAGATAAAAGTAAAAAATCTAATGCTCTTTATGTTATCCCAGTAATCTTCAATTTTCCCTTTTGCTATAGTAAACCTCTGCAGAATGACTTGAATAAATTGCATAGCTTATTATTTAGCTTTGCTTTTGTCCTCCAAATACAGTAAACGTGTCTTACTTCATCCATTTATATCCCTTTTATTACAGTCTTGCAGAGTTTACACAGAAGAAATAACCTTAAAGCAGTGATGCTCAGAGATTTACCAACAACACATAAATATTGATATGCAGCCCATGTTGAAGACATTCTGTTGACTCCAAATACATATATAATGCAGGCATTTTTGTATAATTTTCATATGAAAGGCCCATTAGAGATAAGCCAGTTTCATTTAATACACTAAGATGGAAGGTCAATGCTCTTTTCTTTGCCTTTGAGAATTTGCAATTGTGTTGGCTTTCGTCTTTGCATATAGGTCTCAATCATAAAGATGCTTTAGAGGACCAGCCTTCTATAAAGGGGACTTGGTTGAAGTCCTAATCTAGATCAAATTCGGAGAGGTTAGTGGTCTCGTCATGCTCTCTAGTGGCTGCTTTTCTACTGAGCAGTTGCCATACTAGGAAGGGACTCTGGATCATACTCTGGAGCAGCAGCAGGGATGCCACAAGCTTCTGCTGCCTGAAGCACAAAAGGAAAAACTGGAGGATCGCTCTGGCTTGGGTCAGTCACTCCTAAATCATGTCTTAATCTCTCACCTCAACGAAACAGAGAATAAATGTATCAATGAGATTCATACCAATTTTTAAAAAAAGTTTCCATATGTTCTCTTCCTGGCTCTATTCCCATCCTCTGAAATCCAGAATCATTAAAGGTCAAACTGACAAAAAGCAGGGTAACAAATCTGGTCTTTTGTTACTTACCCCTACCTTATCTAAAAAACACAATGAAAGGAACTGTCGAGGTTAGTGGGAAAAGCTTGGCTGACTTAAATAGGTTTTGAGACACAGGGCCAGGCATACCTATGGGTCTCAAAGGCACTACATTTTAAAACTACTTTAATAAACCAGCTTGTAAACTGGTTTGGGACCCTCGCATGGACAAACTCCTTTCATGTCGATAAGAATTATAGATTTGCTACTGAGTGGGTGGGTTCTTGAAGCACAGAAATAACCCACAAATCTTGATAAGGAAATTGGAATTGAAACCTTTTGGAATTGAATTTGGAATGGAAAAAATTTTGTGATTCTTTAAGCATCTCTGGGAAGACTTTGGTTCAAGTTCTGTAAGACAATACAGATCAGACTTATTTTCTATATCCAAAAAAAATATGCAGTGGGATAAACTGAGATTCAGCAAAAACACATGAATCACCCTTCTGATCATACCTCTAGCAGTGACAAAATAAAGCACTGTCTTAGGGGAAAATGGTTCTGCTTTTCAGGGTTACTTCAGTTTAATGATAAAATATCATGCTGGCAACATGGAGTGGCATCCTAGAGTAATCTGGCTGTGACTCCGTGCCAGCAGCATGACCCCACTTCTCCTACCTGTCATAGCAGCCTGTCCACACACTTCTTTTAAATCTCAGACACGGATGCCCTTCAGCTACCCCCGTTTCACCACTTCCACTGAGCCCACATGGCTTCTGGGAGGGCACCCCTTCTCTGCAGCCTGTGACCAAATGGGTTTGTTGACTTTCTTCCCCCACAGTGGGGGTGATGCTGTGGGTGTTTCAGAGAGAAAAGTAAAATTTATTTTTTCCATTTGTGGGATGTAGGTGGTCAAGGGAAACAAAAGCCCTTGTAGAAGTTTTCCACGAGATACACAGATGGCTTCGGGGGTGTGGCAGACTCTGTTGATGTTAAAAGGATGAAGGAAGCCAGAAAAGACTTGTGGCAGATGCTCCGAAGCTAAGGCATATTTAAAGAAGATTGCATTAACTTTATAAATGTTAGGAATGTTGCCTAACGAACTTCAAGTTTTTGTCAGTAGCTGTGTTCCCAGACAAATAAGACATGAGATGTTTCCTTCAAGATAAAAAAGATCTATAGAGGTAATTGATACTGTTTTTCCACTTTGAAACAAATTCAAGTGGAAGACATGTGAAGCTCATTCTCCAAGGGACCTACCACACAGACTGCTCAGGCCTAAATACAAACAAAAGAAAGCTTCAACCATTTATAAATATGAGTCCTGACTGGGTACAGAGATGTACCCTAAAGCCCCACTATGACTAACAAGGGCAAATGCTTCAGAGGCCTAAAAGTGCATAAAGCCTGAAGTGATAAGGGTTTTGGAAGATGGATGTCCACCATGCACATGTATAGGGTAGCTGTTGTCTCACGATACATTTCCTGTTAAATTATATTGTCCTTGATAAATAGTTTATAGTTTCAGGAGAACTAGAGAGCTTGGATCTTTCGAGGTCCCTTCCAACTCCTAACATTCTGTGATTCTGTGACAAAGTTGGCAGAGCAGCTACTCACTTTGAGTCAGACTTGCTAAGAGTTGCAGGGGGGTTTAGCTAAGGGATACTGCCTTGACAGCTGACAGGCAGGGATATTGTAAGGAGCCTGGAAGTGTGGTTACCTTAGAAACTGGAATAAGAATTGCACTAAATTTTCTGAAAATTAAGAAAGTCAACATTTGTAGTCATTAGCAAACTAGGCTAAAGTATATCTTTTCTGAAACAAAAACAGCTTTAGCAATGAGCAAGCTGAGATTTTTATTCCTTAGTCTTCACCATAATAAGGAAAGGGTTCCAAGAAGGATCCAAACAGCATTTAGATTTTTTTTTTCTCTTAAAAAACACAAAGTAAATTAAGGTTTTCTCTCTACAAATGTACTTATTTATTTATGTATTTATTTATTTGACTATTTATTCTTTTACTTATTTGTTTATTTATTTGTTTTTACTGACCTCGTGGATTTTGCCTCCTTATTCTTATTTCCTCTGTTCAGTTTTCTTGGTCTTACATTCATGACTATAGGAAGTATTTCTAGTGTCACTGAGTTAGAGATTAACTGCTGTCCTTTTGGCATTTGGCTGGGTTGATTCTCCTCCATCAAGGTGCTTTTGACAGTGGTTCTGCCTTAGAGAATGTTACATGCTGTGAAAAGTGGAGACCATGAAAACCTTTAGAGGTGTAAAAGAGTTTTCTTAAATTTGTTTTTAAAAATATAGTTAACCTTGGAAGGTAAGAAATGCTATAGCTGACCCTCAGGTATCTCCCCAAACAGGAGGGTATTCTTTTCAGACATAGTTTGTAACTGGCAAACTTGACTTCTCTTGCTCACTACATCTAAAAATAATTTTAGAATATTTTGCACCCTGGAAATTGAAATTCTCATAAATGAGGAATTATCTGCAGACCAAATAATCTGATGCAAGACCCTAGACCTGGGCAAGAGAAAATCTAGATGCTTTAGATGATCCTGCTCGGGCAGGGGGGTTGTACTTAGTGGTCTTTTGAGGTCTCTTCCAGCTCCTAATGTTCTGTGATTCTGTGATTCTGTGATTCTGTGAAGAGAATTGGCTCTGTTTGAAGCCCCAGCTCATGACTATGTATCTACTTTGCTGACAAAGCTGAAACTTTTCAGACAGATGTGTTTTTCAGACCAAGATCCCTAGAAGAAATAAAGGGGGATATAGGAAGCATGCTTCTGTCTGAGAAAAATCGGGCCAGTGATCACCAAAAAAAGTCCAAATATTTGTTTGGAAATACTTTGGCAGCTTGGTAAGTCCATTCTCTGAGTCTATCCAAAAGAAAACTTGGTACATAAGTGTGCATCTTACTGCCAGTGAGTCACCTGGAAGATTTATCATGTGGTTGGAGTGTTGTGGAAAGGGGCGAGTGCAGTGTGTGCTGTGCAGGATCGCTGTAATGCCGTAACTCCAGCAAACACTTGAGGATGTTGTGCCTGGAGCAGTGGATTGCTGCATTGCTCTGTGGTTATTTCTGCTGCGTACTTGCCTGCCGGTTGCATGTTTACAAAAGCTAATTAGAGTGGACTGTGTTATTTACAGTGTTAGACTTTCGAAGGAGAAAGCTTACTGTATAATCACTTTGCCTCAAGTGTGTTTGAGCAGAGATTACTTTTAGGGGACCTGAAAGGAGCCAGAAGGAACAAACTCAGCAATTATTCTAACACAGTGAAGCATTCCTATCCCATAGGAGTCAGTATGAAGTATTCCTGTGCTGGTTACCTGTTAGTGGTTTATAGAGTGGAGATTTCTTTCTGTACATACCGTATCACTTTGGGCTACAGTTTATTGCAGACCACAGAGTTACACATCCAAATTCAATGCAAGTAACACATGTAACAGAAATGAGAACTAGAAGAGGTCATACTTTTTATTTCTTGTCCTTTCTAGCCCTTTCCATTTAAAGTTTAGGAACATCTCCCACAGCAAATTTTTAAGTAGTGTTTGTGCTTTCATGTAATTTCTACGAGGGTTAGTAGAGGTGAATCAAACCTGAGAAGGCCTTTACCATTTTATACTACAAAGGGAAAAAGCTGTGATCCTAATATTTTCTTTCATGGAAAAGAATCACCGGAGACCATAAAGGTCTCTATCATCTTCACTGGGAGAAAGTTATCTTAAGCATAGTTAAGGTTTTATTCAGGGAACCCTTGGCAGTGAAGAGAGACAGGAAATCTTAGAAGCAGACTCAGTCCTACTTTGCGGGCAGATAAATCAGTGCTTCATGTCATGAAGTTTCATAAACTCAGAGTCATAGAATGTGTTAGGTTGTAAGGGACCTTTAAAGGTCATCTAGTCCAACCCCCCCTACACTAAGTAGGGACATCTTCACTTGACCAGGTTGCTCAGAGCCTCATCAAGCATGACCTTTAATATCTCCATGGATGGGTCCTCCACTACCTCTCAGGGCAACATGTTCCACTGATCTACCAGCCTCATATTGAAGAACTTTTTCCTAATATCCAACCTAAATGTCTACTTTTAATTTAGAGCTATTACCACTCATCTTGTTGCTACATGTCTTCCTGAACAGTTCAGTGAGTTTCATCTGGTTCTCTTCAGTATATAGTGGCTATGGTGATATCATTCATGCCTGAATCCTAGTGAAGATGATGGAGAGCTTTATGATCTCCAGAAAGGTCTTTTATCAAATAATAGTACACAGTTTTCACCAAGGCCCTCACAGTGAGGCATAAAAACAAATAGAAGAGGTTGACAACTCTGCTGGCACTACTGCTGCAACCTCAGTGGCAATCCAGTTGGCTCTGAACAATAATAAAAAACTGGAACCATATAAAGTAATTCAGGATATTCCCATTCCCAGCCCACATGTTCAGTCCCAAATTCAAATGCCAGATTGTACCCAGCACAGGGGGGAAAGAGTCTGAGTGGGGAGGTAGGGATAAGGTAATAATTTCCCTTCTTCATGCCTTCATTTTGACAATCCATATTTCTCTTCCAAATTTACTCTTTGCTGCGGAGGTTGTAGCACAGAATGACATATCAAAGGGAGGGGAAAAAAAATCTGCCACAAAGACCATACAGGAAAGGCAAGCTAGACTTGGGTAAATAGACATGTGCTCATGGTTGTGCTTTCAGCACTTTACTCCAGTGAGTTCATCATCACGGGAGCCTGTTTTAGCAGGTTCTCACATTCTGCTTGGTGATATTAGGTGTGTGTAGGTGGAGGACCAGAAGATTTTGGGAGCTTTTCATTCTGAGCTGTCGTGGAAGCCAGTGAAGCCACTTTTATAGATAAAGATTCAGGGTTGGATTTTTTTGTTTGTTTCTTCTTTTTTTTTTTTTTTTTGTGGGGGGGGTTTTGTTTTTTTTTTTTTTTTTTTTTTTGTTGTGGGGTGGGTTTTGTTGCAGAGGGACCTGGACAGGCTGGAATGATGGGCAGAGGCCTTTATTTTACTTCATATGCTTATATATTAACATATTTGTTAGACTGTGCAACCAGTTCTGGAGCAGCTTTCAATGCATGCAGCCCTGATTTACAACAACAAGGTTAATAGTTTATAAATATTCATTTAGATGTCCCAGAGCACTTGGTGGTCTTCATACAGATAATATTCTGGAGACATCTTTCTTGTCTTCTCCAATCCTTGAGATCTGCCCTTTAAACATGAACTGTGACAACTGACTATGCAGAAAGAGAGAAGATAAAGCAAGAATCACATGCCAGGCTGTGGAAACACTTATCCTAGCAAATGCCTTATATAAATGTACATATGTAAATGTGTATATATATATGTACACACAGGCACACACACACACACACATATATATATATGTGTGTGTGTGTCCTAAACATATATATATATGTTTAGGAAAACATTGTTACAGATAGTTAGTGCAATACTGTACCCAGCACTGTTTCCAAGTGAGGGAGAATCAGGACCTTCTTGCCTTCTCTTGAAAACAGGTTGGAGTACCATCTATTTACTTTTGCACTGATGTACTATAAATACTGTAGTGATGACTTCCTTCAAATGTCTGTGTGGAATCATCTGAACCTGGACCAAATTTAACGAAGAAATAACAAAAAGAACTTCCCCATTGAGGACTGCTCCCTTAACCAATGCATACCGAATACAGAGGGAAAATAAAAAAGAACCAGTTACCAAGTTTGGTTGCACCTAGAGGTCCAATGTGACTTTCAGATTTAATCAAACCATGCAAGGGTTTGCAAACTTTGAGTCTGCATTTTTCCACTGTTTCTTTGCGAACACCATCTAATGTTTGTTCTTCAATGTTTCTTGACTATTCAAACAACTGCAACTTCCTGCAGTTGATAAAACTTCTTTGTCAGAACATTTCTGTGAGTTTTTCTTCAATGGCTGTCTAGCTCTGACACAGTCACTGAGTGTGACACACATTGTTGTTGGCAGCACTGCAAATTAGTGCTCCAGTGACAGCCTCCCCATGACAGAAATGCCTTTGCAAGTTAGGATGCTGAGAGAGTCATAAGCCCAGGAAAAGCACAGCCTGGAGAGAGGGAGCTGCATCGAGAAGCAAGGACAAGTGGAAAACCCGACAAGAAACATCAAAGGAGAAATGAAGCTGAGGTTTGAAAAGGTAAATTTAAAAGCTGCTTCCATCTGGCTGCACTGATTGCACTGGAGCAAAGCAAATTGAGAGCAAGCTGTTTCCAAAGGGTAATGAGACTTGCAAAGGCACAAGGCAAGCCAGGGACACGGTGCCAATTTGTTGGGAATGCGGAGGCCTGCCTGAAATCCCTGCCTCGGAGGAAGAGTGATAAGGAGACTAGGGTTGTAAGAGGGTTAACTATACACTTGCATACTTCCACCACCAACTAATTGTCATACTCCTTCCAGAACCTCCTTGCCAGTGGTGCACAGCTGTAGAGTCCCCTACTCAATGGGAGAGAAGGCAAATATACACCTCTGGTGTGTGGGTTGTGTCTTGGAGTAAGGGATTAGATCTGCTGCTTCTCTCTATGTCAACTTTTCTAGAAATTTGAGTTTAAACCTTACTACCCCAACTCAGAGCCACCTTAGAAATTATGGTGTGTGTCTAAGCCCTCCCTGAGCTTGGGATTTCAATGAAAGTTTTGCTTAATATCTACAACAACTCATGTCTGCTGATGCTGACTTGAACTTCAAAGCCAGTGACACTGCACTGTTGGCAGAGCTCTGCTTTTGGTATTGATTTGGGATTTTGGGTCCCTTCAAAAGAATCCTCTGTACTGATGATGTTTCGAATTTGTCAGACTATTTGTTTCTGCTCAGTGCTGAAGAGCTCTGTATCAAATCTCTGAGCGTGGGAGGCAGCAACTTTGAAATGGGTGAAAAGACTGCCTATTCTCCAAAATCTGATTTTCTAACTATTTGGCATTTTGCTTGACGAAGCTCTAAAGGACAAAATCGAGGTATTCATACATGTTTGGACAATGTCTATCAAAATAAGGGTACTGTAAAGACAGGAGAGGTAGGTAACAGATGGGGGATAAGTGATGCTTGCACAAAATCAAAATTGAGTGCAGCAGTATTGAAAGCCAAGAGCTAAAAAATGAATAGACATCTTCAGGAGCTGCAGTGAAAACTGAGCTGTCAGTGATTTAGCACCTGGGTGGCTGTGCTTGGCTATCATGGGCCTGTGTCCAGTGGAATTAAGCTGCAGAACTTTCACTGTTAAAGCTGCAATTTAGGTATACTTTATAATATCAGGGCTACATTTTAGAAGATTTCCTCGTGAGTATATAGAGAAAACTAGGAGAAATGCAAAGGGATCATGGTCTTTTTTATGGAGTGCATTTTTAACTGACATCAGGAACTCCATGGCAGCTCACCAAGCATCAACAGACTAAGACCAACCCATTTCACCACCATCTGTTGTTGAACTGCATTCCATTACAAACCTGGTACATTTTTACACCAGTCTGGCCTAGTATTGGGAAAATTTTTGAGGGTTTGTGTTTTCCTCCTGGTGGGAAAAGATTGTCTCATTCCCTTCTCAGGATTGCAGAAAGACAAATTATATGCTGGCCCTACACTATGAGCTCCTTAGTGCGTGGATTTGCCCTCTGCATTTCAAAATAATCCCAAACACCAAAATTAGCTTTTGAATAGTCAAACCCCAGACTCAAGCCAAAGTCTAGTATTTCTCCCTTTCTGCATTGACTACATGAAGGACTTGTAAAAGATGGGGTAGGTACACCTTTACATAGATCTAAAACACAGCTGATAAATGAAAACATAGCATTAGAAACTAAAGAAGTAGAAAGGTAACTGTCCTCATAACGTGGCAGAGACTGCCATGTTCCAGGACAGCTCTGAGTTGTTCAGCCTGAGTTGTGTGCTTGAGTGAGAAATTGCATCCTGTGTCACCAGTTCTGTATATTTTGCTATAAAGTCCTGTTAGTGTTATCTCTGTCTCTCTGCTGTCCCAGTAAACTGTCCTTATCCCAACCCACCAGGTTTGTCTTTTTTCTCTCCCTTGCCCCTCCCCCCAAATTAGAGGGAGTGGCTGAGTGGTGTTCAGCTCCTGGTGCTGGGACTAAACCATGACAAGCCCTTTGATTTACATTATTTATGTGACGCATGTCATATTTGGCTGAACATCAGTAGCAATGACCACTCTGTCTTCAGCTGTTAGCCCATGGAGTGCCTTCCATGCAGTTCTGGATTCCTTCCATTTAGCCCTTGTCCCTGCTGAATTGAAGGCAGTGGTCCAGACACAACTTCCCCAAAAGACATCCACTCACTGAGCCTCAAAACAGGCTGCAAGCCCATTGACCTTTAGAAGCTATATGGCAGTATGACAGTGTCTCCTCCCCCAAGCAATGTGTACTGGGGATGGAAAAGGGATTTTGAATGCAGAAGGGTTTATAAATATGAAGATTCACGTTTCTTGACTGGCGACAAATCAGAGTGCTCATGCTGCTATTAACTGTGGTGTTGAAGCTAAACTCTCTGGTTTTAAGTGTTGCTCCTCTTAAGTTTGGTGGGAGTTTTTCTTCCCTAATTTTCACTGAACAAGAGGTCAGAACATTCTGTTTACTCACCAGATCAGCAGAGGCAAGACCATCACCCCCCTTAAGGAACACTGCTGACTCATTGGAGCAAGGAAGGAGGATAATGCAAGTCCAGGAGGAAGTCATATGGACAGTGTAGCTTAGGATAGGGAGGATAATTAAATGGCTTTATTTTGGTGTCATTTTTTGCCCAGTATATACAACAACATTATGGGACAGGGATGTATTTTGAAGACAACATGGCTATACTGCAGTGGAGATTTAGCCTATTTGCAAAGCCTGTTTGATTATAGACATGAAGATATGTTGTCAAATGAACTTCTGTCTTCATATTCAGATTCCAAGCCAGAATTAAATCCTCAGTTTTGGGTGCTTTGGATCCTAAGACTGGTCCAGGATACCCAGAAGGAGATGCAGCATTTGCATGGGGGCTGGGGCTTAAAAATTACTGCCTTTTGTCCTCTGCTGTCTCTCTAGTCTATATAGTATTTCCACTTTAGGATGCAATTTCTTTAGTGGAAATGGTCTCCTCAGAAAAACTACTGCATTTTTTTGATGCCTTTCCTGACCTCATACAAAAATGCTCATGGTCTGCAGTGTTAGGCTGTTCTGCCTATCTGGAGAGAAGTTTTGTCTTTGAAAATTCAGCATTGCCATAGCAAATAGGAAACATACCCAGACTGAGAATCAAATGCTCTAGATATATGTATATAAATAGATTTGTGTATATTTCTACAAATAGGCATACATATACATTGTATGCATTTATATACAATTTGTATATAATTGCATTCCTGTTGTATATATTGTTTTTTTACCTTATATTTATATAAATAAGGTTAACATTGCATATACAATATTATAATTAGATCTGGCAGATGTCTATGTGTCTTATATATATAAAACATAACAAAATTAAGTTTCCATATAGCAGATATATGTTTCCCAGCTCTCTTTACCAGTATATCTTGAAATGAACACAAGGAGCAGCATACTTTAAAAACATACAACTCTAACTTTGCTAGAAACAAGGCAGGCTGGACCCTTGTGTCAGTCATCAACACATGATCAAACCACCCACAGCAAAGGGGTGGATTTTGTGTCACTGAGAACTTTAACTCTTGCAGACCTGCAGTAAGAAAAAGTCCAGCAGATATTAAAAACCCCAACCCTGTTTGGTCTATCCATGTGTTCATTCATGTAATGTTTCTGGTTGCACCTTTTAGAATCAAAGACTCTCAGCTATGCCCGCTCTCATGAGCATTTTGCCATCCACCGCCGCAGCAGGAGTATAACTGCTAAAAATGAATACAGCCAAACACAGGTGACTGGTGGACAATCCAGGTAGAAAGTAATAGGTCCTGACAGGGATGCTCACAGCTGCCTTCACAGTTACCAGAAAGTAATGTGACTTCCCTGAAACTTGCATTGTGCTTTTTCTACTGGCAAAAGCCTTGATCAATGTCAGAGTACAAGAGATGGCCTCTGGTCGTGCTTTATAATGATAGATGTGGGAAGCTGGTTATTCCAGTCTGTACGTGAGTGATGAAGTAAGACTTTCCTTGCTTTTCTATAGCTTAGCAACAAAGCAAATTGTTGTTTTCTGTGTTTACAAGCAGTCACTGTCTTCCTCTGCCTTTGAGGATCGGACTGAGCTGCGAGAAGTGAGGTGCTTGTGGTCTTGGAGTAGCTTTTTCTTTGTAGAGAAGAAAAAACCTTCTCTTTGGAGAGAAGAGTTTTTGAACTATAACCTTTCAAAGATGGGGCTGAACTCGTAAACATGCTGTACTTCTTTCTATCCTTCCCCACCATAGCCCTGAGGTTCACAATTATTAAGAGCATTATGTAATTAGCAGCTCACAACAGTCTTCATCAAGTACTCCTTTCATCTAAAGCATAGATTTTGCTTAGACATAAGTCTTTCTTCTCTTGATTTATTTCATGTTACACAAAATATCACTTGAAGGAAGAGAGTTCATCCAGTATTAATGTCTGGAGTCTGATTGACTGCAGTGATTTCAAAAGACTTTTGGAATATCCATCTGAGGGCATAAATGATCTCTTACAATTTCTAAAATTTATTCCCACCAAGTCAACTGGAGTTCAGAGCTCTCAACTTCCTGTGAGCTCTTTTTAGCAGTTTCCAGGATTGGTCCCAAATTCTACAGTTTATCATTATCTGGGAACAGGAGGAGAGTTAAACAAGAAGTTCTCAGAAATTCTGCTTATGAATAAAACATCAGAAGTTATTCTCCTGCACTTAAAATAAAACAGCAATTTTTTCCTTCTTCTGTGTAAAATTTTTCTATTAGCATCTGGCTTTGTATTTTCTGGAGACTATTTCAGTGCATCTATTATAAATATTTATGTGATAAGAAAAATATTGGAACTCCTTCAAGGAAATGAAATGAGAATGCATCCACACACTTAAAAAATAAATGCACAAAGCAAGTGTTCAAACTATGCTATTATTAAATCACTATATCCAGTGAGCTTAGTAGGAGACTGTTGTGGTGAGAATGGATTAGTATACTGTTACCTGGACGTGAATGCAAAATTAGATTCCATCAACAAAACAGGAGTTTTAAGTGAAAAAGCAACACTAAGAGCAGGCTTTCAGGTACATTTAGAAATCTATCAGTAAGGGACCTTAAAAGTAATCTGGTAAATTTAAAAGATTAGCTTTACACTAGACAAAATATGGTCTGCAGAAAACCCATGATAGTATCTGAATTTAAAATGCTACCTTGAAAGACATTTTGCCTAACATGCTGCACACAGAAGACAGCGGAACTTCTTAAGTTAAGGTGTTTTCCAAACAATAAAAATAAAAACTCCACCCCAAATCACGTATGTGTGGAATATTTTATGTAAGCAACTGCATTTCGTGTAAGGTTTACCTGTGCCAAAGATAAGCCTGTTAGTTTTGTTAGCAGAGAACATATGAGAGTGGTCCATAAATCGTTCCTTTGAATTATTTTGCCTTCACTGCACTCTGTTCTCTGTAAATAAAACAAAGACAAATCTGGATTCAAAGAGCCAAAGCCCGCCTTCAGATGTGGGTGTGCATCTCACTTAAATGTCAGGTAGAGTCAGGTGCTCAGATCAGAGGAAAGAATTTAGCACCATGAGGAGAGAAATGGGGAGAGGAGGCTTGCGGGGGAAAAGGTCTGTGGGTATTTTTAAGAGGGTATATTTAAATCAGATTAGAAACTGGAAAATTTATGAACAAAAAAAAAAAATCCTTTAATTTCAAGGAAGAATTGTCCAGTGCTAAACTTTCTGATTTTTTTTAATGTTTTGTAGATCATACCAAGCAATCTAGAAACAAACTTTGAAGATGACAGTTCTATCTGCTTGGAACCATTTCAAGCTGGTTTGGGGTCAAGCCAGCCAAGGGCCCCCATCAGGACTCCTTAGAAGAGGGTGGTCACTGACATGGGAGACTCCCTTCTACAGGGAACAGAAGGCCCAATATGCAGGTCTGACTCCTCCTCAGGGAAGTCTGCTTCCTTGCAGGTCCAGGGTTAAAGATGTAAAAAGCAAACTGCTTACCCTGATACAGCCCACAGACTTGATTTTTCAGACAGGAAATGAGGAAATGTCTATGAGAAGCCCAAGGGCAATAAAGAGGGACTTCTACAAGAAGGGCTGGAAGGAGGACCCTGGGGAATTACAGGCCTGGCAGACTGACCTTGATGCTGGGGAAGGTGATGGAAAAAATCATCTTGAGTACCATCATACAACAAGTGCAGGACCACCAGGCGATCAGGCCAAGTCAGCATGGGTTTATGAAGGGCAGATTGTGCTTGATCAACCTGATCTCCTTCTATGACAAGGTGACCTGCTCAGTGGATGAGGGGAAGGCTGTGAATGTTGTCTACCTGGACTTTTGTAAAGCTTTCAACGTTGTATCCCACAGCATCCTCCTGGAGAAACTAGCCGCTCACGGATTAGATGAGTTAAAAACTGCCTGGATGGCCGGGCCCAGAAGGTTGTGGTGAATGGAGTTAAATCCAGCTGGCAGCAGGGCACAAGTGGTGTTCCACGGGGCTCAGTGCTGGGGTTGATCTTGTTTAACATCTTCATTAATGATCTGGACGAGGGGATCGAGGGCACCCTCAGTAAATTTGCAGGTGATATGAAATTGTGTGTGTCGCACTGCTGGAAGGCAGGAAGGCTCTGCAGAGGGACCTGGACAGGCTGGAATGATGGGCAGAGGCCAAGCTTATGGGGTTCAACAAGGTCAAATGCTGGGTCGTGTACTTTGGTCACAATAACCCCAAGCAATGCTAAAGGCTTGAGACAGAGTGGCCGGAAAGGTCCCTGGAGGAGAAGGACCTTGGGTGATGTTTGACAGCTGGCTGAACATGAGCCAGCAGTGTGCCCAGCATCCAGAGGCCAACAGCATCCTGGCCTGTATCAAGAGCAGTTTGACCAGCAGGAGTAGGGAAGTGCTTGTCCCATGTACTCAGCTATGGTGAGGCCACACATTGAGTGCTGTGTGCAGTTTTGGGACCCTCATCACAATAAGGATGTTTTGATGCTGAAGCATGTCCAGAGAAGGGTGACAAAGCTGTTGAAGGGTCTGGAGCACAAGTCCTGTGAGGAGCTTCTGAGAGAGCTGGGGCGTTTTAGTCTTGAAAGAGGGACGCTGAGGACAGACATCTACAACTACTTGCAAGGACAGTGTAGAGAGGTGGAGGATTGATCTCTTTTCTTAGGTAAAAAGTGATAGGACACAAGGAAATGTTTAAAAATTACACCAGAGGAGATTTAGGTTAGATATCAAGAAGAATGCCTTTACTGAAATGGTGGTCAAGTATTGGAAGAGACTGCCCAGGGAAGTGGTGGAGTCACCATCCCTGGAGATATTTAAAAGGTTTGTAGATGTTGTGCCTGAGGACATGGTCTAGATTTGGACTAGGCAGGATTAGGCTGTCGTTGAACTCGATATTAAAGGTCTCTTCCAACTCAAGGGTTTCTATGAATCTGTCCCAGAAACAGTTCAAGAAAGCCAAGACGACATCAGTGATGTTAATGGTCATTTTTTAAAAAGTAGATGCTGATCTTTCAATTGCTTGATTTCCTACTTTCCCCTAAGGTTCCTTTTCCTGTTTTCAGCTTCAAGCACCAGGGCATGTCAGTATAAAAAACATTTATATTTGACCCATCCTGGTCTGGAATGTAAACAGTGATACCCTTTCTGTCTGGTTTAACCTTCAGTATTCAAATCAAGGAAAGCCTAACAGGTTATTACCAACTGATGTTAATTGTCAGAGTCATCTAAATAAAAATTATTTCCAGAACAACTAGAATCTTGAAACTAAATGTTCTTGAATCTTCCATTTGTCTCAGAAATCAATTTCTTGAAACTGGTGTTGTTTGTTCCCTTAGATAACTTTGGCTGAGTCCAGCTGCAATGTCTCCATCTGAGCTACCAAACAAACCCTCTTCAGTGTTTCATGCAGTTCATACACAGTTGTGATCTTAATCTTGAATGTCACAATGTAGAGATTGCTGTGGTGATATTCACAGCAGAGAGAAACAGGATCAACTGCTTATTTAAAGAAGTTTAAAGAGCTCGTTCTTATAGTTGCTTAAATTAGGAGTCTCTGCACAATGTCTACTCAGCATATATGGATATATACATAGTCCATTATTGTGTTTTCATAATGACTGTCAGAGAGGCAACATTCTCTCCAACACTGGATAGGGAGACCTGATGAATAATGTGCCTCATTTGCTCTAAAAGATCATGGCAAAAGGGGGCATTGCAATGTAGGTGCAGGGTGTTCCAGTGCCGCACCACTGCCCCACTCAAGGACTCTGTGATCAGACACCTTATAAAAAAAAAATCCTAAGATAAATCTGGCCATTTTGCCTTCAGTGAAATAAAACTGCACAGGAGTTTCTTGACTCTTTTTTTTTCTTTTGAAAAGTTTATTTTTTCAGCTATGGGTGTCCATTACATTGATGAAAGGATTCAAAGGTACTCTCAGAACCCAGGTGCATATTTTCAATACTGCAAAACCAACAGGAAACACCCTTAACACTATTGTTAGAGGGTGACAACCTACAATATGATCATTTTGGAGATGACTGCCTTACATCTGTTGCTACAAACCATTTCTTTTCAGAATATCTGCCAGCTTCTGTTGCACAAAAGGCAGGCATGCATTTTTTGCTCATGGTACAAATGTAGATAGAAGTGTACAGTTCAGTCAGTAGTAGGCATCCATCCCAGGCCAGGCCAGAATGGGATCCAATGTTGTGGTTAATCAATCTGTGTAATTTCATACACAATAGATTAAAAGACATTAGTTTTGGAGTGTAGTGTTGGGGGTTTTGGTCCCCATCCTTACTAATACATTTTAGTATGGCTTTCTGTATAATACAGACTGGAGAACTTCTCTAAATAAAATGTCTGTCAACCTGTGTTACAATTTGATGTTTCTTATAGGCAGATATCCAATCCTGATTTAAAGAAATCCAAAATTATAGAGCTCACTCCTTCCCTATATAAACATTTCCAAGGGTTAATTGCAAAATTCAACCAATTTGTTTAATCTCACTTCAGCTCCTAGCGTTGGGATTTCGTCTTGCCATTTTGGATGCCAGACCTACATAGCATCAGCAATCCCTTCACTCCGAGGTACTTATGCACAGTGCTCATGTCACTTCTTAATCATCTCTTCAAGTAAATAATGGGTTGAACTGCTTGAATTACACCCAAAGGCATTATTTCCATATCCATACCCATCATTATACCTTTTATACTCCTTTCCAAAGTACTGAGATGCTTCTCCTTCTCGTTGTTCTTCTTAAAGGCAAATTCTAGATCTATCTCAGTTTATTTAATACCACTATTTAGAGGTGAACTAATTCCCTCTTTCTGCATAAACTGGGAAACTAGCAGAAGAGTTCCAGTTCCACTGTCCCCTGCACTCCCCGTGTCTCAGATTGTCATCACATGTGATCAGAACCCCTTAGGTAAGATGAAAGCTAAGCAACTGCATGAGGTTGATTTGTTGTACATATAAAGTGCCAGAGACATCCTCCATGTCAGAAAACATTTTATGTAGAACAGTGTATGGAAGACTCAAAGAAAGCAAAACAGTAGAATTACATAAAGCAAAGGTAAGTTTTGACCTTCAGATCCTTCACAAAGAAGCTCATCATATTTTCACAGAAGAAAGCCTGTCATATGTAATCTACCTTGAGCTATCATAAACGTGTGTGGAAGTAAGATCCATTGGAAAACAAACCTTAATCACTCTGGGTTAGGGCTCTTTTCTTTGGAGACATGGAAAAAATTATACTCTTTCTCTGACACAGCCAAATGTTAGCAACGTTTGCTTTACTTTGTTGTATCCTCTGAGTTTTACATGCCAATGTAGCATTTCAGGTGATAGAGTACTTCAGCAGAGATAGGCCTTGAGAATAGTGAGAGAGCTGGAGCACCCCTCCTATGAAGACAGGCTGAGGGAGTTGTGGTTGTTCAGCCTGAAGAAGAGAAGGCTCCAGGGAGACTTTACAGTACCTAAAGGGGACCCTCAAAAAAGCTGGAGAGGGACTGTTTATAAAAGCATGTAGTAACAGGACAAGTGGTGATGGCTTTAAACTAAGAGAGTGTAGATTTTGATTAGATATTAAGAGACATTCAAGATCAGGCTTGATGAAGCTCTGACCAACCTGATCTAGTTAAAAGTTTCCCTGCTTACTGAACGGGGTTGGACTAGAGACCTTTCAAGGTCCTGTCCAACCTAATGCAGTCTGTGATACTGTGATTGTCCTGACGAACGACAACCATAGAGCATTAATGTGGATTATTCATACAGGACATCTCTTGAGTTCTATCTTTGTTCCTTCTTTTGATGTGTACCTCAGACACTACCCAAGGAGTTAGGGTTTTTTTTTGTAAATACAGAAAGTATTGTCTGTGAGTGTTGCAGATGCTTGCAGCGAGACGATTGACGTCAAATTCCTTTTGCCTGATTGCAAGTGTTTGTAATGCAGGCCCATGTGAGCTAGTTACACAGGACCAATTTGTAGTCAATGGAAGAAATTAGCATTCCAGTGGCACATCTTGTGCATTTTAGTTGTTTACTGCAGGATAAATGCCAATACCTTTCCACTGACTTTAGATTTTTTAATGTGGTCATATGCTGTGACTAGTCAGTAGAGATTTGTGTGTGCAGGTCATGTCTTCCTCGTGTGGCCATTTAGCTTCTTATTAAATTTGGAATACCAAATCCAGGAAAACTTTTACTTCATTCTCCTAGAGTGCTCCATCGCTACAGACATCACACTTCCTTTTTGTCAGCTCTCTGGTTTAAGTACTCCGGGTCAGTATCACTCCGGTAGGACTCTTTCTACTATTTCTTGAGGAGTGTCAGGACAGTTGCTGTCTTCCTTGCCACTTGTGCTTAAGAATTGTGATGGACCCATGAAGCCATTTCTGGCCTGACTTTCTTGTCAAGGTCACTTTCTCAAGATAAATGCGTGGAAGAGAAAACGCTACTCTTCACAACTGTTGAAAGTATACAGGTAACCCAAAATTAGGTGGATATAATGTTGTATCACCCTGTTTTCCCGTGAAGTAGCCTTTAGGGTGTACAGCTGTTCTTTGTCATGCCAAATCTTGCTACAGAGCTGAATTTTAAATCTGTCACATGACTTAGAAGTGCCTGGAAGGGTGGAATTAAGTTTGGCTTCTTTGGAGTGGTAGAGTTTGTTTCCTCCCCAGTCTGTGTAGGCATTTTCCCTCCACGTTACCTATCTAAATAATATATAGAATTTACCAGCTGAGCAATGCATTTCACTAAGTGCCTTTGCTCTGGGTGGTTGTAATGGCTACAGACTAACAAATCCTATAAATAAAACTGTTTTTCAGCCAGGGAAGACTGATTGATAGAGGTCACTAAATGCTTCCCTGCTGGAATGTGAAATCAATGGAAAGTTTAATCTGGTATGATCTGGCAATTTCAGTTTTAGAATAGTCCTTGTGAGCTAAGGATGTAGAACACAGCAGTGAGATGAGAAGAGACAAAATTAACCCCAAAAACCAAGAACCAGCACTCCCAGGCTTCAAACAAGAAGGGAAGGGCTAAACTACATTTCCGGTTAACAAATACCTATTTGGATTTTTCCTCCATGTCACGATCCACTCCACGTGGACGCATGATGGTTCATTTGCTGTGATCTCGAGGTGCAAAAGATCAAGGCAACCATGCCAAGGGGTTGGGTTTCAATTAAACAGTGCATCTGTATTGTCTTCACACAATAGGTAAGGGATGAAAAGGTAAAGAGAGGAATGAGGACAATAGCTACCCCTGCAGGGTCTAAGGCATCCGCATGGTCCCAGGTCTGGATGGAATCCCATCATCCCTCCCTCAGTGGGGAAAGCTTCCAAATTTCATTGCTAAGAAGTCATCTATGCTAAGCAACACATCTTGCTCCTCCTCTGTCCTGTGGACTACCCTGCCCTCATGCACATGCATATTAGAGTCAGTAGATGGTCCCCAGTGGTCTTTTGATGAAGGCTTTTGCCTTGCTTGGAAAGCTTGGCAGCTTTTGTTTACATGCATCCAGTTCCTTGCCCATCTCAGCATCAGCTGTTTCCTTATTGTTCTGTCAGGTTGTTCTGTCCTGATGGTCCTTGTTAAGCAGCAATCTCTTTGTTTAAGCCTATCCAAGTGAACAGCATAGTACTTTCTGGATCCAAACAGTACTTTAGTCCCAGGTGATGCATCCACTGAGACCACTCTTTTGATTGTTTGGCAAGCTTAGTAGTTTTTCTCTGGGTACAATTCCATTCCTTGGATCGGTGACTGTGTCTCAGGTGGTCAGGCAGGCTCCTGCAAACCTGTGGCTGCAAACTTGTGTTGAGACATAAGCCCAAGTTTCAGGGTACTGTGTTATCAAAGTCTCTGATGAGAGTGTTGAGATAATTCTGGTTTTTTGACCAATTCTTACNCTTTCCTCTGAGTGGTTGATGGGCTGGATTTACAGGCCACAGGACTTGTGCATGCACAGCAGATGCACAGAGTCCAACACTGTTGAAGAGTTCTGAGAAATGTTTCCAACAGAGGAAATCATTTGTCCTCCAGCAGGATCTATTCCATCTGACTTAATTAAAAAAAGACCCTTCCAAAGCTGGGTTATATGAACAAGAATTGGGTTCTACCTTTGACATACCTGTCATCTATTGAAACTTGGTGGAAACTGTGAAAGGGATGAGTTGAAAAGTACTTAAAGAATCAGACTGACTCACACAGGTGTGTACATGTACACTGGGAAGGACTGTAAAAGTTTTGTTTGCTGTTTCTTAATGCTAAATCTAAGACAAAGAATGATGTTATATGCTGCAAATCATTAGTGTGGTGGAAGCTGATGTCAAAATTTGGTGCCAAAATATCATTAAAAAAAAAAAAAGAGACTTTATTACTAAGAAAGATTTTACATGTAATAAAATAACTCTTCAATATTAATTTTTAAGATCTTTGGGGATTGCTTTTAGTTTGTGGGGTTTTTTTTCTAAGAAATTAGACTGTGAATTTCTCAGTCTCTATGTGAATGCCTGTCTGTTATCCCCAAATGACATTTGAACTACTTAGCCAACTTCAAAAAAGTTAACAGAAATAGATAAATCCTCAAGAAAATTAGGTTCTTGTGACTTTTATGAAAATAGGCGACCCGGCTGAGGGCAGACCCTTGTTAAGTGCTTTATGTGAAAGAAGTTCTGTATCAGTATTAGGCTTCAGAGACTTAGCATGGGGAAAAGACCTTATAAATATTCCAGCTACCAAGAAAACTTCAAATGGACATTGAAATGAGACACACATTTTATATGGGCTCATGAGTTCCAGCACACTCAGAGCTACATCTCTTTTTTCCTTTCTTGGGTTTGTTTTTTTTTATTTGTTCATAGTGGACACGGGGCATCCAAGTCTTGCTTCAGGGTGGTTTGTTAAATAGTTGTAATTTGTTGGATTTGGGCACAGAAGCTGATTCCAAGACACTTGATGATTCAAGTTCATTGTAAGTTTTCTCGTTAACTAATAATATCTATTTCTTGCACTATACATTTCATTTACAGGTTCGTACTCTGCATAGTACTGGTTTTAGAAGTATCATACTTTTGTTTATGGTGACATTAAAGTAATAACATCTCATAAGATATTCATTGACTTTTTTTTAAGTGGTCTAACTACATAAGTAGGCAGGCTACTGAAGGAGATTTTACTTTAAGGGTGTTTATTTGGAGGCAGAATGAGAACTGACAGTCTGAGATGTACTGTGGATCTGCTTATCCAATTCATTCTCCATGAAAATTTTAAACAGTGCCTCTCATTGGCCTTGGGATTGGGACATCAGATGATGGCAAACACAACATAAGTTGTATTTTTGTGTGAAATTTTTTTTAGAAATTTAGGCAAAATGCCCTTTTTCCAGCTCCCAAACTTAATGATCAGACCTCATAAACTGTTTACAGAATATTTTCTTATAAATTGAAAATATCACAGTAGAGCCATCCACCCACTTCCTGACCTGCAAGTGTAAAAACAGCAAAACAACACATGTCTTA
The DNA here is from genome assembly GCA_013399135.1 of Heliornis fulica. NCBI lineage: Eukaryota > Metazoa > Chordata > Aves > Gruiformes > Heliornithidae > Heliornis > Heliornis fulica. The sequence continues at coordinate 953,520 of VXBZ01006677.1, forward strand.
TTAAAACAGGTGCATTTTGAATAGCAGCTCTTAAAAAGACGGTTCAATGTGTCAGATCTTATGGCATTGCTCCCATAAAAATTTTCTGTTGTAAGAACAGGGAAACTTTGGTAGACTGACTATAACACTGTGTGTCAACAGCTAGCATACTATGAATTTAACTAATAATGCTAACATCTTACTGTTAGAGCATGCATTCATTGAAAGCTATCTCAATTTCTTTTTATGACTATTTAATTCCCTATCATGTAATTGGTTTTGGTACTAAAAGCACAGAGAAATGATTAACATTTAGATGTTATTGTCTGGATATAAAAGAGACACGAACCATCTTTTCACACATTTCCAAATTTAATTTGCATATTCAAATGCTTTTCTGAAATTAAAGTAATGTAAATGACCTTCCATTGGTTCAAAAATAGAATGACAGTACATGTATCACCGAGGAAACTAGCTAAAAGGGGAAGTACTTATTGGAAATAAAAATATGTAGGATTGTTATTCGGGTCATTCCAAGATCTTTGCAATAATTTCTTAATATGTTTCCTGAATTTAATTAACTATTATTTCATAATGTCACCTACCAGACAGAAGTCATTATATTCCCCATCAAATTATTTCTCTTTTATATTGCCATGAAAAGATGCCCAAAAACTTCACTGGAAATTAGCATACTAGAAAAAAAAATGTGGTGATATATCCGTCACTGCATTATCTAAATCTTGCTTTACAAAACACAACGTTAATTACACCAACAGGGTATAAAATCTAATTGGGAACACATTTCTGTAAGAAACTGTGTTTGTATTCAATAATACATGATTGCAATTTTTATCATCAATCATCTTTTTTTTGTGACTATTGAAAATATCTAGTCATACTTGACTGTAAGCATAATTTTGCTGAAAGTAAAGTACTTCTGAATGGAAAAATGAACAGATGAAAGTTTAATGCTGTTTTCATTTAAAAGTTAATGAAAACTCTGAAATGCTTACACAGAAAAATGCAATAGTTTCCTTTTCTGTGTTTGTTTTGTTTTGTTTTGTTTTGTTTTGTTTTGTTTTGTTTTGTTTTGTTTTGTTTTTTCTAGTTACCTTCAGAGACTTGCTATACAGCAAGTACTTACTGGGTAGGAAAAGAGTAGCAAAAATCAGGATTAGTCACCAAAATTGTTGGGTATTTATTAAACTACTTTTCTCCACAACTATTTGCCTCTATAAATAAAACAATACCTCATTACAAAATTATTTAAACATGGATATTGAAATTATAACAGCACAAAACAACAAATTATTCGGTTTACAATTAAGTTTCTTTAATGTTTTTATCAGCAATGGCTGATGGATCAGCCACACTTCCTAAGCACCAAAAATATCTTCCTCAGTGGAAGCTGAAAGTTACCAGCCAGTTATCCCCAGGCTAAGGGGAAGAAGTAAGTTCTTAAGTCCAGTGATCTGAGAAAGGTCATCTGTAAGTACTGAGGTATCTAGACTGAATTTCTCTGAAAACTCCATGACTAGCACCAATGGACTGGGAGAGATTCCTTTTAGTAAAAAAGTGTCGAGAGCCAGAAATATTTAATCAATAGACCTCAGCCTTCTTTTTTTTTTTTTCTATTACCAGAGTCTTCAATCATGCCTCAATAAATGTCTCAATATTTGTGTTACAGTCTAGCCAATCACCACTCTGTGCCCAGTGCATTATTGTGATGGGAGCCAGTTCCCTGGATACCATCTTCTAAGCTGGTATAGGAAGAAAGCTGTCACTAGTACTAGTTCCAAGCCTACAAAGCACATGTTTAAATTTAGATCAACTTTCTGACAGCTTTCCCTAGAATACCAACTCTCACCATGTTTCTTGCTAATACTGAGCTCCTAACCCTTTCCATGGTCTCTTTTATGTACTCCTACAAACTCCAGTGAGTTCTTCAGTGAATTGCTTAAGGTGAAACATAGGGAAAAAGTAAAACACACAGAAATACTTGTGAAATGCCTTAACTGACTGCATTTCTCTCAATGACTGTTAATCATAAATCTATTGTGTATAAATAATAAAAATGTTAAAAAATCCTTAATGTTGTAAGAAATCCTCTCTCCAAAATTGTTTGCATCTTTATTGGGAGATCAGGGTTTGTCAGTATCCAAATAAACTTGGGTCTCTCCGTTTTCTCTTGCAGTCTTGGATGTGGCAGTGGCTTACAGCTTTAGCCATCCTTCCTTCTCTACACTTAACATAGCACATGAATCTTCAATAGAGGATCTTGCTTTTCATCTCTTTGATGTCTCCAGAACTATCTGTGCATTACCCAGACAATGGACTATGTGTCAACAGTCCATTTCCTAGAAAGACGAGCTGATTATTGTGTGCATGTGGAATTCAACTTAGATTTAAATCTGTATATTGGCTATTGCATCTCAACTGTGGAATTTTTTTCCTCCAGAACCCACTGAGATTGACAGCCAACAACTAAAATTTACCTTAGGTCTAAAATAAATGAGGTGAGCCTGTGAAAGTTCTTATCAGAGACAAATGTATCATCAGTAAGATGTCAAGAATAACAGAATCACAGAATTGTAGGGGTTTGAAAGGTCTTTCAGACATTATTGAGTCCAACCCCCCTAACAAAGCAAGTTCCCTAGAGCAGGTTGCACAGGTCGGCATCCAGACAGGTCTGGAATATCTCCAGAGAAAGAGACTACACAACCCACCCTGGGCAGCCTGTTCCAGTGCTCCATCACCCTCACCGTGAAGAAGTTCTTTCTGACATTGGTGCGGAACCTTCCCTGGTCCAACTTGTGGCCATTGTCCCTTATCCTGTCCCCACAGGCCACTGAGAAGAGGTTGGTCCTCTCCCTTTTTCTCCCACACTTCAAATATTTATAAACATTGATGAGAGCCCCTCTCAGTCTTCTCCAGGCTGAACAGCCCCAGCTCACTCAGCCTTTCCTCACAGGGGAGGTGCTCCAGGCCCTTCATCATCTTTGTGGCCTCTGCTGGAAGGACTCCTTCCAGCAGAGGCCACAAAGGAGGCCACTCCTTCAGCAGAGGGCTGCAATCCTCTAGACTCCATATTACTTCTTGAAAGTAAGAAAACATATGGTAAATAACCACTATTTCACAGATGCACTCCTGAAATCAAACAAGGACATCTGAAATGGCATTAGATAGAAAGCTATGAAAGCAGAGAGTTGATACTTCCCTACCCTCTCTTTTCTAGCAAAGAGGAACCCTACCAGAGATTTGTCACAGCACTAATAAATTTTTACATATCTGCTCACTTCTGGATGGTCCTGGAAGTTCAAGCTGGGAGAAAAAAATAATTAATCAGTTAGTGATATGGTGGGCATATTGCTTTGCATTGTGTTTAAATGACTGTGTGCGCTGAGAAGCTTTTTAAGATTAAAAAGTAGATAACTAAGAGTCTGGCAATCTTTATTCCTCTCTAGAAAATTAAAACTGGACTAATCACAGCATAATGCCTCTACTTCAAAGCACAAGGAAGAAGGTAAAATTGAGCACTTGTGTTTATTTGTACTAATAATAACATAAATGTAGTTCATGTCTTGTTGCCATAGTTGGAAGAGTATAAAAAGATTTAAGTGTAAATGAGAAATAAGAGATCTTATATTTTAAGAAGACATGGTTTAAGAAAGATATGCTCTTTTCACATTTTTTAAACCATTTTATAATGTGTATAACATTAAATTTTCTCTTACAGCCCACACTCTAAAAGTGAACCATAAATTTAACAATAGTCTTACAACAAAATTGAAAGGAGAACTTGAGTCTAAACAACAGAGACTTAATTGAATCAAGGTTTTCCAGAACTCCCATACACTAAATCTTTTTTTTTTCTTTTCTGAATATGAGATCACAAAAGAAAGTTTTAACTAACTAACTACTAGAACAGCAGCACAGAGGTTGAGGATCAGCAGGTCGAGCACTTAGCAATTAGTTAGCCTGAGCCCTTGCTCTACAACTGCCTGAAAGGAAGTTTTAGCAAGGTGGGTGTTGGTCTCTTTTTCCCAGTAACAAGACAGGAGGAAATGGCCTCATGTTTGCTAGGCAAGGTTTAGATTGGATAATAGAAAAAAAATCTTCAACAAAAGTGTTGTAAAGCAGTGGAACAGGCTGCCCAGAGAAGTTGTTGAGTACCATCTCTGGAGGTAATAAAAAAGATGTCTAGACATTGCACTTAGGAACATGGTTTAGTGGTGGACTTGGAAGTGTTAGAAGGACTCGGTCTGAAAGGTCTTTTCCAACCTAAATGATTCTATGGTTTGAATACAGCTCATACTCCTCATGACGCCAGTAGAAACAGGTCAGTGTTCTTCCACCAGACAGCCTGTGCACTTCTAGAACTGCTAAATGCCATGTAACAGTTCCCAAATTTTAGGTAATATATACATATATAAAGCAACATCCTTCTAGGTTAGACCATGTCTCTGTCACATATGAAAGTGCTAAAAGATGGATATAAATAGCTGTAGAGGGTGCAGGTCACATCTCTGTAAGAGCTCTAAGATCTTGTAAAAGCAGAGCCCACAGGCTCGATTTATGGTGCAACTGCAATAGATTTTGTACAGACTGCACAACGGGTTTCCATGCAGCCTTAGGGAAGTAAAGGCTCTCAATTTTCACAACTATTGTGATGCCCAGTAGAAAAGCTAGACATCATGGGCTGCAAATGCAGAATGCAGATGGTGACTCAGATGAACTTCATCACACAGACTTGTTCCACTTAAAAAAAACCGTGGAGTTTTATCTCATAGGAGATAAACGACAACTTTTCAGACCTGAATTTGTATACTTTTCATTGGTGCTGGTATTTTTCTCTCTTTCCAGAAGAATCCCTTGTAGGATTCTTCCTCAGTTGCAGATGACCCCAATTTTAATCTTCCACCAAAGAGAAGACAACGTTGACTTTACCGGACCTTTCATATTGACGACTTCAAAGTCCTTTAGAAACATAAAGGAATTTAGCCTCACATTCTTCTCTGAGGGTGAAATTTAATCCTATCAGGATTTACTGGTTGTGGTTCAAGCAATAGTAACAAACTGGTAGGGAATAGGGGGGCAGTATTCATTGCAAAATATAACACAAAGAGCAGACAACTATTTCTCAGGCCTAGGCAATCACAATAACTCTTGCGTCTCATTTATTTTATCTCCAGACTACAGAAAGCAGATTTTTCTCTGAAAATATCTGAAGGGATTGGACTTTGGGGTTTCTCCTCTGGGAAGAATGGGGAAGCAGCACACTAGGAGTCAGTATTAATATGTGCTTTTCTCTGTTGCAGAGTCTTTTTCTCACTTCTTTTTTTAATTAAAGATATTTTCTGCTATGCTCCTGAAGGGATCTGAATCCACGTCCATCTTTGCTCTGCGGGGATGTACCTGGCAGCCAACAGATACAACCACACCCCCCCATGGCAGCTTCTTCTAGTGCTTTGTCACCTTCACCATGAAGTTTTTTTGCATATTGGTGTGGAACCTTCTGTGGTCCAACTAGTGGCCATTGCCCCTTTTCCTGTCCTCACAGGCCACTGAAAACAGATCATTCTTCTGCAGACTACACCAGTCAGGTAGCCTGAATAGGAGATGCTTAGCATCAGCTCTTGAGCTGAACTCATTGCTGCCACTCTTAACTCGGCATAGTTGGAAAGCAGTAATCAACTTGATTAGCCACACAAATGAGGAATTAGACTGCTCTCATGAGGGTCCCTAGCTAATCATAAAAGACTGTGTGTCCCTGTTGTCTACATTCCAATGAGATGGAGTGGTCAAACAATTATCTGGTACCATGGATTATGGCTCTGGCTCACTGTTATGGGAGTATTTTCTCTGTTTCCATCTCTCCCTTGACACTAATGCTAGACTGTTTCATATCACACATTTATCACTGGTTACTCCTCCATTGCATCCCATATTGAACATTCTCCTCTGCTCTGCCTTGTCTTCATGCACAGAAATAACAAACTGCTGGTTGATTTGTTGTGTTTTAGAGTGCTGCTGGGCAGAGATCCACCATATTGCTAAGAGGCAGCTAAAGAAAGATTGATGAGTAAGTAGACCAAAAAAACCCCTCACATGAAATGCACAGAAAGCATATGATAAAGTGACAGTGTAAATGTGGGGCCAAATACGGAGAGCATTTTTTTTAAAAAAACTAACTATGTTTTTACTCAGGCAAACCCATTGAGCTATTTGGAGTAAGAGCTTTTAGCCTATCATCAAATGCCATGTTTCTTTCTTCATCTCATTTCTTATAAATAAATTCACTGTGAGCTTTCGTAATAGAGGTTTTTTTTCTTGACAACAGGAAGCAGCCCCCGACTACCACCTGCAACATTCAGATTTTTGCATTAAAGAAACTTTCCCTAGGTGGAAAATATAGCAGATCACAGTTTTTTATGGCATTTAATTTTTTTCTGTATAATAGTTCTACTCAATAACTTGCAATTAATTTGTGAATTATGCTCTGGGAATTCTACCTATTTTTGGCATTTCCCTGCAAGCAGATAGTCACCCTTATTCCAGATAATTCTGGATGCACAGAGTATTCTCCCACAGTTTGTGTTGGGGAAATATCCCCCTGTTGCTCTTATTCCATTTATTCATTCTCCTTCTTCCAAAGTGAATGGCAACACGCTGCATTTGTAGCATTTTTGAAAACAATGGCAAACTGGCTTTCTTTTCTGTCAGTCTTCAGACTTTGAGAGGGAGTTATTACCCACTCCTTGGCCTTTTCTTTACTAATGGGTAGAGCAGCACTTTCTATTCTGCACAGGTGGAGCAGAATAATAGCCTTTGGGAGAATAAACAATTTGGTAAAAACGGTGTGAAACAACTGGGCAAAGCTAATGCTATTACAATAGCTTTATTCAGGAGAAACTAACTTTCTTGTACAGAGATGGGTCAGCAAAGGTACATCAAACTGCTGCCTTATGCACCAGTTTTGTTATAAAGGCAGGGAAACTGGAGTGTGAATTGGAAACTTTTACAAGTACAGTAATCAGCTGTACTGTCCTCCCCAGTGCAAAGGCAAAAGTAGAGGGCTGGGCGTTTTTGCTTAAAATGCCTTCCCACCGCCATGCACCACGCTCATTGTCTTCCTCAGTGTGGCCTTTAGTGGTCAAAAGGCAAGCATGGGGTCCTGAAAGTAGTAAGCACTAGCACTGTCATGGATTTCTTTTGTTGCTTTGGTGAAAATAGCAAACATGTTTGGCTTCTCTAACTCTCTGAACTCTCTTCTCTGAGGGTATCTTTTTGCAAGCGCTAGCCTCTGAATGGGATAGGGAAATGAATCTGGTGAAACACAAATGTTCATTTGTGAGGGAAGTAGACAGATACACAGAATGGAGAATACAGTTTCAAAGGATATAGCAAAAAAGTGCTTGTGGAGACTCCTCTGTCCCTGTTGAAGCCAGCAGTGTGTGTGCATGCGTATGTATGCATGCGCTACCTAAATATCGTTACCTTATGCAGCGCAGAACCAACAGGTACACTAACATGCATAATTTGGGCTTGAGTGGTGAATTTGTCTGGCAAATAAACTTCTGTTTTAGCTTAATAGGAGACCTGACACTCCAGACGTTCCTTTTGAAATGGGTAATTTGTATTTGGAATGGCAAACTTTCCTCCCATCTAATGAATATTAAATTGTAATATTAAACCTGCTTAGCTGACAGCAGCTTTCTTTGCAATCTTTTGCAACGAGAAGATATCTCTTGTTGGCTAAGCCCTCTTGAAACAGTGAAGATGTTAGGCTGGAAACTTATACTGCAGGATGTGTTCAAAAGCTGCAGAAGTAAAGATGCTCACAGGCAGCTAAAACAGCTGTAGCTGGTTCCTACCTGTTTTTTCTGGGACTAACAAAAGCTAAAGTAACTTAATGGCAAAAGTATCTGAAAGTGATAGATGTCAGCTGCTCAGCTCTTACATCATCATCCACAGGGGCCATGTGAGAGACTGGCTGACACCTGGCACAACCACATAGCCCTGTGGGATGTCACTATAATTTATTGTTAGAATTCATCAGTATTTCTGTCTCCCTAGAATGTGTTTGCTAACAGAAAATCTTCAGACAAGTCTTGCTGAAATCATTCTTTTCTGGGGGTTCACAGCATAGATCATAATATCCTGAAGTTTAAATCTATGTGGACTCATCAACTATTTAATTTATTTCGGTCTCGTGTGTCTCACCTCTCATTTGAGGTTAAAATAATCCCGTAATTTATGTTCTGTCTAAAACCACATTTAAAGCTGTGTCTTGTTCACCTTTAGTAAAAAGACATTAACCAATTGAACGAGGATGAAGAGCTAGGGAAATGGAGAATTTATTTTAAAACAAATTAAATAAAGGACAGTTTGCGCAACCTGGAAAAATGATGATATAGAGGGAGAAGCTTACATTTGTTGGTTAATAATAGGGGGTATTATAAAGTCAAAGAACTATGATTTGGGAATAAATCTCACTAAACTGAAAGTTACAAGGAGCCTAAGAGAAGGAAGGTCTATAATGAGATCTGAGACAGTCATGGAGATGAGGAATTATTTCAGTGGAAGTTGATTGAATCATGGAAATTTGGAGCATGATTTGTTCAAGGGGAGATTGTTGGATAGGAAAAGGATGAGATAGGAGCTTGGAATTAAACTGTGTGATATCATGATAAGATAATTTGTTTGCCTACCCAAACAGGGGATGAAAGAAGACAGATCATGGTGAGTTTGTCATGCCCTGTTCATAACTATTTAATTAGTTCACTACATACTTCCTAGGATCTACTGTTGCCTACAGGCAACGGAAAGAAATATTTCTTTCTTGCTGCCTAACTTTGATTTTGGGAGACAGGAAACATTGGTTTTCTTTGGAAATATCAGAAATTATCTTCAACTGGGAAAGTTCCTCTGGGCAGAGTATTTTGGTTCATCAGAGTCAGAAACTTTTTAGTGTCCTGGCACTGGTGTCTCACTCACACGTTCCTGCTTAAACTGACCTTTCAGATTGAGGTTGGAAAGAGCTTTCTTCCAAGCAAAATGGCAAGACCTTGGGTTTTATTTTTTTGCTTTCCTCTGTGCTCAGGACATGATCCATTTTCTGAGATTCCTTGCCATTTACAGCTACCATGCAGCTTCAGAGACCTGGGATATGGCTGATTCTCCTTTTCTTTCCCTGGGGCACGGCATTTAGTAGGCTTTGGGTCTCATGTTTGTTGTGGATGTGAAGAAGAAGCTTGTGCTTTGTGGTGAGCACAAGTTGGGAATAGTTCGTGTAGACATCTCAAAAGTAGCTGCCTATTGCTTGGTAACTTGTAGCTACATGGATGGGTCTCAGGGGCTTTAATGGTCTCACCCAGATCAATGGTTTGAAGTTATGCACCTGCAGGACTTCATTCAGGATGAGGATTCAGGACCAAACTTAGGTAATGTAAACTTTAGAGTGGCAATGAATTCAACTATGCACAGATCCTGCAAAGACTTTTATTTATATTTTGTATGAAAAAGGACCTGGTCTACTTTTTCCACTGTAGCAAAGTGGGATCTTTATCAGACACACAGAACAAAAAGTAGGCTGCTTCTTCATTTGATAAGGAAAAGTGGTATATTTGTGGGTGTTTTGGGGTTTTGTTATGTTTGATTTATTGCATTTTTTTCTTCCACTTTTCTTTAGTAAAGTTGTCTCCAGAAATCACAGTTATAATAATTTCTCTTGGTCATTAAAAATCATTCTTCCCTTATTGATGAATTTAATAGTAGCAAGCAAATACTAATAGAAATGGATATCTTTCTCTTTTTTCCAGGTGTTTTATGATATTAGATATGAATTCTCTTGTACAAAAAGAATGTTTGGGCACAACTCTTTTTGCCACTGACCATGGCATTATATTTACAGGGAGCAAATACTTGGAGTTTACTTTTGCATCCTTGATATAGGGGAAAAAATAAAGCAAAACACAGATGCAAAAGCCTTTCTCTCCTATGACTTACCAAAAAGTCCATGCCACCCACAACAGAGAAACAAAACAATTGGTGTATTTTAGCTTTAGATAGGCACACTCATAATTATATTTTAGGATGGCTGAATTTCCAACTTCACAGAATCACCGATTCACAGACTGGTAGTGGTTGGAAGGGACCTCTGGAGATGATATATCTAGTCCAACTCACCTGCTACAGCAGGATCACCTAGAGCAGGTTTGCATAGGATTGTGTCCAGGGAGGTTTTGAAAATCTTCAGGGAAGGAATCTCCACAGTCTCTCAGGACAGCTTGTCCCAGTGCTCTGCCACCCTCACAGTGAAAAAGCTTCTCCTCATGTTGAGATGGAACGTCTTGTGTTCCCATTGTGACCTTGTCCTGACACTTGGCACCACTGAAAATAGTCTGGCCAGGAGTCTTCTCTCCATTAACTATGTAGGGAATTGTCCTGTTCTCAGATGCCAGCTGGGGAAAAAGCAGGACAGGAATGAAAGGAAGTTATTCCTGAATGGTGAGATTCTTTGTTGAATGCCCAAAGTTTGTGCTATCAGCTGTCAGATATTATCAGTTCCCTGCATCTTCTATCTTCCTAAATATTATAAACTATTCAGGAAACAAAAAAGTAATTTCATTTTGGGTTTCTGGTGGGTCACACATGATTAGGAGTGACCATAGTGGGGTATTTTTCCGTGAAATTTCACAATTTAGGCCAGAGCACAAATACTCTTAATTTCAAAACTGGATTCTCCCTTTAGCTTTATCATACACATCTTTTCTCTTTGGGATCATATGAAGGTTGGTCTGCATATACTCATGACACTCAAAAGTACAGAAATCTAGCAGTGTATTTTACAGTGGCCTGTAGCTGAGATAAACTCACAATGATCTAACAAATTAAAAAAATAGCAGTTATAATTAACTCTTAACTTTTAAATGTAATCAGCATGACATTTTCACTTAAATAAATCTCATGAGACAGAATGTGTTATATTGAATTAGCACCTTTACAGGCTATGTGCTTTTTAAAGCAAGTACATAAATTAACAATATTCCAAAGGACCACATCCTGCTTTCTTGAATGCACAATCTGAAACCTTATTTTCTGAGTTTACCACCATGCCAATGATATTATTTTATTATGTTTTAGTCTGAGAGAGATTGATTTTCATATCCCTTGTCCAATAAGGAAACGTCTCTCAGTCATTTCAGCAGGTTGCCCTTCTTCTGTTGGGGCCTTTGCAGGCTCTTACTTTTGCTCATGTTCATTGCCTCTGTTGTAACGTTCAGCAAGGGTCAGGCTCTGTGACTGTCAGGCTGCAATGCTGTGGTGGCTTCGTGGGGTTCTGGTGTAGAGGGAGAGGGCTGCAGGGGTCGCTTCTGGAAGAAGCAGCTAGAACCTTCCCCTAGGCACTACAGAGTAAATATCAGCCAGTTCAAGGCCAGACTCTAGCTGACCAAGGCTGAGCCCATCAGAGACTGTCTTAGCACCTCTGTGATTCACATTTTAGAGAAAAAGCCACAAACAGATGCTTTATGCCACCAGAGAAGGGAGTGAGATGTGAGAAACTTTGCAAACACTAAGGTCAGTGAAGAAGGGGGAGGAAGGCACTCCAGGTGCCGGAGGGAGATTCCTCTGCAGCCTGTGGAAAAGACCATGGTGGAGTGGGTGTCCCTCCACAGCCCATGGAAGATGATGGGGAGCAGAGACCTCACCTGCTGCCTGTGGAGAGGCCTCACACTGTAGCAGGTGGAGGAATATGGAAGATGCTGTGACCCACATTGGAGCAAGCCCCTAAAAGCACTTGCAGCCAACGGAGAGAGATCGAAACAGAGAGAGACAGAGACCCACACTGGAGCAGGTTTGCTGCAGGGGTAGGGAGATGGAGGGTGAGGCTTGTGACTCCATAGGGGACCAAGCATGAGCAGCCTGGGCCTGAGAAATTGAGTGACATTCTGTGATTCTATGACTGCACCCAGACAAGTAACCCACACTGCGGCAGTTGGTGAGAAGACTGACACTGGAGAAGTTCATGGAGGACTGTCTCCCGTGGGTGGGAGCACATGCTGGAGCAGGGGAAGTGTGTGAGGAATGCCCCTAGACTAAGAAGAAAAACAGCTCATAAGGAACTGACTGAAAAACCCATTCCTCCCCCAGCGTGCCATTCTGGGGGGTGGGAAATCATAAATAACATCTGCAGAGAAGGGAGGGTTGGGGTGGTGGTGTTTTAAGAGCTGTTTGTACTTCTCATTATCTGACTCTGGTTTCTCTGTGTGTGTAGTGCAATCTAATAAATTTAGTAGTAGAATTAGAAAATTAGGTAGTTTTCTTTCCTTTTTTCCATGTTGAGTCTGTTTTGCCTTAGATGCTAATTGTGGAATGATCTCTTCCTGTCCTTATCTCGGCTCCTAAGCCTCTTATTTATTTTCTCCCCTATCCAGCTGAAAAGGGGAGTGATAGAGCAACTTTGGTGGGCATCTGGACTCCAGCCAGGATCAAACCACCAGAAATGCCATCAGTGGCTTGCAAATTTGTCACGAACAAGACAAGAATATGGTCAGTTCATCTGATTGCCATGACTGTTATCTCTAGGACAGAGGGTAGTGTATCCTAGTACCTGGGCATATGCGTGTGGATATGAAAAACAGACTCACGAGTCAAGGGAGGAATGGCTTACAAGCCAGAAAAAAAACATTTGTGGTTGCTATGGAAACACATCTCTCAGGCCTTTTGCATACCAACACAAAGTTTCTTTCTGAGATCTTTATAGATGTGATCTTCTCCTGCTACTGTAAGTCAGGAATGATTTAATTCACAGTATGTAACAATTTAGCTGACACCAATAAAGACATTTTCCACAGTCCATCTTCTATTGACATTGTTAATCCATGCTGTTTGCCAACTGAGAGATGTTGATTTTCAGGTGTTGGTGGGCTTCAGGGAGTGTAACAAATCAGATTAAAAACTCATGTCATGCAGGCACATCAAGTATAGGAAACTGGCTGTTTATGGGTGATTAATCTATTTCCTTTACTAAGCATTTGGAATTTCAAAGGTTAAATATGGAGAAAAGGAAAAAAAAGCAACACATAATTATGTTATTATTTTATTCATTACTAAATAAAACAGTACCAGCACTTTGCTATGAGATTTAAAAGTCTGTTATACTCACTTAACCATTCTCTGTCATCTTTTCTCCTTTTGATGTTAATCACAAGCAGCTAGAACCAGAAGATAATGAAGAATTAAAAGATTAGAGATATGGAAAGTTTACACATTAAAAGCAAAGTCAAAGAGCAAAGAAGCCACAATGTATGAGATAATGAGAGTGAGGAATTATAATTCCTCTTCAACTAGTGAGATAGAAAAATATCCCCATGGCACTTCCACGTGGAAAAAGGTAGTGCTTCTTACCTCTGGAGTGATAAAAGTGGCATCTAAGATGTATTGAAAACTTAATAAATCAAGTTAAACTATTTTGGACAGAACTCAGGGACCTTTCCACAGTCTTCTTAAGAGTGAATGTTTACTGGAAAGAGAAACAAACTTGTATACCTGTAAATGGATGAACCATATGTAAAAGGAGAGTTCAGTGTGACTGGTTCAGATATAGACAGCCAAAGAGAGACTTATATGAATCATAGAATGTGTAAGGTTGAAAAGGACCTTTAAAATTCATCTAGTCTGACCCTCCCCGCAGTAAGCAGGGACATCTCTACTAGATCAGTGCTAAAATACTAGTTTCTACTTCCATTTTAGAAGCCCTGTGGTATCCCATGTGGCTTTCTAGCACATCCCCAGAAAGCCATTGGTCTTCTGTGCATTTGGCATCATAGCTGCCATCCCTGTCCATGTCCCATCTACTTTAGAGCATTCACAGTAAGTCCAGGTGATTAGACAGGAAGATTCAAAGGCCCAAAAACATTCAGCAAGCACATCAAAATTCTCTGTTTTCACTGTGGAAAGGCACTTCCTTGACCTCAGAGACTCCTCTTCTGTGCACATGGGATGTTGATACTTGGTGTCTGAGTGAGGGGCTGTCTGTACTTCAGACACAAAGTGTTATCAAGGGAGGAATAACAAAGCTGCACCTCAGCATCTGAAAACATGAGTCTGAAGGTGAGCATCCTTCCCTGGGTGTTCAAGCCTCAGAAACCATAATCATGTCTGAAATGAGCTTTGGGTCACTTTTGGAGGATTTTTTTAAGCAGGTGTGCAAACTAGTGTAAGTTTAATAAAATGGACAACAATGGACAGAGCCTAATAGTGACTTCTGAAATATTTTTTGAGTAAGACCTAGGGTGAGTATTGAAATAAACATTTTGAGCAATCTGCCTCTTTTATTTCTTTTTCCATATACTGAACTTGGTGAGCAGACAGTCCTTCAGACCTTTCATTTCAGGTTTGCTGTTCATATGTTGGATACATTACATTGAGGTGGCAAAAAATCATGTCCAATCAACCTTAGAAATGTGACTCTCTAACTGCTGTTATCATTTGGACAGAAAAAGGCAGACAGAAATATCATGGACCATCTTGTTCTTCCTGATGGAAGGGTCAAGAAGGTGACATTTCATTTGTTTAGCCATGAAGTTGCCAGTTAAGTGACCAATGGTCATACCTGCTCCCTCACTCTTCAGTGAAAAGTAGTATTTTCTGTAATGAAAACAGTTATGCTTCTCTTCTGTGTAAGATGATACTTTTGAGTCTGAAAAGTTTTGGAATATGTGTGAAGTAAAACATTAAAAGCCATCTACTTGCTGTTACTGGTATTTCTACTTGGCAATTTTCCACTTCATAAACAGACAAGTCTTTCCAGAAGAATAGACATTGAACAATAATAGCATTGTTTTTCCTTTCCACCACTTACAATTCAGTGATCTTACTGTAAAGTTTGGGTGCTGTATTCCATTAGCACTCATTGTACCATCCAGACTATGCAATAACTTCTCTTGTTGCTGCTGTTGAGTGACAGTTTTAATCTCAATTTCAAGACAGAAATAACATTTTGGGAGCCCCTAGAGTGCATAACAGATTTCTGGTACAAGTGTCAGGGAAAATAGACTTAATCAGCAGAATTTATTTGCAAAGGTCTGTCACTCTATAAAATAATGAAAATTTTATTGCAGTCATTGTTGAAATTTCTGAAGTACAAAGCTGGCCTGCCAGTAATATTTAAAACTTGACACTCATATAAAGAGTTGAATGTTTCACCAATATTTAAGAGATTTCATTAACCTCCTGTGTTTCCTTCATTTAGTAAGATCTGTGTGCACCTGCCACTGTACTAATGAACATGTATTTTGAAGGCTCCATCACTAAACTGGATTTCAAGTTATTATGAATCTTTTAGAACTGAATTATTGACAGTCTATTCTGAGAACTGCAATATACTTTTAAATGTTTCCAGAACTATATAAGTCCTTACTGTAGCCATTTGTTTTCAAAGAGCTATGCCTGGCAAACAACAGTAATAAACTATAAAATATATATTTAATAATTTAATATTATTTAATAATATAATCTATTATTACCCACTGCTCATCCTCCAAGCAGGGGGTGAGGAAGCTGCATCCCGTAGTTTGA
>VXBZ01006677.1:969647-1048094 GCA_013399135.1 Heliornis fulica
CATCCTGGGGTGTATTAGAAGGGGGGTGGTTAGTAGTCAAGAGAGGTCCTCCTCCCCTTCTACTCTGCCCTGGTGATACTGCACCTGGAGTATTGTGTCCAGTTCTGGGCCCCTCAGTTCCAGAAGAACATACAACTCCTTGAGAGAGTCCAGCGCAGGGCCACCAAGATGATGGCGTGGAACATATTCCTTATGAGGACAGGCTGCAGAAGCTGGGTCTCTTCAGCTTGGAGGAGACTGAGGGGGGACCTCATTAATTTTTATCAATATGTAAAGGGTGAGTGTGAGGAGGACAGAGCCAGCGTCTTCTCAGTGTTGGTTAGTGATAGGACAAGGGGCAATGGTTTCAAGCTGGAACATAGAATGTTCCATGTGAATATAAGGAAAAACATTTTCCCTGTGAGGGTGACAGAGCACTGGAACAGGCTTCCCAGAGAAGTTGTGGAGTCTCCTCTGGAGATATTCCAGACCAATCTGGACACATTCCGGTGTGATTTAATCTAGGTGATCCTGCTCGGGCAGGGGTTGGACTAGATGTTCTTTCAAGGTCCATTCCAACTCCTGACAATCTGTGAAATCATCACTAACCTTCTAAGGGGAAAATTAGCAAAGACAAAAACCCAGAACCAAACAACAAACCCAAAGAAAAAGAAGGAGAATAACAAGATATGACCTCAGAAAATGCAAACCACTAGCATATAGTTTAGATACATTCCAACTGCAGTAACTTCCACTACCAACGCACATGCACTGAGTTACATCTGCATATTTGCAAAGTCAAGTCAATAAATGGTACCGACATGACATAGTGGGACTTACAGATGAGTGTTATTTAGCAATTAGTACAGACTGGATGCATCAAATCTCTTCTTTTTCTACACCCACTGAGAAAATCAGCTGAGTATTACTGTAGTATTTTCTTGCCACTGAAAAGAGAATATGAAACTGTTTATTTTGCTGAAATTATTTTATTTTTTTGGCTGATATAAGCAGCTCTTTGAGATCTGTTTCAAAGGTGAGATCCAATCAGTATGTGTTCTTGCTCAGACATCCTAGAGAGGGCACTAATTAGGCTATGAGCTTTGAAATATTTTTTGTGTGTTCTACAGAATCCACTGAAATTGCCATTAGCAGCTCTGCTAACCTGAGACTGGATATCAACCTGCTTTTATTTAGAAAATATTTTCAATTTTTGTTACTTATCTTTAATCATGTAAGCATGGAATGAAGATACATCTGATTTTAGAGAGACATTTAGAGTGAGGATCAGATTCTCAGAGGTTTTACCTTAATCCATTATATGGGATCAGAGGTACCTAACCAGTTTCTAGTTTTGAAAATCAACCTGGGTTCCTATTTTCCACCCTTTGCTGTATTAAAATGTCCAGTGGCTTTAGAAGCCCAAACTCTTCTGATGTTTAATGAAAATTCTTTACTCCACAAAGATCTTCAGGGGTCTCATTCACATTTAAATCATGAAATTAAGTTAATGCAGCTAAAATGTCTGCATCAATCTGAATCCAAGATTCCTAATGTGTTGTTTTTGGGTTTGCAGTTCTGGGTTTTAGTGGGGGTTTTTCACTGATAACACAGAAAGATTACTCTGAGAAATGTAATCTGTAAAGTAACACTTGGACAGTTAATCTTTTTGCTATTCTTAGCAACTCCGAAGTTTATCAGAGATTCCAAACACTTGGCTGGTTTATGTAATTTCTTTTTCTTTTTTTATGACATGGACTCATAACATACAGGAATTATTATTATTTTTTCCTGTGCAATGGATACTCCCTTCAGTAGAAAACCTGCTTTTGCTGAAAGAAAGAGTAACTAGGGTGAACAGAGGTGAGCACTGAAAATGCACCTGAGATGTTTTAATATGACATTCCATAGCAGATACAAGTTTGCAAAGCAGTAATTACTTACATTTCTGTGTAAAGACAAGCATGGAAGAAACATAATGACTTCGAGGGCTTTTCAGTGACAGTTCCTAAAAATAATATAGGAGTCATAAACACAACCTGCAAGCAGCCTTCTTCATATGCCTGACAATTTTCAATCTCCTAAGGGATTTTTGTTAATGTTATGCCCCAAGCTGTTGATCATCATCCTGGTATGAATCAGATCAGCTCATTAGAAAAGGCCCATAATCCAGGGGGGCAGCAAAATGTAGGATATGATCATTAATTTTGACAGAAATATGGAATTTACATCTATATTGCTAAGATGATGTAAACAAAATCTTTCATCTGAAGCAGGGGAACAGGAGTGGAGAAGGCTGTTTGATTATTTTTTTCAAGAACAGCATATTTGCTGAAAAACGCAGTTTTAGAATTACAGAGAAAAAAAAATAGGAATTCTATTCAGATTAGACAGAGAATTCTGACCAAAATTAACTATATATCCTTTAAAGAAACATTGTATATCTATTTTTGTAGAAACGGTTTGACTATTCATTTTGAAACAGCATGCATTTTTAAAAGGCAACTTGGCTTTATTTATAAAAGCATATAAAGAGCTTAAAAATTAAGACATCCTCTTAAGTTTGTCCACAAATTATTACTTGGGAATTTTTGTTGAAAAGAGGAAAAGCAAAATAATTTAACTTGGAAGCACTGAGATTTTGGGGTTCTTATTCCTCAGCTTCTTCAGTTCACCTGACAAATAGACCTCTTCTTACTCATTAATGTCATATTCTGTGCTGGGGAATGTTACATGCTTCCATCTTGACTACCCATACTTATGAAGGTGGTATATATGTGGACTAATTCAGATGAAGGCAATTCCAATGCTTTTAGCAGATTCTTCCTGATTTACAACAGTTTATAGAAAGAGAAGGATAATGCTTTTTCTACTTTTGGTTGTTCGGGGTTTTTTCTGTGGTGCTGGTGGTGGTGGTTTGGTTTAATATGGTTTATTTAGGTAGAATTAACAGTTGTTATCAGGGCTACAAATGGATTGGAGGCTGTAAAACATACAGCCCTGAATCTTGAGCTGGTTTCTAGTCATAGGTTATGAACGATGCTTAGCATTTATAGAATTAAATGGAATCTAGGTGCCAAACAGCTATTCTTTTCCCACTTCTGGTGTAATAGACTCCTATTTTTCTCTCATCAAAGTAGAGAGAGGAACTGATAATATGTCAGTGGTTAATGAAAAGGTCTTGGTAATGAATAATTTACTATTCTTGGAGATGTTTATGAAAATTAAGTCTCACCAAGGGTATAACTCTACATCAGCTTGAGTGAACCAGAAAATACACTGCTGCAAGTAGTTTCAGAGTTTGGCTCAGAGCAATGAGAACTCTTTCTGGATGACAGTTTGTTTTAACATAGCTAACGGCTGTCATTTGTGTTTGTACTGAATATAGCTGGATTAAACAGCACTAACATGATGACAAAGAGATGGACAAGACAACACCTCCATCCCTGTGAAGGTAGAACATGTTTAAGGATTCACATGTCCACACTAAAGATAGTCAGAAACAACTAGTGCATTTGAAGGTCTTGTTTATGGAGTATGCCACTTCCAGGAGTAGGAGTTGCAGGAAAAGTCCAGTTGCTCTTCACTTTTCAGAGGAAGTAGACCCTCGAATCAGGCCTGTTCAAACTGTGTTAAACTGGAACTGCAGATAGGTGCTGAAAATAGCCACATGTTTTTAGAATAGCTTAGCTTGGACAAAGGCGGGTCGGATGGAGATCATGCCCACCTGCCTGCTAGCCAACAGGGAAATAAAATACCTCTTGGCACGGACAGCTATTGTCGAGCGCCTGCCAGAAGTGGAAGGCTGCAAGCCTGTGGTGTCCAAAGAAGCAGGGGGAAGTGGTGAAGGAGAAAGTGAGAAGCATCCCAGGTGTCACCTGGCCTTGCTGGCAGTGCCATCAGCAGGCTCTAAATACTAGGAGTTAGTTCAGAGCTCAGTGACTCGCTCTGCATGTTGGAGGAGGTTCTTCTCCACTGCTTGTGACTCAGTTTGTATATACACACACGTCAGAAAATCACAGCCCAGCAACAAGCGCTGATAATGCTGATTCCTGATCCGACCAGAGGTGAGTGATAGTGAGTGGGACAGCATTCAGCAAGGACCCTGCAATTACCTAACCCCTGCTCCTGCTCTGTGAAGCAGGATAAGTGGCAGTGCTGCTCCACTCAACTCTCTTAAAAGAACCAGCTGGCCTATTCACAGCCACTCCTTTCTTTTCCATCGCCTGCAAATGAGTTGGAACAACTTGCTATTTGCTCCACAGGCATCTGCTTACACAGAGCTGATGTTGTAACCACAATTGTAGGCAACCTGCTGTGTTCCTTCTCACCAGCTTCTGCACCGCAGTGACATTTTTTTTCTCCTGTGCTGAAACAACAGTTATCACCCATTTGACTTTAGGTCTTTGCCATTAATTCTCCGCCTAACTTTTTTTGTCCCTTCCTTTGCATTAGCATCTTGAAAGCTGGGGATGCAGGTGAATGAACGGCACTGTATAAAACTGACAGCTCCAAGGCTTTTCTGATGTTGCACAGCAGTATGGGCAAATTAAAATGAAGAGGAACAATTGCTTAAAGGGGTGTCCTGGTATCTCACTATAAAGCCAAAACTGTCCAATTCAATCCACATGCACCAACATTAACTCACAGCAATTCACATTCTCTTTCCCATTTCTCTAAAACACATTGCTGTACTATAAACCTAAATTGCTTACAACTATTACTGATCCTGCCAAAAAAAACCCTCCAGACAGATTTATGAGTGTCATATAAAGTATCATAAATACTCTCAAATTAACTGCATTTCCTTACTGTGCCAGAATCACAACTATAGAGAAATGCTTTACTTCCATTATTTTAAGATGTTTTCCTTCATTCATAAGATCTTTAGACTAAGAGGTCTCACATCTGATTAATTTTCCATTTGTAGGAATTAAAATTCAAGTCATGACTGTAAAAGACTCTGAAAATTGCTTCCTGATTTCATCTTTAAAACAAAATTCTGTTTGTTTAATCTGGGGCAATATCTAGAATAATGTGACTCTTGTAAACATACATAATATGTGTGTCACTTCCATATTCTTTGGCTTGGAAAAGGAGAAGATTTTTCTTTTTCACAAAGAAGAATCCAATCTGTTGCAACAATAGTAGTGGCAAGTAGCAGGGGGGAAAATCTTCCCTGAGGTGTAAGTAAAGGACAGCCTGATCTTCCATCTCACACAGCAAGAAAACTGTTGTCTAGTCACTGAGCAGGTCTTCAGTCAAAAAAGGGCAGATGTAAGGTCTGAAATTAAGAGAACTGTTTCATCCCAGATGAATATGTGGCATCTGCTCCAAGTGGAAAGCATGAGAGATCAGTAACAACAACACTAAAAAAGGAAAATATCTCCATCTATTTTTTTTTCACTCTCTCTCTCTCACATGCACCAACACAAGCTCTGAACAGTATCTGAAAAAACTAGGAGCTTTGACAAAGCTGGATGTAATACGCATGCCAGGCTACAGCCAATGAAAAAATGCAAGTATCTTATGGTTAAGGGGCTACAGATTTTAACTAAGGTAACTGGTGGGATTCATAGCAGCACTGAGAACATCAGGCCTCTTTCAAGTTCTAAGAATGACTCAGGTTTCTCAGAAGAAGATAAAAGAGTAGTTAAACCAAATGCAGATACCCCAGCAGGGGATGTTAACTCAGAGTATGAACCCTGGGCTCTGATTGTTGCCATGAAGATAATTAACTTTTTTTTTCCTTCCAATAGTTCTGTAGTGTAAAACATCCACAAGTTCTCAGCAAAGGTAAGACCCCAGAAGTCTCCTTTCCCAGTTTGGTACCCTAGCCACTAGAATGCCTACTACCCATCTCCTAGATGATCCTGTTTGAGCCGGGGTGGGGTGGGGGGGAGTGGTCTAGATGATCCTAGATGATCTTTCAAGCTCCCTTCCAACTCCTGACATTCTGTGTGGCTACAGCAAAATGAGGGGGTACTTTACTCCGTTTGTTTCTGTGTGTAGATTTTTTATTAATAAATGCTGGAATTAAGCATGTAGTGTTGATATATTAGGGATGATGATGATGATTAGATGATGGAAAAATGTGCACAACACCATAAATTGCAAATTTGATGTGAGCCAATAAAGTTACACTGGTGTAGAAAGGGTGACTGTATTTCTGTGTGTAGCACTGGGGAACAGGAAAAGGAAAGAGAGGAATGGGTTTTGATGAAAGGTTAACGTGCCTGGGCCTGAATCAAGGAAAATGGAGGCAGATCCAAAGCTGCAGAGCTGAATCCACACTTCTAGCTTTGCCTAAGGCAGACTGTATCTATCCTCTTGCTCCTTAAAGATTAAAATTTATAAAGATACCACTGCTTTCCCAAGGCATTTATTCCAGCTTTCCATTATTTTTAATGTTGTATTTTCTTTTAGCCCATTTATCTTCAGGTTAAACTTCATTCTCCTCTCTTCCTTTGTAGGCTTTTTTTAGACCTCTAATCATTCCTTTTGCTGTATGAGTTCTGAGTGCCTTGCCCACCCCCGATTAACCTCTTTAACACACCTTCTTTAATGAGCTGCCAGTTCTTTTTAAAATGTTTTGTGTAGATTGAGCTCCCCTAAGCCCCAATATATCAATTCTCTGAATGTACTGACGTCCACTCCCAGTTTGTTGTTTTATCTCTTTTTATTATTCTTTTGTTATGATCTAAGGGTTGTGAAACCTGTCTTAATCTTTCCATTCTTCATCCATTATTCCTTCTTTATTAGAAATAGATCTTGTAAAGCCTGTAACTGTTTGCTATTTTAAGTTTCCCTAATGAAATAGGTTGCCAATACATTCCAAGGATTGGATGGACTGACTTCTCTTTACAAAAGTTCCCTAGGGAGTGAATTATTATTATTATTATTATTATTATTATTATTATTATTATTTAATTTTCATCAGGTCAAGCCCTGTTTTCTGGAGAACTTCAATTTCTCTCAAGTAGTCCGATCCATCTGGATTTCACAGTTCAATGTCCTGTACAAGGTGTACCCTATGACAGCCACAGTGGTGTTCTTTCTTAATTACAGGCATTTTCAGCAGTTCTAATGCACTAGATTTCATTCTGTACTTCTCAATATATAAGAATATAATTAGGACGTAAGAATGCATATCTCCTCAGATAGGTAAAGATCTGGAAATCTTTGCAACAAACTTTAGTTTGGATGAAAGTGTCCATGAGGAATATGAATGGCTCTCTGAAAGTGGCCATGAGGAATGTGAATGGCTCTATTTTTCTTTAGTTTCTAGGCTGTAAGTCAGAGCAGCATTTTCTTTTTTTTACCCTTTGAACTGTTTATATCTGCGCATATAAACACATCCTGCCTGAAAACCCTTACAAGTTTTAGCAGGCCATAGCTCCTCTTGACTTCTTTTTGTCTTTCATTGACATGACATATTTCACTTTAATTAAAAGGTTAGCAGGTAATCATCTGGGGCTTGAAGATGCAGAAGTGTCATCCACCTCCTGCTATAAGGACAATGGTAAACTGTTCTCTGTGTTCAGAAGAGAAAGACAAGATATATTTGTTTCATTCTTTCAGCAAGAGACACAATGCATATTAGAAAAAGTTTCGAACTCTAAGACTGATGAAACGGGTGGATTTTGTGGAATATGTTTCACTAAGAGGTTTAAAAATTGTGTTAAATAAACATCTGTTGGCAGTAATCTAGATCTATTTGAAAGATTAATATTGTTGTGACACATGAATACGAGCTACACAAAGTTCTTGGAGACCATTCCAAAGTGCTGTAAATATAGACATAATTAATGGCTTCATTTCATGCCATATCAAACAGTAGGTAGCCTGCCTAGAAACAGAAGACATTGCCTCTTCAGCATAAAAAATATAGAAAGGAAAAAACCACCCTTTAGCATTCAAAAGAGATTTTACTGTTGTGATAAAAAGATTTCACAAAGGGTAATAAAGAAAATGTGAAATGTCAATACACCATATAAAATGTTCCCGAGACTATTCACAAGATCTTGATTGAGTTTGAGCTCATTATATAAACAGTACTTTCAGCAGGAGCAGAAGTCTGCACATCAAATCTAAGTAAAAGAACATTGTGCTGTTATTAATAACTTTATAGGGCAAGTTCAGTGTTGTGCTTGAATATAAAATTCAAGCCTCTCAAGATTTATGGTTAAAGAATAATGGCTGAAAAAGTGTTTCTTTGACTTATTTGGAAGTTCAGACATAATATATTGGGGAAAGAAGTTCTAAGACCTGAAAAAGATCTTGAAAGACTGCTGTGGATATATGGCAGGTTAGAAACAGACCCTATCTGCTCTTCTTTTGTACTATCCCACTGGCACAGTAATGAAAATATATCAGTGTATTATGGCAGGATTAGCAATTAACTTCCTAGGTTACATGATGCTCCTTTTTTCCTCAAAATTTATATAGTAAAAAAGCGAAATAAAAAATATTTAGAAATAGATTCCAAATCAGCATGAATTGTAAAGAACAGTGTGGATGTTTGTTTTGGGTTTTTTTTTCATTGAATCATAGAATCTTAAGGGTTGGAAAAGGTCTCTGAGATCATCAAGTCCAATTGTCTGTCCAAAATCACCATGCCAACTGAACTATGACTTTGCTCTTCTCTGGACATGCTCCTGACCCTCAAAATATTTCTTGTAGTGAGAGGCCAAAAACTGAGCACAGCATTTGAGGTGCAGCCTCATCAGTGCTGAGTACAGGGGGACGGACAATCACTTCGCTTCTCCTGCTGGTCACACTATTCCTGATACAAACCCGGATGCTGTTGGCCTCCTTGGCCACCTGGCACACTGTTGATTTATGTTAAGCAGGCTATTGACCAAAACCCCCAGGTCCTTCTCCTCCTGGGGTTCTCCAGCCACTCTTCCCCAAGCCTGCAGCGTTGCCTGGGGTTGTGATCCAAGTGCATGTCCCAACAGTGAGTTTTGTTAAACTTATACCACTGTAAGCTTCTGGACTGACAGCCAGTGATCCGATAAAGGGATAGGATGCTGTTATCTGATTTGATTTGACTGAAAATAGGCCTGTTTTGCCTTAGCCATTTTTCCTCAAGCCATTTGACGACAATCCTCACCATCAGATGGATTTTCCAACTGAAAATCACAAGTCCTGAGTATTGAATCTGAATGGCAACCATAAAAATTAGGTATCAACACTTTCCTTTTAGTAATGTTAAACAAAGTTTGTTTGCTTTTATTTGCTCATCAACAAAAAAAAAAAAAAACCAAACCCTCTGTTATTAAAACCCTTTGAGACTTGAGATGAGAGGAATTATGGTATTAGGCAGAAGCAATACCTTCAGCTAGTGGTTGTTCTCCCATCTCTAGTGAAGTTATGATGATTTACTTCTGAAACATGGTACTTCATGAATAACACTTCTAGCATTTTTGTTTTTCACATTTTTTTTTTATTCATTTTCCCTATTATAATATAGAATACAGGCATTTATAACACAAGCATACAAGTATATGGGCACATATGTAAAATGTACTAATGTAGTAATGTACAATGACATTCCATTTACACAAGTTGGTTATAAAATATCAGCACTGTCTTCAACAGCATTAATCTCATTTTGCTGCAGTGTTGCAAAGTGCATGGTTGAACTTGCACTTCCATAAGAATGAATCCCATCATCAGGAAGCCACTCATTAATAGGAACCTTAGGGACAGTTGATATTAAATGCCTTGGTTATGACTGCACGAAATGAACTTATTATTAATTAACTAGGGAATCTTTGGAGAATAAGGAATAGGAGAAATTAAATCTTTTTTTTCCTACAAGGTGGAAAGTATTTTAAAATCTATTCACACAAATAAGGGCCAAAATACTGGGTTCTCAATGTACAAGTATTTTTCTATCCAACATTTTGCTTTTCAGAGCCAATGTTTAAATCATCCTGTTGATTACATGGAATAATGTGTGCACCAAATTGAATGTTAATGTTATTTTCTGTGCTTACTAGGAAGAAATGGATCCAGACACGTCTCATTTTCTCCAGACACATCTGGGAAATGGTGTGATTTGTAGGATTGTGCTTGGAGGGTGATAAAGAAGCCTTTCATTAAAAGGTGTTTTAACATACATTTGATAAAGTATATGAAGTGGTTGTTGTTAAATCAGGTAAGATTGTTTCTGGGGTTCTTCAGTTGTTGGGTCTTTTTTAAAAGAAACAAGCAAGCATGTCATTTATAAAGGCTTTCATTTCTGAGAAGATGAACATCAACAGCAAAAGACACAATGAGCCCTCTCTATGTAAATGGGAGCTGCTAATTCTAATTTAATTACTTGAAAGAGTCCAGCGTAGGGCACCAAGATGATGGAGTGGAATATCTTCCTTATGAGAACAGACTGCAGCTTGGAGAAGAGGAGACTGAGGGGGGACCTCATTAATATTTATAAACATGTTAAGGGTGAGTGTGAGGAGTACAGAGCCAGGCTCTTGTCAGTGATGGCCAGTGATAGGACAAGGGGCAATGGTTCCAAGCTGGAACATAGAATGTTCCATGTGAATATAAGGAAAAGCATTTTCCCTGTGAGGGTGAGAGATCGCTGGAACAGGCTGCCCAGAGAGGTTGTGGAGTCTCCTTCTCTGGAGACATTCAAAACCAATCTGGACACGTTCCTGTGTGATCTAGTCTAGGTGATCCTGCTTGGGCAGGGGGGGTGGACTAGATGATCTTTCGAGGTCTCTTCAAGCTCCTAATATTCTGTGATTCTGACATTCTGTGATTCTAGGAGTGGCTCAGCCTTTGGAAGGTATTGCAGACTTACCATTCCTGGCAGAACTATTGAAAAATCAAATATGCAAGTTTCCTCCAAATAAGAACCACGTACTCATATGGGCATTACCTTCTTATCCCTTAGTGTAGACATCGATCTGCTGGAGAAATACATGCAAACTTGCATGACATCTTGTGGTAGCAGTCTTTCAGCAGATAGTCTCTGTAGCCACCTACCATGTTTCTTTGGGGATGATATGGGAATAAAATAAAGAATAGAATAAAGATTTCAGTTTATTGTGGAGGCTCCCTAAAGTGACAGTGACACATCATATTCAAGTACAGCTGTTAGCTTTGTGCGTAACAAGGAGGTCTGAGAAGACTTCTGGGCAGAACTCCTCTTAAAGTAGGTGGAGGTATAGTTCAAGTGCCATTCTGAATAAAAGTCACCAATAATGAGATGAATAATCAAGGTGAATATGGTATTTCTTTCCTGTTTACTGAATAAATCAGAGCAGATGTGATGCTGAATGCATCTGTTGCTTGAAATATGTGATATTTATGCAGAAACAATAAATATTTCCCTTTATAAATTCAGGTTGTGATTTCCACTACTGAAACAAACAGATAACTTAGAGCTCTCCTAGTTGGAATCTCAGGTAGGTGAAGTAAATTAAACTAGAGACTGCAGGCATTTTTATTTATTTCATTTAATATTAGTAGCATTTGCAGTAAATGGAGGAGAGCCATTTCTTTGGAAATGCACCTGACTTTAACGATTCTTTCTTTCTTCCCCTTTCTCTCTGGATAGAAGACAGCTGTGTAGATATTGAATGGATTTTTTTTTATTCCTTCACTGCTGATGTTTTATTTATGTAATTTCATTTTTTTTATTTTACATCTTGCTTGACTTCAATAGTTTTACAATAAGCTGTACTCAGTAAATGATTTGGAAATAAGGATTCCAGCCTATTCCAAATCAATCTATATGATGAAAAATTGAATATTAACTGAAAGCATTTATTGCCAT
The DNA here is from genome assembly GCA_013399135.1 of Heliornis fulica. Taxonomy (NCBI): domain Eukaryota; kingdom Metazoa; phylum Chordata; class Aves; order Gruiformes; family Heliornithidae; genus Heliornis; species Heliornis fulica. Next base: position 981,421 of record VXBZ01006677.1, read on the forward strand.
TTTGCTAATATAGCACACTTCATCACTGTCATAGATAATTGGAAGTGATCTAATGCAGTGTAATAGAATATGAATATTTCAATGGGAAATCAAGAATATCTTCACAAAGAGTGTAAATGTGTGTAGAATGTGATCCTTATAGTGAGCATTAGAAATTAATGTAGGCCTCAGAAAGAGTCACAACAGACATTATTAGTTACATTAGGCAGATTTGATGGAAAAGAAAAAGGACATTAAATTTTCTTTTGAAAGTTTTTCCCAAAATAAAGATGTTGCAAACATAAAGGAAAAAAAATCCTGAAATAAATAAGAAATAAAAAGAAATCAATAAAAACAACAGTCTCAAAACATGAAAGAGAATGTTGGAAAGGAATTACAGCTAAGAAATCTCAATGCAACAGGCTGTAGGAAACATGATGTGCAGTTATGCGTCACGGTGGTTAGGCAGGATTATTATTGGGCTGAAAAGAAGGTTTTGCAGTTTGTTTTGAGATCTTTTCTGAGACCAAATTGCTGTACATGTCCAAGGGTGGCTCTAGAAGGAAACTCAGTGTGTTTGATACAGTCTCAGGACTCTTATACCCCAAAACCTCAGATTTACTTGGGATATAAAAATGTAATATTTTTCTTCTTTATGCAGCATTACTGAGCTGTAGTTCTGTGGAGTGTAGGGCTGGCCAACAAATATACATGTTTCAGAAAAGATGCAAGAAAAGACACAGCTAGATAAGAGAAATGGGCAGAGAGAGTTTCCACACATTAATGGGCAAGTTTAATTAAAACCCCACAGATTATTTAGCATTAGATAGTCACAGAAATAAACTCAGGCTTGCAGTCACATGCAATTAACATGAGCTTATTTTATGTGAGAATATTTTGAAGCCCATTTAAAATCCACTTGGGAATAAAGAGATGAAGATGGATGCTGCTGGTACCTGCAAATTTGTTATTTATCCTACTGGAATTAATCATGTAAAAGACTTGTGATTTCATTATTTTACGTGCTGTCATCACTCCTTCTTCCTCTTTTTTCTGATGATAATTGACAAACCTCAAATATTAGTTAAGATGTAACATCTATCGTGGGACTGAAGAAATATATCCAAAATTACAATGAATGGGGGTGGGGAGGTGGGGAAAGGCATCAGGTATTACTCTGTGGAATCCCCTCTTGATTTTATTCTCTTGTAGATGTGGAATCCAACTTTGAATTGTATCATTTTTATGAAATATGTTGTTGACTAATATATTTCACAGCAGGAAAAGAAAAACAAGAAAATACCAGTTACTCTGGATAAGCTTTTAATGAACTGATTCTTGTCAAAGTAGCATCTGATTCAATCTCTGTTCTCCTGTAACTATTTAAGGGCAGAACAAAACAACAACAACAAAAAATAAAATAAAATAAAACCTAACCCACAACAACCCCACCAAACCCAGAAAATGCAAAGACAGGGGAAGAGCTGAAGTACAGGTGATGGTCAGTGGGATGGAGTAAGACATCAAATTGAGGTGAAACCCCACCTGCAGTACTGCATCCAGCTCTGGGGTCCCCAGCCCAAGGCAGACATGGAACAAGTCCAGAGGAGGGTCACAAAGATGATCACAGGGCTGGAGCACCTCTTCTATAAAGACAGGCTGAGACAACTTGGGCTTCTTAACCTACAGAGTATATTAAGTAGCTCCAGGAAGACCATATTGAACCCTTTCAGTACCTGAAGGAGCCTACAGGAAAGATATAGAGAGATGTTTTTTCAGAGAATGTAGTGATAGGGCATGGGTTAATGGGTTTAAAATCAAATAAGGTAGATTTAGGTTAGATATTGGGAAAAATTCTTCCCTGTGAAGGTGATGAAGCACTGGCACAGGTTTCCCAGAGAAGCTGTGGCTGCCCCCTCCCTGGCAGTGTTCGAGGCCAGGTTGGATGGGGCTTTGGGCAACCTGGTCTTGTGGAGGGTGTCCCTGCCCATGGCAGGGGATGGAACTAGATGAGCTTTTAGACCCATTCTAACCCTAACCTTTCTGTGATTGTATGGCTCTGTAATGGAATTCACCGCATATGATAGGCACAGGTATGTATAAGATTTGATTTATTACAGTTTGCAGCTAGATTCTGTCATATTCACCTCTTCCAATATCCATGTGCAAGGAGATCATTAAAGTCTGAATTAATATTTAGAGTGACATTAAGAAAGCACCACTGCATGATTAAAAAAAAAGAAAAGCAACACTGAAAACCCCAGCAGAGTTTAAAGAGGACTCCTGTATTAGCAAGATTGTAGGATATCTTAATTCAATAGCTATTTACCCTGTTCCATATTCAACAGTAATACTGTTCTTTATACTACTTTTTGACTTATTTTTTCCTATGATTTTTTATTACATTAGCAGTTTAGGCACAGAGCACAGTAATCATACACTATATTGCACTAAAAAAAAAAAAAATATTAATTTCATCTTAGTTGATGCTTAGATGATGAAATCTGATAGAGATATCTCCCAGGCTGATATCTTTGTCTGTCATAGCCATCTGGGCTTTTCTGCTGGTAAGCACAGACTAAATAACTAGAGTTACCATGTGTTTCAGATGTGTTTCATCACATGAACTTTAAGTAGTACATACCTTGTGATAAGGAAAATATGTTCTATTCTTACCTGCTTAATTTGACAAGCTCTTTCTACTGGCTAAAGGGGCTTGGACTGAAGTACTTAAATATATTTTGAATTGAGATACTGACTGTCAGTTTCTCATGGTCATCCATGTTTCAGGTGCAACTTTTGCAATGTCTTTGAGCAAGTAAAGAACTGCTTCACATGTAGTTAGTACTTGTTTCTTCTTCTTTATAGGGTAGCTATTCAGGCAGAAGTCAGTTTCAGTTCTCCAAGCTGTTTCTTACCCAGATAAAATGCCTGGATTAAAGCAATTTTTCTTAGTGTCAATGTTCTAAAAGCAACCTCCAGCATCTAGGAAAAGAGTAACCAGTCTCCCTTATGTTGGCCTCCAAAGCTGAAAAACAAATTTTAAAAGGTTACTGCAAAAAACAGTTTTTTTTTTCTTCAAATCCTTCCTTTTTCAATCTAAGTATTAAAATATCAGAAAGCATTTGTTTTTCCTTCTAAGCTCTAATATTAAATACCAAATAAAAAACCTTTGTCTTAGTACAAGAAGTCCGTGTATCCTCAATAAATCAAGAACTGGAGAAACACATTGGTTCCCTAAGTCATGCCTGCCTGAAATTTATAAGTACGAAAGCTTTGTTTTCACCTCTGTCTGCTCTTTATCTATTCAGGAAGCACTTTTTTGATATTGCAGTACAAAATAAGCACAGATGTGTCCAAGAAAGACAATAAGGTAAAAGCTTCTCTGATTAATTTTTTAACACCTTCCCATAAGATGGCTATAAATAAAATAATCAGAGTTTGCATAAACATGCAAGTTAGTCATATGTGGATACCAGAAGGTATATTTTCAGAAAGTTCATGAATAATCTATATATTTCCAATTCATTATGGCAGTTCTTTTTGTATTTTGGAGGCAGTAATGGCTTTTCCATCTACTACAAAAATATCTGCTAAAGAGATTTAAATTCAGATATCAGGTTCTTATGCTCAAATTCTGTTAAGGATTGACAGTTCTTAACCACTGACCATTCTTCCTAACTTACATCATCCTCTTGGTTTTGCAACAGATTCCATTTTTCATCTCATGGATTTGTGAGATTCATACAGTGCTGGTGTACAACATGGAATATTTCTTTTAAAGACATCATAATTTTTATTACATTCTCCAGAATTTGTTGGTATTATAATTTCTCTTTCCAAGGACATAAAGCAGTAGGGTTTGATCTTATGATCAAGTGACATAAACCCAGGGTTTTTTTGCCCTACAGGGTCATCAGCATAGGACCCTCCTTTGACTCAGTATTCTCTTATTACATGAGGAAATCTTGGAGAAACAGAGCTCACTTTTTGCCAACAGAAGGAATCTGGAATGAATTAAGTTAAAAGATCTCTCTTGGTTTTATTAACAAGAGCATGCATGATCCTCTTACTTAAATTGACATTTTTCTTTAAAGTTAAATCTATTGCTCTATCTTGTATATGCCCTTTACATGTGCTTCATTATAACTTCCATGTGCTTCCATGTGCTTCTATGTAAGTTGCTCTTCTCAGCTCCCCAAATTTACTCTTTTAAGTTTAAGAACTGCTCATCTTTCTCCTAACTCAGCAAAAAGTTCTCATATAGATGACAAAGTATTATGTGAGTGTTAGCAAGTGTGTATTCTTAAGGTATTCATAATTCATATTGTGATGGAGGATATCTGACTAGCATTCAAAAGATTCAGTACTGTGGTTTAAGCATCTCTCCAACAATGAGTACCAGCTGTAGAATCTGAACTGTCAGCACTTTAAAATACAAGATCAATAAACAGTGATGTATTAGAATGAAATCATGGGGACTAGAGTTTCACTAAGCAATAAAATGGCTCACAAATACATAACAAGAGATTTGGACTATGTACAAGGAAAATTGAATAGAAGGAATGGTTGCTAGTGTATGAATGTAAATGTCAGAATGAAGCAATAGAAAATACGCAACATGAAGGAGCGTTGCTTAAGGTAGAGAGCAGTCTCTGTGCTGTGGTTACACAGCATTTAAGGAAACAAACCCTAAACATGGCAAAAGTAGCAAAGCAGTCTAGAAATGCAGCTTGTAAATCTGTTTGTCATGTATATTTAAAAATATAACATCTTACTTTATTAAAACAAGTGGTTTTCAATAGTTGTGAATTTGCTACCACTACAGCTCTAAGAGAATGAGAGTCTTGTCTGGCTCAGTTGTCATGGAAACAATTATTTATTTCTATCTGGATAATCTTTATCGTTATGGACCTAAAGCTAGTTGGAAAAGTGAGTGAATGTCTGTGATTTCTGCAATTAAAAAAACAACTGGAAAAAAGGAAGACAAATTACCTAGGTCCTACTAAAATTACATTAATAGGGCAATTGTGTTTAACACAAGATATAAAAAAATAAATGTCAGACTGGCCCTTTAATTTTATGAATGTCTTTTCAGGTGCAGATTCTGCTGTCAATCTAATTTAAGATTCCTTTGATTTGATGACAAGACCTACTGTAGCAGTGAGGTTATTTCTGTTTAAATGAACCTACCACTGTATGAGAATTGGAGATCACCTGCCTCCAGACAGCCTATGGATGCATTTTGTTACAACATGTCGCATTTTCTAACCAACACGAAGGAGAGAATGGCTGGGGAAAACTATAGCTAGCCCTTGGAGAGATAGTCTGCAGTAGGAGTCAGAAACAAAGTTTGCATCTATGCTCTTGAACCATAACAATAAATCTTTTTGGATAAAAAAACCCTCCAACAACTAGCCAGCCATCTCAACCAGGAATATTACCTAAGGCACCATTGTGCGAGTTGTGATACATCCTGCTTGCACAGGGAGAAGTCATTTAGTTAGTGGCACAATGAATATACTTAAGCTGAAACTCACAGTGTCATCTCATTGAAACCTATGTTGTCATTTTTGTAAGCTGACTTGTCAGACAAGACCTCCACTTCAAAGAAGCAATATTTTAAATCCTAAAGCAAAACAAATTACTTTTGCCAGTATGTAGGATATTTCAAGTGTGTCTGTTATGGGCTGACTTGTAGGGGATTAAGGAAGAGCGAATGCTATGTTTATGTCATTATGGAATGATGTTGCAAGAGTCACTTATTGACTGAGCAGACTTATCAGGAAATAATTTGATTCAGGAAAATGTTCCTATTAATTTCTATTATAAGTCAACCATCTGGATCAATGATTGTCTAATTCAACTCTACTCCAATTGAAATAAGGCTGATAGTTCCCTGTGCTGGTGGGTAAATATGGATTGGTATTTTCCAAAGCATAAGGCAAACACAATTTTCATTCATTTAAAAAACAAACAAACAAACTGAAATGCTGGTAACTGAACAGAATGACAAAAATAATTTGTTCTTTAATTATTTCATAAGCAAATGAAGAGTTGCCTGAAGATGCTAAATGCAGATATTCAGTCCAGGCCCTTGCAATGCACAGGCTTGGAGGGACTTCAATCCATCTGCTGTCTTGGATCTGCTAGGGAGAACACAGGAGTGCAGCACTGATTGATAACCAATGCAGACACAGCATTTTATGTTTTCATTTTACTGGCTGTCCAGCAGATGCTAGGAGATAAAATATCAGAGAGCTTCTATTTAGATCCTAAAGACTGAAAATGCAATCCAAAAGCTCAACTGCTGAAGTGTTCCATAAAATAAAGAGCTGGTTAGATAGACATGTGTGCTGGAAAAGTTTTGATAGAGAATGATAGAGAATTCATGGGCATCTTTTCCAACACCCCAAGATAAGCCAAGGTCTCATTTATACGCTAGAGGTGATCAGTCATAGTATAGAAGATCTCCTTAGGGAGGAGGTGCACACATGCACACGTGACTTTGATGCTGCCTGTAAGGTGCCACAGTGACCACTCCAAAATATCTTCAGACAAAGCATAGCACAGTTGGGTGCTTGTTGATGTGACCATCTCCACAACAGCAGGAGGTCAAACAATTTTAAAATAGCCACTCCATGGAAATGTGTTTAGTTGCAGTATTTCTCAGACATCATAACTGAATCTATAACTTCTATCATGTGAGGAGAAGAGTCTAAGGCTAAAGGCCTGATCATCAGCTGTCTTAATACTCACTTGCAAGGTCTTTTAAAGAGGACACATGAAAGTGAAGACATTGCAGCATCTCAGGTGTACCTGAATGTCTGCATGATATTCCAGGCAAAAGGACTGACCTATAATGCAAAGTAGAATAATAAAACTTTTACAAAAATGGCAAATGACACAAAATCTGATGTCTGTTAATAGTCACACAGAATCACAGAACTGTAGGGATTGGAAGGAACCTTGAGAGATCATCGAGTCCAACCCCCTGCCAAAGCAGGTTCCTTAGAGCAGGTCGCACAGGTAGGTGTCCAGATGGGTCTGGAATGTCTCCAGAGAAAGAGACTCCACAATCCCCCTGGGCAGCCCCTTCCAGTGCTCTTTCACCCTCACTGTGAAGAAGTTCTTTCTCACATCGGTGGGGAAAGATCAGCTTTAGCCTTGCAAGTAGCTAAAACTTATGTCCCTGATGGCCATTATCTAACGTGTAGGTGTTCAGCTTTCTACAAAACCCACAAAAGCACCAGGTCACTGAATGTTAATATTTTTCATTATGGATTTTCCTAAGTCATTTGCAACTGCCAAGCTTACCTGCTCCAAGTTACAAGTGTTTTATTTATGGTATAAATTCTTGTATGTTGTTCTGGTTCCCTCTCTCCACAATGGCAATTAGAAATAACAGCATTCATTCATGATACAATTTTTGTAATGAAAGTAACTGTATGGATTAAAAGCCCAGTACTTCAAAACAGGAATATTACCATTTTCTCCATTTGTGTATGTTCCATTTTTTTTATGTGACTTCATTCACTGCTTCTTATAGTTTTGAAAGATACAAAAGGGAGAGAAAATGTGCTGCAGCACCAGGATGCTGAATTAACTTTCACAATCCCCTTATCTCTATGCGTATATATATGTCTATACATATGTGTGTGTGTGTGTGTGTGTGTGTGTGTGTGTATGTATATATGACAAAAAGATGGCATAACGTTTTGGGTTGGAAGAGACCTCAAAGATCATGTAGCTCCAGTCCCCTGCCATGGGCAGGCACACTCTCCACCAGACCAGGTTGCCCAAAGCCCCATCCAACCTGGCCCTGAACACTGCCAGGGAGGGGGTAGTCACAGCTTCTCTGGACAACCTGCTCCAGTGCCTTACCACCCTCACAGGGAAGAATGTTTTTCCAATATCTAACCTAAATATACCTTATTTGATTTTAAACCCATTAGCCTGTCACTACACTCCCTGAAAAACTGTCTCTCTACATCTTTCCTGTAGACACAGGCACAGTAACCAAGAGACCAAAGTCCTTCTCCTCAGGGCAGTTTTCAATCCGTTCTCCTCCCACCCTATCTTTGTGCTACAGATTTAGATTCTAAATAGTTTTACACCGTAAGAAAGCTTCTGACATTTTTATTGTTTTGTTTTGTTTTGTTTTGTTTTGTTTTGTTTTGTTAGGTTTCTTATTGGTGGGAAGGGACTGTAAAATGCTTTTCCAAAGACTCTTGATTTTATTGAAACAGCACAGTCCATCAAACTCACCTAGAAAAACATTTTCATATTTGTGATTCTACTTATACTGGCTTTTGCTGTGTTAAAATTAAATGTGCTCAAGGAACATATCATATATTTTTATGACATAACAGAATTCACTACATATTCTGAGCTATAAAGCAAAGTTTTAGTTCTGAATGGCTGAAGAGCTACAGATTGGATGTAGATGATGTAGACTAGAGTTTAAATGAAAATTGCAGCCATGTCACAGAGCTGCTAATGGGAAGTAATATCATCCCTGCTAGAGATGCATAAGCTTTTTAATATTTAAATTTCAAATCCCCATTTCAGACAATGGGGATATACAAGAGTTGTCATTTACAAATATGTATGTGCAGAAGTGAGCCAGGAGGAACTGCTGAAGCTGACATTTCTGGATCATCTGGGATCCTGCATCATCTGAATGCAACTCCACTGCAGTTTTGTTTCCCAGCAGTGCCCGTATGGAGACCTTGTTGCCTCCTGCTTGGGTGCTACTCTCAGAGTTCTTCTCTGTATTAAAACTGAAAAGTTTGGGCACAACCTCTAGCTCTCTTTTGTGTGTGTCTCGTGGTGGTAACAGAATGGGCACTGCTGAACTAGGCAACAAAATCTGTTTGTTCTTAAAATGTGATTGCTTTACTAAAACAGATTGAACACTTCAGAAACTAGATAGGACCTTTGGGTACTATACTGTCTAAATGGTTATCAATTTTGTATAAAATACTTGCTTTGCTGAGAACTGAAATGAAAAATCTTACTTATTTCCTAGATCCAGTTTTCAGATTCACTGGACATTATTGGTATTAAAAGTACCTGAGAAAGTATTCTGCATTTCAGTTTGCATTGCTCTGATAGCTTGTTTCCGACTGCATAAGATTGGGGTAGGTTTTTATAACCTACCTAAGTTTGCAGAAGCTGAATGTACGGCTTAGTAATCTAAACATCAAAATACCATTCAAAGGTTAGCTCAAGGCTGGAAGCAAAAGATTTACATCCCTCTCAATCTTTGTTGTAATGTAATGAATGATGATTTATATAGCCAGAGTTGTTACCAGTTCTTTTCTAAATCCTCTTCATTTTCAAGCTACAATTGCTTCCTGAAGCAGAGGGTTCTATCAGATAATTAGAATAGGAAAGTGCACTTATTCACTCTTTGCAATTTTCAGTTCATCACATTTCAACTTCATTTAACATCCTCACATTCATTTGCTATGAAACAGAGGGAACAGTATTTCTTGCCTGACCTTTTCCAGATTATTCAATATACATTGGTTTTGTTGAGTTTCTTCTTACTGCATATATTTATTTCTGATAAATTAATGTACTTCTTCCTCTTCCATATTAAAAAAAAAAATGTTGTTTTCCCTTCCTCTTTGGTTTGATAGTTATTCCAGGTTATATGAATCTTGTTTTCTCACATCTTCTAGCTGTGCTACAATACCTTTTCTGAGATAGGGAACAACATACTACATTCAAGATCAGGTTGCTCATTATGTAGAGAAGTTATGATATTGTCATTCTCAGTTTTCATTTAAAACTTTCATCTTGTTTGTTTTGTACTGAGAGTGAAAGTAAACCAAGGATCTTTACTGAATTTACATTTCAATTTCACATAAAACTAGATCAGTTTTTTCCTATATAATGCACTACTTTGCAGTCAGCATTTTTTGAATGCTAAAGAAACTTTCTTGGATTTTTTTTATAAAGTTTCTTTATGTCTACTCTGGATTTGACTTACCTATCAATTTTACGTCATCTATGAGACATTCTGTGGTTTTACTATATAATTTTAATTTAAGGTTTGCACAACATTTAATGTATGATGGAAGTCCTAAATTTTACATTTGCTTAAATAATCACTATATTAAAATAAGATTCATCAGTTGTGTAATTACAGTGACACAGCATTTTACCTAGGTGCTTGTAGCCCAACTGTAATGTTGCAAAGTACATAAAACCAAAGGTACTAGTAACTGGTCCTGCTCGAGCGGGGGGGTTGGACTAACTGAACTTTTGAGGTCCCTTCCCACTCCTGATGTTCTGTGATTCTGTGACTCCGATCTTGATTCAAGATGCCATTTGAAGTAAATGGCTTCTGAATATTTTCAAATGCCTTGTTGAACAAAGGCCAAAAGATTAAGAATTGCTTTGAGTTCTTCTCATGCATTATTTGCCTGAACCCAAATGCACACTGCCATGTTCTTCTTAAATGTGATAAACTGGTGTTACTGGGATGGACACTTACAATCACACAGACCAGAATAAAAAGACAACAACAGTTTTTCCCTAACATAAAAATTCTAATAAATATTTGAGAACAAAAATAAAACTAGATTAGAGAGTTGGGGCTGTGCATAGAAGGCTCCTGTGAGATGTTATAGTGTCCTTCCTGTAACTGAAGGGGCCTGCAAGAAAGCTGGGAAGGGACTTTTTAGAAGAGTGTGTAGTGATAGGATGAGGGGAATGGTTGTAAATTGGAAGGGGATATATTTAGATTTTATATTAGGAAGAAATTCTTCACTATGAGAGTGGTGAGGCACTGGCACAGGTTGCCCAGGGGAGTGATGGATGCCCCCTCCCTGGAGGTGTTCAAGGCCAGGCTGGATGAGGCCTCGAGTAGCCTGGTCTAGCGGGAGGTGATTCTGCCCATGGCATGGGGTTGGAACTGGATGATATTTAAGGTCCCTTCTATCCCGAACCATTCTATTACTCTACGATTCTATGATTCTATGATAATCATAGATAATCTCTTATAAAAGAATAGCTTTTAACCTTGGGATTGATAAGTACTTGGAGGTTATTTATTGCAAATCAGCATCAGAAAACAACATTGCTTCATACAGATATCACATCATTTAATGTGACTGTGAGCAACAAGTGAATATGGGTTATGTGCTCCATTTTTGAGTCTTATGATACAAATTGGAGATCTGTATTATTCAGGTAGAAGAGCATTATTAATGAAGATTTAACATGACATATTTTTTAGCCTCTAAAGTTATATATCAGAATAGAGGCACTGAGACTTGCTCAGAAGAGGTGCCTGCCTACCACAAAGAGTTTTTCATAACATGGCAATTAGGGGATTAGACGACTCCAAGCCTGGGAATCCTTGAGATCAGGTACAAAATCCTCATGTCATGGCAGCTACAATACAAAAGATAGTTCTAAATTTCAGCACAAAACCAGTACAAATCCTCTCTGTTTATCAAAACCTCTGACTGTCAGATCTCAACAGGGGCAGGTGAGGTATGTATGTTAGGCAAAGAACATTTTCTTTTCATTGTGCATCCCCTCACTTTTCTACAGTTCCTACAAGTTTTATTTTTACAAAAAATGACAATTTCTCCCTTACCTACAGGTATACTGTACATTCTGTAAAGATGCTGAGGGGAACAGAGCACCTCACTTGTTTGAACACAGTCTAGAGTTGTTCTCCTTGAGTGATAAAGCACACACAACACTCCCAAGAAATGCACAAAATCTTTTTGTTAGACAAAATCTTGATAGAGGTGTTCAACAGCATCCTGAGCCCTAAGTTTCTCTTTGCTGCCATTTCCTTGGGGCCTTCATCATTCAGTATCTCTTGGTGTGGACTCTGTAAGCACTATTAACCCTATTTAAGAAATCCACTGGCAGACACAGCTGTTCTGGGAATTATATCTGACTGTTAATCTCTGGAAAAAGCTCTATAAATGCCAGTATACCCTTGCAACATTAAGACCCTGATTTATGCAGACATCCTCTCTGCAACATCCAAAATACCTAACACCAAATGCTGCTATCAGAATCAAGCAGATCACTGTTCCTTCTCTCAATCCATCTCATGTTTAAAGATAAGCTGTTGCAATCTAATATCCCTACAGTCTAAAGTACCCATGACTGAATAAACAATCAACGGAAAAAGCAGTTTAATAAATAGTCTATATAACACATTGGATGTGGGCTGCTGGGGTGTGGGTTGGTTTTCTTTTGGCAATGAGGGCCAGTAACATTTAAATGTAGATAACTTTTAAGATAAGAAATACTAAATAAATCTTAAGGTTTATTCTTCCAGAAGCTGTGATGACATTCATCAGATTAAATTTGAATCTCTAACAGTAGGCATCTAAATCAGCACAGGCTCCTTTGATGGAAGCAGAGATATATTTGTCTAGTCTTGAAGTGGGATTATGTCCTTTGATTCATATCCACTGCCAACCCATTGACTAGAGCGAGATCCCTGCATCTTAAGCTAGAAGAGGAGACACTCACATTGGTATTGCTTTTGTAAAAGAACAGATCCATTTCAGAACTGTAGGTGAACAGAGGAAATAGAAAATAATTAAAATATTATATATATATCATTTGAGGTAGCTGCAATTTTGGTAAAAAAGAAATAATAAAGTATCACATGAATAATTGGCAAGTTGCAAAGAGGGGAGATCTAAATGTTAGATCACTTAAGAACTTAAAGGATGGTGATAGTGGATCATGTTGAAGCATCAAGCTAAAGGGAGTCTGAACACAGAACCAATGCCACCATGATTGATTGGAGCCAACAGCACATCCATAATATTTTCATTTTAAATAGCAAATAGAACAGGGTAGGTACTGGAATTTTCTGGGGAAATCAATCTGACAGACATTGTCAACACAGTGAAGTTGAGAATTTCATATAATGAGATGATCTAGAGTAATAGTGTAATAGAAATTGGGTCAAATTTGATCATAACAAGTGCAGGATCAAGTAACTGAGGACTATTAAATTTGCAGCTATGAACTAGACGAAGGTTAGATGAAAATTACCAAGGAGAAAAAAAGAATAAATTCAACTGTATTTTGTAGTAGCAGGCTTGACATGACAATGTTTGATGTTTTGTCTAGCATCAAGATTTCCAATATCTGTGTTTCATTACATGTTACACATTTTAGAGCATCAAATTCTATGGAACCAAGAAAGCCTTGAATTCTTTTTGTTAGCATATAGACTTACTAAACATTCAGATCACACTGAGCTAGGTCTATCAGTCAAACAAAAGGGCAGAGAAAGGACATGCTTTAGCTGGAGCTTTATAAAAGACATAGCTTTCAGCAAGATTCCCCAAAGTTGTTTTCTGCATCGTATTTCAAATATATTCAGAGGTGGATCTGACCTCCACAGGTTGATGATGTTTCCACTTGGCAGCTAATTGGCTCATCATTTTTACTCTCTTGAGAAGAATGGGAAAGACTGTACTGTTGCATAGCTAGGTTTTTAATCAAGATGTGCCATCATCCATCTTAATCTCTAATATGCTGGATCAGTTCTTGACTTATGAAGAAGTGTACAGGCAAAAAAAAAAAAGAAGTGGTTTCTTCAGAACAGAATAGCGCTTCTTTTTTAATCAGGTTGTATACCAAAATAAATTCACCTTCAAGCATGACAGAAACTTCATGTTCAAAAAAAATCAGTGGTTTCTTCGCTAGCATCAGCTTTCAAACATACCAGACAGGCTTCATGCTTCTCTTCAAGTAACAGTGATCACACTGATTACCAGAGCTGTAGTAACACAGAGTCTATGGGCCTTTCCATCCCTCTTCTTACGGTGCGGAGGAAGAGCAGGGAGGGAGGCAGCAGTAATTTGCTAAGTAATAAACAGAACTCGATATGGTCAGCTGAAAAGGAGGGAGTTCCACAAGTAAGATACTGATCCTACGTTTGGAAAAGTGGTAAAATTTGTCAGATCAGACTTTATTTTCAAACATTGCCATAGTTTTCATAAGTTGCAGAATGTTCAAACATGGACATGATGGACAAGTTCCCCTGAGCATTTTTATATATCCAGCACATGAATGCCCTTAGGATCTTATGACTCATTGCTGGAAAGCACTTTTCCTCCTTCTGAAAATATTAATCATTAAATTAAAAATATTAAAGCATTTTTTTTCCTACTAAAAAATGAAATTTCTGTGCGTTGCCTTTTGTGTCTATTGCTGTGCACCTCCAAAAGTAAAGATCCATTTTCATTGTAACAACCCGTTATGTTGCTGTACAAAGAAATAAGGCTTAGTCTCATTCTCAGTTTATTGATTAAAAAAAATAAAAATGTATTTGTGTAGATATCAAATCCATGAATGAGTTTTGAAAGATAAGGTCACTAATACAATAGCAGAAAATTATCCTCTATTTACTCATTTATTATGTCCTTAATCACTACAACAATACTTGTGCATGCTATACCAACAAAGACAATCCTACTACATATTCCCATCTCCTGCACCAGATCCGTGCAATGTGTTTCTTCAGTTCTGATATATTTTGTGAAAGTATTCTGCCACCTAAAGGAGATATATGGGACAATACCTCACAAAAATAGTTGTTTTGCCAAGATAAATAGAGACCATATATAGATTTCTCAATTTTAATTTTATACTTACAAAAATAAGTTTTGATACCCTGAAACTATTTCTCCTCCAAAAAAAGTTCTTTACTGAATTCTTTAATTTCAGCAGAATCCATGGCCACAGATTCCCAGTATATCATTTTCCCATTGGTTAAATGTAAATGTCCTTGAATTAAACCAATATTTTACATTTTCATCAATGACTCTTGTGTCATCAGAAATTACTGCCATTTTTTCAAGGCCTCAGGCTCCCACTGAAAATTAACTTCTTCATAGAATTTAAAACAAACATATCCATGCCCTTTGGCATTCTAAAGACTTACTGCTCTATCGTTAATTTAAAAATGTAGAATTTCTAAGACACTGGCTGAAGAGAAAATGCTAACTTAAAAATACTCCAGACCCTGATGTGTACATGTATACAGAGATATACAATTAAAGATAGAGAAAACTCTTCAAGTCCTTGACATATGGAGTAGTTCATTTAGCCATCTGATTGATAATGGATCTATTATTCATGCTTTCACCTAATGAGCCAAATATGCTTCACATTAATTCTATAAGCAAAGCTTCCTTACTTTCATATGAAAGCAGTGACACCCAAAGCAATGTGGACCTTGATATCCTCAAAGTCTAAGGTTCAGATACAGTCCTGAAGTAAGCAAATTTTTATTGCCCAGGTGCATCCAAATTGTGTTGATATAAAGTATTTGGAAGCAGGAAGAGAAAGGATGATAGTACAAATAGAATAACATATTTAAGTAGTCTGACAGCTTTTCATAACTATTTTTTCCAAAACGTCAGACTGGTTGAATTAAACAGTACTTATTTTTGAAATGTCTTGCAGGAGGGTTGGACTAGATGACCTCTGGGAGTCCCTTCCAACTCCAGCCATTCTATGATTCTATGATATATATGTTTGTGTTACTTGCACTATAGGCTAATATTTATCAGTATAATGTTGGTTTCTTATATTTTTGTCAATTTTGTATAAATTTGTAAAATCTCAAGCCTAAGTGATTAAAACAGTCTCAGAAGGAACTGCTTTTCATTCAGTACGTAACATAAATTATTGCATTTAATAATTTCTCTTTCATTTTTAAAAACTGGGGAAGATATTTAGATTTTCACACTAAGGGGTTAAACAATTACTCTGAGATCCAATATTTGTGCTTGAAAAGAAATAAAATTAAAGCTTTCCTTTAGTATTATGCATATTTCAATAATCAGAGTTCTAAATAAATCTGTGAAATAGTGACATGATTTCTAGAGAATTTAGCTGTATGTATCTCATGTTCTTTCTTCCAGAATCAGTCATTAGCAGACACATCATCTTTGTGATCCCAGTAGTCATTGCTTTTGCAGTTTTCAGGTTTCATCTCTATTTTCAGTGCAGCAAAATGTATTCATTTACCCAAGATACCTGTAAGACAAACATTTCATTCTTGCCCCAACATTTAAGAAAAAAAGGAGTGGATGTTCAATATTCACAGACATGTAACACAGACTTCTGAGTTCCTTCTTCAGCAAATGATTTAGTTTGTTTCTTTATTCTCTGGTAGATATTCACAGGGCAGAGATGAAACTGTATTTCATAATAATAAGCAAAATGTCTACATTAACATTTTGTATTAGTATCTTTCCACACCTCATTTTTCAAAAGCTTACCAACACTTTGTATTTGTAAACCAGTCCTATTTCATTCAGACATGCAAATGCCAAATTATTTCTTAAGACTGTACCTAAGTTACTCATTAATTTGTTTAATAATCTGTGTTTTGTAGATGTTGGTTTCTGCTTTTCCTTAGAATTAGGGACTCTATTCTTTGTACCTATATCTCTCTTAATTTAATTTTAGCGGTGTCATCCACTTAACATGAGGGGAGTGACTATTTTCCCCTTTTACCTTCTCTCTTTTTTTTGCATAAATATATATTTTTAAGGGAAGCAGACAAAATACTTTACATAGCTTCTTATATCCTTTTTTTTTCCCCACTTTGTCTAGTTGATTTAGGGTTTTTTTAATTATGAAAAGGAGTCAAGAAGAAAATGCCCTGTTCATGAGGACACATATCAATAGGACGAGGGATAATGGTTTTAAACTAGAAAATGGTTGATTTAGGCTGGATATTAGGGAAAAAAAATCTTCACTGTGAGGGCGGTAGCTCAAAGGAACAGGTTGCCCAGAGAGATGGTGCAGGCCCCATTACTGGAGATACTCAAGTCAGGCTTGATGGGGCTCTGAGAAACCTGATCTAGTGAAAATGTCCCTACTCACTGCAGAGAGGTTGGACTAGATGGCCGATAAAGATCCCTTTCAACCTAACACTTTCTATGATTTACTGATTCTATAACAAAGAAATCAAGATCCTCTGAAAACTGCTTATGCATCACACCGAGTACCACCAAGAAAAACAATGAACCAGAACTTTTGCAAGAAAACCAAAGTACTTTGTAACAGTATCATCTCTGTGCAAATAACAAATAGGTTCATTTTTATTGTTCTACACACAATTTGTATACAGTTGAGAAATGAACAACAGCATTGTTGAGGTCAGCTTAATCTTCAGATTTTAGTATCACATCATCTCCTTGCTGCATGAGATAATAAATACCTGTAATGCTCCTACAAATGGATCTTGTATAAACACCTGAGAAGGTTTCAAAACATATGCAATGGAATTATAATTGATAGGCACAGGTGTCTGGGGCAGCCTGGATTCATTCAGAACAGACAGAAAGTTGTGGTATTGCTCTACACCGTTGGTCAGATTTTAGAAGTAACATTTCTACCTCTGCTGTTTGCACAGAGAATGGCACAGAGAAGCCCTGACAGGAACAGGCTCATTAGCAGCTAGACAAGGCTACAGACTATGCCCATCATCCTGATGAGGTCCAAAATCTTTGTGAAAAGCTTTCTTTGAGAACTGAGATGTTTTTAATCAATGTGTATAAATATTAAATGTTTGGAATAGTAAAAAACACAACCCAACAAATCCTTTTAAGTCCCTTTGTTTACATTTGGGATCCTATTTTCATTTTGCTGACTTTAAAAGCCCTTTTCTATATCTATTTGGTGGAGAATTTTCTTACATAGCTGCATTCAGTAAGATGTTTAAGTTGACTGGAAGTGATGTAGGGAAACCATGCGAAAGGAAAACAAGATGACCACCAGGGAACTCTCCCAGTCAGTGAGGGTGAATAGTGAGCTGTGAATAAATTATAAGGGAATCAGGAAAGTTTCATCACAAAAACTGGTGAAAAGAGGAATGGTGAAAGCATGAAACTGTAAAAAACTACCTTGTGTTTCAGGAGTGAAGGATCACACAGCTCTTTTTCTACAGGCCAAACATCAATATCTTTTAGAATAAATGCCATGATACTGTCTCTGGCAGTCTTGCTTGTGTAAGGATATCTGGGTTTTACCTTATAATTTTACAGACCCTATTCAGCCTGGGCATGAATGAGCATAATTACTGTTGACATCAATGAGGTGAGACCTAACACAGTGAATAGCTTAATTGGATGATGGGATTTGCATTTCCCATGTATGCAAGCACTGCTCAGTGGCACATAAGTGTGCTTAGAATATTATCAAGCATTAACCTCAGATTTCTGTGTTAGTGCCTACAGTGTCTAGAATAAATGGTTGTACATTCATAACTAAAGTAAGAACCAGCTTGGAGAGTGATGTTTTGGTGGGTTTTCTTTTGTATTTTTTTTTTTCTTTCAGATTTGTGTAAGGACAGGAAGAACACATATCTATTAGGAGCCCTGTACTACAGACAGAACAAGCAACCCTCTGGTCTATGAATATCCTAAGATATCTAGGAGAATCTTAAAACTCATAGTTCTCTTTGGTTCTGCCCTAGGTATCTCTGATGACTTGAATTCCCTCAAATCCCAGTGGGAACCACAGAAAGAAACACACTAATTTGGCATTCCTCTGCCTTGAAGAGTGCAGCTGAACCGCATAGATAGAAATATTTGCAAGTCATAGCTGCCTTCTTCTGCGGAAGGCACAGCTGTCTGCTTAACCCACCACAGCAGATTGCAAGACTCTGACTATATAAAAAAGACAATGTAAAAATAACTGTGTGTCTTCTAGCAAAAAAAAAAAAAAAATCTCTGTGGCAGAAAGAGCACAGTGCAGCAAAGAGATGGATAATTGGTCAGGTCACTGCTTTTCTGCTCATTATAAATCAAAGCCAAAAGGAAGCCCTATCTGACCATTCTTTGCAGTCCATGGTTATGTCTATCAGGCTCTGTGTACCCTTTATGTCACCTCTATTCTTTTGCACACAATTCAAGTTATAACACAGCCTAGTCTAGGAAGTACAAGGGCAGCAGCAGAAGAGCTAGGCTCCCAGCTAGGATGAAATCATGAAATATTTCTTTGCTGCTCTTGCTCTGTCTGCCAGCCATTGTGAAGATTGACTGCTCATTCACCTTGTGAGCCACTATTTTACAACTCGGACAAAGCTTTGCACACCACTCTTATGATATTGCATTTTGTCACATAAATTGCTGCATAAAGGACTGATAGCTGTAGAGTCAGAAAGACCAGCTGGAAGGAATGATGGATACAGTTTGAGGTCTGATTAGCCAGCATATACTTGTGATCTCTAATGGTACTTCTCTGAGATGGGAGATCATTAGTGATCCTCTTCACATCTTTCCAACATGACATGAAGAATGAGATCAGGCAACCCTGAAAACTGTGTGCCTTCCAGTCAGTGACTGGTGGAAGCTGGAGTTTTGTGTCATGTGCACAGCATTTTAGAGCCACTTGTCAAACAGAAAGGTTCCTTATTCCTTATCATCTGGAACTCTCAGATGCCTCTGAGAAATGTGCACATGAAAGCATGACCCTTATTGAGAAAGAAATGGGAGGAGAAAAGCAGATGTTCTCTTTCAGGGCCCTGATCTCCTGAAGAGGGATTGTTTTACCTGCCTCTTGACCTTGCTAGTGATCATATTTACATCAGAAACCTTCTGAAATGATCCTACTACAAGGTGCTGATGAGAATCCTAGCCCAAAGAACCAACCAGTCATGACATAAGGTAATGAAGAGAAGGTTGTGAGTATTTACAAACATCATAGTGATTTACTCATACTTGGATGGAAAGTTTGGGGAAGAGCTGGATGGGGTACCAGCATACCTGTCCATTGCTCTGCTGAATGCACCCAGGCACAAAAGTCTGTTGTCCCGACTTCTGGGGCTGTCAGTGCTGGATAATGACAATAGCAGTAGTTAAAATGTAATCCTTTGGGACATTAATTTTGCTTGTCCTTGCAGGACAGTGTGGGGATATAAAACTCTGGAAGAAGAAGTCTGCTAATTGCAGAGTTATTGTCTGTAGCTGGAGTTCTCTATGTCATTGTATGACAGCTAAGTTATAGATAAGAAAGAAATGGGGGATCTATGTCATGGTAACGCAATCACATTGAACCCCAAAATTACAAAAATATGTATAATTTACAGTTTAAATAAATATTATGAATGATTTTGTACCTCAATAGTGCCCAGAAATGACTAGGTAGCCTAATGGAGCCTTAGAAAGAGCCCTGCTGCCCAGGCTGTTGGTAGTCACAGACATTCAGCTCCTATCGACTGCTGGTGATTAAGCATTTTAAAGAGGTGTTCATGTGTCCTGGGTGAGGACTCCCAGCTCTTGTGCTATTTCAGCACTGTGTTAGGTGCCTAAACTCAGCCATGTAATCTGAGACAAAAGGACACAAACAGAATGACAAAATGGGTGTGTGAAGGGGATCCCAAACATTGGATCTGTATAAATATTTTTATGTATAGGTATCTTTCTGATCCTATGTTATTTTTATTTAATAAGGACACTTTCATTACTCCATTTACTCCCATTACCAGAATTAGTTTTCATTATTGTAGCGGTCATGTTTGCTGTAACTATTCTTCTTTAAGGATGACAGTTGGGTATTTTGATGTCCTTATCATGAAGTTTTCTTAACAAGATCTCAAACGTATTTCCCATGGAACATTTCAGAAAGTTTAGTTTTCTGTTGTCCTTTCTGAGAAGCCAATAAATTCAAGCAAAACCAAATTTTTTTGCTTGATTATAAAATCACAGCATCTCTTTAACGCCTTTTGAATTTTTCAGAGACCAATTCTCTGATGCTTTCTCTGTTGTAGACCTGCTTTCAGTTCCTGCTTTGTGTTGGTGTCTTTGTAGCATAAACTGAGCAATGACTGTAATCAAAGTTTCAGTGATTTCACCAGAACGCAGCGGGTTGCTATGTGGGTGGCAGCAGGGCAAGGAGAGTCTGCAGGAATGCTTTTTTGGGGACTTACTGTTGTCAGCAATGATTTATCCTGGGAGTTGGATGGACAAAAAAAGAAGTCAGACACAATAAATTGCAGAGTGAACTATATTTTCTGAAGCTGCTCTGTTGGTCACAGAGAATTTAATGCTAAATTTCTGCAGTTAACAGGTCACTGAGCTCAACAGTACCTGTTATTGCTTCTTTTTGTATCCTGTTTAAATGCACTGAATGAGCTTGTGGGATCTGTGGAGGCCATTTAACCCTTTCTGCAGGAGGTCTCCTCCCAATTTCAAATATGTTTCCCCTTAAAGTAGCAAAGTTCAGTTAATGTCTTTACGTCTTTTGATGTCATTTTAACTCCCACTGAGCTGGATGAATATATTATTTTCATAACTCAGAATCAAGACGTTTGGGGTTCACAAGTCAAAGAAGTAACAATACTTTGAACAGACTAGGAGATTCTGACAAAAATAATACCAGATACTTAATTTATTTAAAACTATATTCCACTCTGTAATCTTATTTCTTCACCACTAAACTGCTAGAGGTCTTGATAGTCTGAACCTAAGTTTTAAAATGTACATGCAGTACCGTGACAGCCTGATGCCTTTTAAGCACTCCATGCTGCTGACTGAAATCTCCCAATCCCTGCATAATGCTGAGAATGTGTCCCAGATTTATAACTAATGACAGTGTTCACTTGGCTCAGTATCAAGGGTAAAGTTTTCACTCCCTACTTCTAGTCTACGAGAGCAGTGACTATGATCATCACATGTCAAACATGAAATCGGTCCCTCATCTGAGTCCCAGCATGCTCAGTGGACCATGTTGCATATCTGAAGCTCTGGTTTTCATGGATCCATCTCCAATGATGCCTTGGCACATATTCTCAGAGCACTTTATACTGCAGGAGGCCAACTTTACTGCACAAGATGTACAGCAGTGAATATGCTAGTAAGTTAGACAGAGCTGGGGAATGTTCTTGGTCATGGAAATGTGACAGACTGTACTGTGCAACTGTTTGAACAGTCCCTGATGCAATTTTAGCTTGTGTCTATTAGCAGTCTCCCAAAAGCTCCAGAGAACTGTCTGCAAGTTATAGTAGTCCAGGGACTTTTCCGAATATGCAGTGTGCATGGAGCCACTCTGCTCTAGAAGCTAAGAGTTTAATAAAACACATGTTAGTTGGCTTCAGTGCCTGGGAATGTTCCTAGGCCCAGTCAGCTCTAAGTTCAAACACTGCTATAGGGTATCCTCAGTACATACAGATTAACTACAAGGAATTTGTATACAGCTCTAGACCTTCTGTTCACTGCTTCAAACTGGCCACCTCACAGAATCACAGAATCTTAGCCTCACTCAGGGCTTAGAGGGATCAGACTTTCTGGGTTCATTGCCTCTTGTGGGGCATATCTTGGTCAAATCCAAGATCCCTGTCAGTCTTTCCAATGCTTTCCTAAAATCATTTAAATAATCCCAAAAGGGCTTGGCTATAGAGACCAATCAAAGAGGACCAGTAAACATCCTAACTTACTAACATTTGATAATTTCCTAGTCTAGCAGTGTAGCATCAAAGTGGGTGAAGTCTCAGTGGTAGCAAACCGACCTGAAGCCAGAGTAAGAAGCCTCATGGTGACCAGTATCAATGGTCTCAATGTGAATTGCTCAGTGTGGGGTATCTGTCTGGTGGCAGAGACATCTGTGCACTCACAGGAGCTGCAAAGTTCAACAAGTCACAATGGTTCACACAAGATAAAAATGTCTTCTTAAGGAAATTAGAAGTGGAAACCTCTGATTCATTTTGACACTTGAATCTAATTTATGAATTCATGCTATTATCAATTCTTTTTATAAAACAGTAGATTTCCCAGTGAAACATAGCATCATTTCCCTCTACTTTACTTACATTCTTCCTAATGATTTCCAATGAAAGAAACTGCAACACATATGAAAATATAGTTAAACCATCCATGCAAATGGCCTGACCTGGACTGAGGTTAAAGTGTGAAAAATTGTTTACCTTTTTTACCACTGCCAGTAATGGAAAGAGAAAGCAGGTGGCTGGCACAAAACTGGAATTAAACTAATAAAACAGTAATGGAGAACCTAGGAGATAAAGGGTATGAAATGAGTATTAGGAACACCAGGGAGTGAAAAACCATCAAAGCTACTAAAATGAGGGTACTGGCCTAGCAGAAGTCACTTGCAAAGGCAAAGATTATCAAATAAGAATGTTAAATTAAAAAGTGTGACACAGGAGTGGGCTATTCAATTGGGAGGATAAAAAGAGGGGGAAAGTGGAATATAAGGTAGAGCTAGTGTTGATCAGTGTGGCACCTGATCCCTATAGTGGAGAAGGGGAATAAAGCTCTGCCCTGCCTATACTGTATGTGTTTGCCTTGCCTTCTCAGTCAAGGGGCTCCAGGGTGATTGCCTTAACACAGAGTGAGGGACACTGTGGAGATGATGGAGAATGGACCAAACATCCCAACATTCAGGGTCTGAGCAATCTAATGGTTCAAGAAATGACACAAAGTTACACAGAAATCCTGGGCAGAACTCAATACAATCAGTAGAATTTAACTGTAGTGACATTTAATTAACATCATTAGGGATAAAATTGGCCTGATTACAGAATATTGGGGTTTTTAAAACAGTTTTGATTTTCTATGGGAACAAAACTATATGTAAAGGAGAGTAGAAGATATTTAGGCCAAATAAAAGATGAGGTAAAGGCTAAACAATACATTCTCCTTTCCGTTAAATAACATTTTAGTTACAGAGCACTCACTTCTTGATGCATCCAGATCTGTTCAAGAATAGAAAGTATGCAAGTGCACTGAAGTGAAATCTCTGATTTGAGTTGTTTTTCTGCCGCAGGCTATGAGTTTTGGAGCTGTGCCATGTAATTCAGTGCATAAATACTAAAGCTGAGGTTTAGCTCATAGAAACAGAAGCTGGGAAAGACTCAGGCTCTGCAGGTCCAACTCAGAACAAGTCATTACCCATGTTATCCTGGGAAGACAACCCCAATGCACAAAGCAAACACAGCACCTAGGAGCACTGTCATCCAAGACTCATACACAGATTGAGGAATGTCTTTCCAGCTTTTTTTTTTTTTCTTTTTCTTTCAATGAAATGAATAATGAGCCTTTTTAAATTCCACATTACAGTTGAACCAGGGTCATGGTTTTCCATGTCTGCATCTGACACAAAGGATGGGATTTAGTTTAAGATTAACATAACTGACTTTTGGTATCAGCTTGAAGATATTTATGTGAGCTCCTTGAATATGGTCAGTAGAGATGAAGCATTCAGTGCTACAGTGTAAATCTTCAATGCCCTTGGAAATGTTACAGGCTGTGTTGGCTGGTCTCCAGCTGTTTCTCCAGAAGAATATTGATCTCCTATAGGTCTGGTGTAGTATCTGCCACCTCTCTTTGGATGTGTTTGAGACCCTTAGGCATTCCAGTTGTTGGCAGATACATGACAAGATAGCTAAAGTCTGTGTCAGGAAGGCCTAGAGGTCACCTGAAGAGCTTTCAAGTCTCTACTGGCTTTAAGGAATGGATCTCCATTGGAGCCTAGGTCCTACATAACAGACAGGTAAATACAGCAGGGTTTTTTCTGTTTTTTTTTTTTTTCGTTTTGTTTTTTTTTTCTGAATCATAAGCACTGATTGACATCTGAAATGCCTTCAGATAGCCAAGACATCCACATGGGGCTTAGATCTTCTCTAAAACTATGGATGACTCATGCTTTCACAGAATTGGTACAGCCTACAGAATCCCAAAGGAGACAAGACAGCCATATTTAGCTAACTTGTTTGAACATCCATCTATACTGCCTACAATGACTTGTCTCAATTGGAACAAGAGAAGAACAAGAATACATCTGTATTAGAGATTTCAAATAAGTCTTCAATCAAGCAGTTTTAATTTGTACTTTTTCATTTCCCAATTTATAAGGGATAATAGGTATCCTCAGTCTTAGCTGAAGAAGATGAGACAGAAGTTAAATCGTTAATGTTTAGAAAATGTTTAGACTTTTTCATGTATTAAATTGTCAATGAAGCAAGTGTTAGCTTTGAGAGCTCTTTTATATCCTATTTGGAGACTAGTAACATTTCTCACAGTTATCCTCCATTATTGTCCTCATTTGTAGCAGTGAATTGTTCTATCTCTATTCTGGAAAAAAAAAAAGCCAAAAAACCCCACAAAAACATGGAAAATAAAAAATTAAATGAATAATGATAACCATTTATCTCCTTGACAGTTTGGGGGTTTTTTTTGTTGGTTTTTTTTTTTTTTTGTGGTGGCTTTTTTTTTCTTCTTTCATTTATAGTAATACACTTTCCAACTACTGTTTCACCCATATTGACTCAATCCGTTATATGAAAAACTTCAAACAATTTCCATGTTTCTTGTTAATGTATATGTGGTTTGGAGGTGGAAGCAGAGGTGAAGGCATCTGTAAAAACTATTTTTACAAACTTTTAAAACAG
This sequence comes from Heliornis fulica, assembly GCA_013399135.1. Taxonomy (NCBI): domain Eukaryota; kingdom Metazoa; phylum Chordata; class Aves; order Gruiformes; family Heliornithidae; genus Heliornis; species Heliornis fulica. Next base: position 1,006,829 of record VXBZ01006677.1, read on the forward strand.
CTGATCCAGTGACATTAGGTAAACTATTGGCATTAGAGATTTTATCATGACTTCTTTTAGAAAATATGCATTATATATATCTGAACCAGCAACTAAGGCAGAAAATATCAACAAGAACTTCAGCTTCTGCCTGCAGGATAGCTACTGTTTGTAAGGAAAAAAACACGTGCAAAGGGTAGATCATGTGTGCATCTTTATAGGTTCATTGCAAAATTTTGAGTCTGTTTCTAAGGTACCCATCATAAGAGAAAGATACTGTCTTGCCAGTATCTTGCTGTCTTACTGGTAGCCCTAACATGTCTCGCTGAAATAACTTATCCCCATGTACCATAAAGCTTTCAAGTAGAGTTTCAAGGCCACGCTGGATGAGACTTTGATGATCAGCCATGGTTCAGAAGCAATCTACCTTGTGTAAAAATACAAGTTCTGTAGGACCCATCAGCTGGAAAAAACACTACCCAAAACCAGCATACCAGTCCCAGAACACAGGCTGGCATTGCAGATCAGGCATTTTCTCCTAACATCTTCATGATCATTTGTAGAAACCAATAATTATGTGAAGTGACATATTTTAAATCTACATTACCAAAACAAAGGAAAAGTACATCTTAGCTACAACAATATTAAGAATTAAAAAGAAGTCAAGCATTGCAACGTGAAGATAAATAGCAACAATTTAATGGACTAAAGCAGATAAAACATGAAGATGTTTATAAAACTGTCATTATCTTTTTCAGCATTAATATTTGGTAAACACGTACATACTGAGCTGAATGGAAGGACTTCAATGAAATATGAATGAATGGCTGATAACTGTATCCAATTAGGGGGTCCTGACCTGTCTGCAAGAACAGAGGTAGTGTTTCAGAGCACAGTGCAGAGAGCAATGGATGTGACACCCAAAACAGCATGAGAGAAATGTAATGGCATCCAAATAAGAAATGTACCATAATCTTGATTATGACTAATTAATGCAGAATTTTAATAAGAACTTTAGAAGGTGACAGCAGTGGAGTACATCCACTCTGTCAGAAAGGAGTCTGCTGCGTTCACGTGAATGTGGCACATTGGGGTGTGCTGTATGTGTGTGTGTGTGTGTGTGGGCACATGTCTCTAACTCTGTGCACAGGTTGGAGAGCTGCTTGGTTTAGAGTGGTGATACAGACAAAGCAGCAGCTCCTGCCCTTCATCAGAACTAATTATTTCAGACACAGAGACAGGCTGATTAGTTTATACAGCTTCCTGGCCTAAAGGTAATGCTGGCATCTCTGCATCATTTTCCACTGCAAGGAGAAGACATTGCCTCTAGTGACTCTACTCAAGGTAAACTACCTCAAGCAAGGGCATCCACACTATAAAATAATGGGAACTCCCATGAAGAGGTTAGATTTACAGCTGGAAAAAAATGGATGGATGAAACTAGTGTCTGTCTGTATTTGTGGTGCTGCATCCCATTGCCATCCCACCACATTGTCTGGAATCACTTGGGCTTCAGTTGCCTACTAGCAGCTCTGGGAGTCAGGTGGCAGCACCCGAGCACACATATGCTATAGTAGTTGTCACTGTGGCATAAAGACAGCTTACTTGACTTCAAATTTAAGCACTCATAGCAGGGCACTTAAGGGTCTATAGAGCCCCAGACAGTGAGGGGCTGTAGCATTTACCCAACTTCTTGGGTGCATTTTCAGTTTGTAAAGAAATCCAAGCTGCTACATCCCTCCAGTAGTACCTGATGTAACTAGCCCAGAACATGCATACTCTCAAGAATCATGGCTTGCAAGACTTGGAGCAAAACCTGAAATACTCTCCAAGCTGAAAATATTACAAGACAAATCCCTTCTAGGAATTAGCACCCTTCAAGAAAGATCAGAAACAAGCTGTGAGTTCTCCTGGACATTAATAAACTATTATTTTCTTCTCTATTGAGAGAGACATAGTTTCCTGTAGAAAATCATCCCCATCTGTTTTTAACTATTAGCTGATATACTGGATCTGACAGTAGATGGAATTTGTGCCTAGAAGTGCTGACCCTTCCCTGAGAAATGAATCTTTCATTTACCAATCAGACTCCAAATATAAATAGAAAGGCAATCAGCAAAAAGGAGGTGGTCTCCTGGGAAGATAAAGAGCTAGTTGTGTTTCTGACAGGAGGAATACAGTTCAGGGAACAGCACTTTCATTTATTTCACTTATAACAAGGAGGAAGTATTGCCATGGGGAGTTGTTTTCTGAAGTGATGTCTGTCTGCCTTGGCCCAAGCCATTTGGAAATAAAATTCTAAAATGGACAATGTTCCAGATGATGATCATTTGATCATTTGCATTTTAAAGTTTGTCCCCACACAGTTTCAGAACAAGGAAGACCTAATACACTCTTGTGATGCTGTGCACCTATTTGTGGTGATTTCCATAGGTAACGTTAGAGCTGGTGGAGGCTCAGTACTGAATACTAAACAGCCCAGACATTAAACAGTTCTGGCTTCATATGGTTCTACATCCTCTGCTTTGCCCAAGGTTTTCAAGACCAGGAAAAACTGCCCAGATGCTCTCAACCTCTTGGATGCAGAGATCATCATTGAACAGATTTAGCTTAAACCAGCTGTGGTTGTACTAACAGCATTTTCAGTGGCAAAAGGGTTTAGATAAGCTCAAAGACTTGTACAGTAGCATTCAAATTTGTTTTGGGCTTGATTGAACAGTATTGCTCTTGTGTAAAACTACTAATAATCATTCTTTTGAGCTTTGATTTAGAAGAGAAACAAATGACATTTTGCTATTCTGAGGTACAGTTATAATTCTCTCATGTCTCAGATTGATTCTCAGTTAATTATCTGAACATAACTCCTGCTTGGTTAATACACATTTCATTTTATCTTTTTTTGCCTGTATTCCAACAACATAATTTCAAGGTAAATTTGCCCTGAACTTGACTCTATGGAAATTAGTGAAATGAGAGTAAGAATAATTTTGATCTTCGATCTATCTTTCTGTGTGGATATATTGCTCAATATTAAAAATTTAGCATTATCAATTACAAATCCATCCAGCTCAGGGGAATTTCAGCATCTTGCAGCAAATATGAATGCGGTGCAATTACTCAGCTAAAACAGTAAATTTAATCTTGTTTACAGGAGGATGCTGCATTAGCAAGCTTATCTATGAAAATGATATTAATAGGATTTTAGGTGAATTTTTTGTGACTTCAGTTGCATGGTTTTCTGGAACATGTCTTTCAAGAATATGAATGTTGCTTGACTAGTACTAACTGATCAAAGCTAAGGGTTTTTTTACATGACGTGTAATATGACTGATAACCAAAGTTTTGTTCTCTACTGATAATAGAGAAATTTAGAGCTTAGTAAATGTAAGGTATGGCAAGGCTGGATATTGAATCAGCAGTTTTCTCTTCTACATTGTTCATATTTCATCCTCTTAATTACACTAGACTTTCAACTAAAACTCCCACTGGTTTCATTAGGAGTATTTCAGTGCGGGTGACATTCAAGAGTAGTGATAATTTGGAAATGAGCTGTCTTCATACTGGGTACAGTGCACTGAAACCTAATGTTATTCTAAACTGTTAATAAATTTAGCCCATTTCTTAGAGTTCCTTCGATTTCCATTTGCTTTCCCATGCCATGCAGTGTAATTATTGAGATACTAAAACAGTTTAGTAGTTTTCTTTAGCAAACTCTAATTTTTCCTCAAAAAAACCCCCCAAAAACATAGCAATTCTTTTTGTGGTTTGGCTTGGTCATAACTTGCTTTTTCTGGGCTTTATCCTAGTTAGAGGAAATGTGGCTCTGAATTCCGCCATTCCTGATAATATTTACAATGAGCTGATTGCCAGAATACTCAGGGTTGAATTTTCGGTGCAGAAGGACTAGGTAGACACAATAATCTCACTGTAGTCCAAAAAGAAAGGACAAAGGTTGAAGTTATATGAAAATAATTACCCAGAAAGGATCAGAAGGGGAGTCTGAAGTTTAGGATTGTGTTTTTCAATCTCTGTTTAATTAAACTTTCTTTCTATCTAATGCTATATGGGAGTTGATAAGGAAAAGCTAAAATTGGCCTCGTTCCACTCTTGCAATATATATGAAACTAGATAAGGTCACAGTGGGTTCACAATAGAGGTGGTATCAAAGAAATCATTCTAACTATTTCTCAAACAAGGAGGAGGAAAGCAGCAGAACTGTTCCCCTCTTCTGTTCCCTGAACAGTGTGGAAGCCTCTATCAGACAGAAGTCTGGAGATCCAAGCAGGAGAGTTTCTCTGTTAGCATTTTGTTGCCTTTTTTCACACTACAAAACAGAGCACAGGTTAGAGAGGAAAGGAAAAGTACAGGACTAATAAGAAGCTAAATGAGACATGACAGATAGGGCATGCACTAGATGTGAATGCACAAAGCTTATTCCCACTTGATTCCCTTTAGTAATATTTTGTCTGAATTGTTTTAGAAATACTGATATTTCCCAGAGCTGCTTATGCTATATTGAGTCAGCCTTAGGAAGGTCTGTGTAACATAAAAAAAAAAAATAGGTAAAACTTCCTTTTTGGGGTTTCTATTTAAAATGTTCAGTGGCCTGTGATATGACTGCCAGATACTTTTGTAAATATGTGAGGTTTCACATGGCCCTCAAGAGGCTTAAGTAAATGAAGACAGCTCTATTGCCATCTCCTATAAACGGGTGGAAAACAGATGGAGAATGTTAGTTTCCAGGATCACTGGTGGAGGTACATCTTGTTTGGGGGACTTAGTCAGATTTTCCTGCCACAGTTCAGTTTGTTACACATTTGTGACACTCAGGAGTACTGGGTTTTGCATCAGCTAGAGATGAATGAACGTATGCTGCCGCCTAGAGATTTTCCCTCCTTTCCTCCCTCTGCTCGGGGAACTTCTACCATGACAATGAATAATTTCAATTGATTCTTCTGTTCACTACTACAGAGTTACACCAGAGTTTACAGTCAGTGTCCTAAATTATCTAACCACTCTTGCAGGTCTCTTGGTTAGACAATTGATAGCAGAATCTTCTTTGAGATTCAGTCCTACATTACTGTTTTGATATGTGAATTATAACTATTTAATTTGTGTGTGTGTGTTAAATCTCCATTTTTTTCAACCTTTTCTTTTCAACAGTCTTAGCATTTTATTTATTCATCTTTTCCTCAACTTCTACTATTGTTCCTGATACAAAGAATGCCTGTTGGAAAGCAAATCCTTGCAGGACTTCAGCCTGGAAAGATTTAGTTATAAAAGATCTTCTTTCATCCTCAGGTGACTTTAGTAAACAACAATGGAAGGATGGGTAGGGGTTGCCCACATGTAGGCAAGTCATTGCCTGTTAGGGACAGCAAATTCATTCCTCCAGTGTCTAGGAGAATTGCTTAAAAAACTAGATATTCAACCAAGTTGCTAAGAAACATAAAGAATTTTGAAGTATGCAAGGATACAAGGCTAATCTAAAGTTAGGCTAATACTGTGTAGCATCTCCATGGAAACCAGAAGTGAACAGCATGTGAGGTGAAAGGAGAGCGGAACACAGAATAATAATCAGCAGTAAATAAATCTTGACAGGGCTTAGTGTGATTATGTTGTCGATGAGTCAAAGAATTCTGCTGCCCTGTTTTAGCTCAGCTGGTCTGCTGGAGGAGAAATCTTCTCCTTATGGGTCCAGGGGAAGTGGTGGATGACATTTCAGAATCAAGATAATCATGGATGTCGTTGCTGACTACTAGAGGGGGCAAACAAAGGGCCTACATGCATGCCATGCAACAAAACACCGTTCTTTATTACTTAATGTCCAGAAACCATTTTCTACAAGAAATCTAGTAACTGTGGACTCTTAAAGGCCTTATCCATTTGCTGCATTATTTCATCTGAAGTATAGTGCACATACTTTTGCCAGAACTTACACTATTTTAGATATGACAAGTACCTACAAAATATAATCTGGGTACAGATGTCAGTTTCAAAATCAACTTTTGATAGGTATTTGACACTGGGCCACACAATATCCTTGTCTCTAAAATAGAGACACATGGATACAACAGTTGAACCACTGAAAGGATAAAGAATTGGGATGATTGTACTCAAAGGATTACAATCAATGGATCAATGTCCAAGTGGATCCCAGTGATAACTGGCATTCCTCAAGGGTTTGTACTGAGACCATCACTTTGTTGGGGACCTAGACCATGGGTTTGAGTGCATCCTCAGCAAGTTTGCTGACAAGATCAAGCTGTGTGGTGCAGTTGTCATGCTGGAGGAAACAGATGGCATCCAGAGGGACTTTGGCAGGCCTGAGAAGTGGGCCTGGGAACCACATGAAGTTTGGCAAGGCCAAGTGCAAGATCCTGCACATGGGGCAGGGCAATCTCGAGCACAATTACAGGCTGGGCAGAGAATGGATCGAGAGCAGCCCTAAGGAGAAGGACTTGTGGATGTTGGCTGGTGAAAAGTGAGATGACAATGTGCACTTGCAGCCCTGAAAGGCAATCATATCCTGGGCTGCATCACAAGCAGTGTGGCCAGCAGGTTGAGGGAGGTGATTCTGCTCCTGTGCTCTGGTGAGACCCCCCATCTGCAGTATTGCATCCATCTCTGGGGCTATCAGGAAAGATCCAACCTGTTGGAGCGAGTCCAGAGTAAGGACATAAAGACGACCAGAGGTCTGGAGCACCTCTCCTATGAGGACAGGCTGAAAGAGTTGGGTTTCTTCAGTGTAGACAAGTGAATGTTCTGGGGAGACAGTATTGCAGCCTTCCAGTACCTGAAGGGACCTACAGGAAAGATGGGGAGGGGCCATTTATAAAGTCATGGAGAAATAGGACAAGGGGTAGTGGCTTTAAAATAAAAGACCATAAATTTAGATTAGATATTATGAAGAAGTTCTTGACTGTGATGGTCGTGAGCCACTGGAGCAGATTTCACAGTGAAGTTGTGGATGTCCCCTTCCTGACAGTGTTCAAGGCCAGGTTAGATGGGGCTTTGGGCAACCTGGTCTAGTGGAGGGTATCCCTGCCCATGGCAGGGACCTGGAACTAGATGGTCTTTGAGGTCCCTTCCAACTCAAACCCATTCTATGATTCTACGACATCCTAGAAATTGAGTTCTTCTGATTAAACATATAAGTTTCCAGTGCAGGCATCTGCACATGAATTAATCATTTTAAACTCCCATTCAAAGCCATTAAAGTGTGGACCTTTCATCTTAAAGCAGGTGCACACAGTTGGTCAGAGAAATCACATCCTTGACTTCACTGACCATACTCACTGTATCTCTACAGTTACGAGCGGCTTCAATATACTCCCCTCACAGACTTACTGTGCAATTCCTTTTTTGCTATAGCTATTCAAAAGATAATGAGATACCATTTTATACAGGGATTGGGATTTAGATAATGCTATATATTTTGTCCTTGAAAATAGAGAATTTTCCTGCCAGCTGCAGGTGGGGGTAACCTCTGACCTTTTTAGCAACCTGGTTCCTAAGCAGTTTGATAAGATTTCCTGCTTTTTCATGACATAAGTTTTAAAGAAGTAGTAATAATACTAATAAGCAATAAATTAGTTGCTTTAAGTTATGTGATAAGACTAAAGCAGAGCAGAAATCTAATTTCAGGCTCCTGGAGCCTACAGATGCCCTACAACTGCTTTTTCCACTTCCTTACTATGCTTTTCCCTTCCACTGACAGCAACATCAGTTCTGTCCATAGGGAAAGATTTTTTTTTTACTCCAGGTCCTACTGACCTGGAGCCTCATTAAGAGGAGGGAAAAAGAATTGTGAAAATATTGAGTTCAACTGAAAGCTCACAGAAGTCAATAAAAGTCTTACAATGAGTTTCAGTGAGCTATGGATCAAGTCCACAATGCTCAAGCAATTAAACACTTTGACATTCGCATTAGATAGTCAATGTTCCATGGTGCCACATGTGCAAGTTCTCTTAACATTATAGAATTAATCTATTCCATGGTGACAGTCAAATATTTTTTATAACCAGAGACTCAAGGATCCATGACAATTTAATGCTTCAGTCTTATGTGCTTTTCTTGAAATTATTTGTTTTCTATATTATAGCCTACATTTCTCATACTTCCTATTTAACACACAATACAGTATTAATGCTGACTGGTAGAAATGTTTAAGGGAAAAAATAACCCATGAACTCATTAATGAAAGCAAAAAGAATAAAAAGATACTTGACTCATCAAATTATTTTATTTTAATGTAATTATGCACTGTTAGGCAAATAACAAGTAACTTAGAAAAGTGCCTAATTACATTTGCTGATTATAAATTTAAATCCACAGAAGCTGTCATAAAATATTACTGTGTAATTTCATTATTATTTCAAGACTTGTGAAAAAACCTCCAAAAAGCACCACTTGAAATGTGAGGAAATAATCCATTGACTTACGTGAGTTTTTAAACAAACCCTACTGGTACAGGTTGTAAGGCAAGATCCTCTGGAACCTATAGTACAGGCTAAAAAAAGAGGATTTATTAGCCTTAAAAGAATCTGCTTAAAAATTTGGTGGAAAATCAGGATGCTATTTAAAAGGATAGTTAGCTTTAAAATATTTCCATCCTGGACGTCACATTGCTTGAAGATCTCATGTGATACACAGAGCTGGGTTACTTACTACGGGAAGAAACAACTGTGATTTTAAGCATGTGGGGACTGTTATCAAAACATTACCAGTCCTTAATTGGCTCTCAGCATTTTAACCTTACAATGATTTTTTAACTAAAAAGAAAATATTAATTTTTAACATTCAGTTCCGCTTTGAGTATTTTTTCCTTTTAAAAATGTTTCCTTTCAATATATTAATTTCTCCAAAGTAACCACAAGCCATTATCAGGAAAGTTGTCACTCCCCCCTGTCTGGTAATGTCCTCTTCCTTTGCCTTTACAAAAAATCTTCACAGATTAATTATATGCCCATCATTCTGTTTCCAGTGCACTTTACTGAATCTTGGTTTAATAGTTATTTTTCTCTCTTTTTAAGAGGTTTCTTCTTAATTTGGAAGCTGCTGCTGCCACAAGTCATTCTTTCACTCAGCTGCACTTCCCAGGTCTGAAATTCATCCTGGCATCTGATCTCTCAAACCAGAGCAGATGGAAGAGTCTTTCTGGAGCAAATATTTTCCAAGAGTAAAATTCAACCTGTCAGAAAACCTGTAGTAGTTACTGTGAGGGTTTTTAAGGTATATATAGTGGTATATATGTCTTGTGGGGAAAAATAAACAAGTTGTTATTAGCTAAACTACAAAGTTACTACTATATTTTCAAATGCATTCATGGCACTTTTGACTCATTGTCCTTTAACTGTTCTATAAATGTTCAATTGTGAACCTTAAGTTAGTTGCAGGTGCCCTTACATGGCTCCTGAGTAAGGGGGAGTATTTTTCTATACACATTTTCAGGAAAATCAAAGTAAAATAGGCAGTCATCCTGTATAATCAAGAATGTAAGGACCAGAGAGTGCAAACATATACAGGGACACAGTACACAGTGTGAGATGAAAAGATATTAAATATTGTATCTTCTGCTTTGCTCCTTCTTGTAAAGCAAACCAGTGATCTTAAGAAAACCCAGAGAAAAATGGATCTTCTCTGCACCAGATTCTTAGGAGGTGAATTTTATCCTCTTCTGCAGGTCCCTTCGGGATGAGTTAGCACCATACCACTTAAAACTACTTATGTGCTTTTTTAGTTCATAAAATATGAATCTGTACTGCTTAAGAAACCAAGCAAAATTCAATAGTTGTGGAGAGAGTCCTGGATGCTGACTGCTCACACATCCAGAATGAGGGACATCGGTTTGGCATGGAGGCACTGATAGAGGAATAGTAACTTTAACTATATGTTACTACATTTCAGCTGTTCAAGTTTTTTATGTTTCCTTTAGGTGTAATACAGTACTAGCCTTCACATGGAGACCAGTACTGAAGACTGGGAGTGGAAGGCTTGATGGGAGGAACCTCTGATTGATAAGGGCATTCCCACTTTAAACTCTCTCAAGACTACATTCCTTTTAACTGTTATTGTTCCAGCTGTACAAACAGAAAACCAATATTGATTTCACTTCATGCACAATGCAGCATAAGAAAACATTGATAAACATCTTCTATAATGCACAATACCTCCACTTCATGACTGAGACATTGACAGCAGCGTTCAAGTCAAGAATTAATTCTTCCTGTTATGTATTACTTGTAGTTCTTGACTTCTTAACATCTTGGCTTTACATCTGCCACCAATTTATTCTATGCTTGTTGCATAGTGAAATAAGAATACATAACAACTTTTTATTGACTAAATACCCTTCTGTCTGACTTGACTGGTAGATACTGCTTAAAACATCGTATCCTCTAAAGGAAGAAGTGGTAATCTGAATGGTATGTGGGCACTCCATCCTAGAGAGGCCAAGAGAACAGTACAACACTTGACAAACATTTGTTGATATTCTTTTAAGATCACCCTTCCTTGTGTGCTTCTTGAAAATCATCTGCAATCTTTTTAAAAATATGAATCAACATATTTTGATCAGAAAGAGCCATGTGGCTAGGAATGTCCTGGGGAAGGGAAAAAGAAAATGTTGTTTATATTATCAAAGAAATAAAAAACATGCCAGTTCAATTAACAGGATTTTGTTATTATACTAATAACTTATTCAGAGACTCTTTGCATTCACAGAGGAACAATTAGACCAGGCTTCTGGATAATATGCTCTGTTAGTTGTGTTGATGTGTTTTGGGAGTTCAGAAAAATCATCAACATCTAGGTGTAGACAAAAGAAGATTTAAAGGTTTGCTGGTAGCACTAAGAATTTCTTATTTCTTGTGAGCATCCAAGAGAAATAGAACGAATCTCTGTTCCCACACATTGTGATAATCATAGGTCATTCTCTACCTGGATTTGTCCAACTGCCTGCATTTATCCAGGCTGATAAAATGTGTCACCTCTTATTCATTCTTATTAAAAAGTGACAGATATGAGTAGATTTAAGAACACAAGGTGTTTCCCTTACATTGTCTGAATAATTAGAGATTATACAGTCCACTGAATTCTAAAACCTTTAGCACTCTACAGCAAAGGATGTTATTTTATTATTTTCTAAATGACAGATTTTTTTGGCTTAAAAATTCACCCAATAAATTATGGAAAAAAACACACATTCTTACATTTCTCATCTAAAAAGAAAATACCATTCCCATGCCATCTTCCACTTACCTATCTACTAGTTCAGTTATCCCTGGAAAGGTGAAAATATACCTGTTACGGACACCCACCTAAAGAAGGATGAAAATAACTGTCCATATGAGCTGGGTCTCTTTAGTTTAGAGGAGACTGAGGGGTGACCCCATTAATGTCTATAAATATGTTAAAGGTGAGTGTCAGGAGGATGGAGCCAGGCTCTTCTCAGTGATGGCCAGTGATAGGACAAGGGGAAATGAGTCCCAGCTGGAACATAGAAAGTTCCATGTGAATGTAAGGAAGAAATTTTCCCTGTGAGAGTGACAGATCACTGGAAGAGGCTGCCCAGAGAGGTTGTGGAGTCTCCTTCTCTGGAGACATTCAAGACCAATCTGGACACGTTCCTGTGTTATCTAATCTAAGTGATCCTGCTTGGGCAGGGGGGTTGGACTAGATGATCTGTCAAGGTTCCTTTCAACTCCTGACATTCTGTGATTCAGTGTGATTCTGTGAACTAAGTTTAACAAAGACAAGTGCACAGTTCTGCACCTGACATGACAGAACCAAAGAGTACATGCTGGGACTGGTGTGGGTGGGGAGCAGCCTTGCTGAAAGGAGGCCCTGATGGACAACAAGCTGAATATGAGTCAACACTGCATTGGTGCAGGAATGAAGGCAAATTTGACTCTGGGCTGTGCCCACAGGGGTGTTATTCACAGAGGTGGAGATGTGACCATTCTACTCAGCACTTTTCAGGCTGAACCTGGAATACTGTGCCCAGTTTTTGTCCCAACTCAAAAAAGATGTTGACAGACTGGAGAGGGTCCAAAGTTTGCCGTGAATATAGTGAAAGAACTGGAGAACTTGCCCTGTGAGGAAAGATTGAAGGAGTTAGGTCTTTCATTCTAGTGAAAAGAAGGCTCAGGGATGAAGTACTCATCATAGTATTCCAGTACTTAAAAGGGCAGCTACAGAGAGTATGGAGGCTGTTTCTAGACAAGCCACATGGAGAAGAAAAGGGGCAATGGGTATAAGCTGCATTGAGAGATGTTTCATCTCAACATATGAATTAAATGTTCTAAATTGAAAACAACTGATATACTGGAACCCACCCACCACCACCCCCTCCCCCAGGGGTAGAGTCCCCATCACTGGAGGTTTTCATGACATGACTATACAGTTTGCTCTATAATCATGCTTAGACTCCCTTCTGCATGAAATGTTAGACCAAATGACCTTTCAAGGTTCCTTACAACCTGGGCTGTTCTACATTTCTAAGATATGGCTTTGTCTCAATCCCTTGCAGTGGTGTTTTAAAACAGGACTTCTGACCTACTGCTGTAGAATATGTGCATAGTCAGTTAGTAAGTCATGTCATCTGACACTCAGTGGCAATATACTACTGCTGGACCTTAGCTGTAGATTGTCTGGCTGTAGGACAGGACCAGAAATGCTTAATGAATTTTTGCAGACCATTCTTATAAAAAAACCCAAAAAACTTAAACAAGCTGTGCCAGTTTACTGGAGTAATTTCATTCAGTGGGAACAAGGACTCCCAATAAAATTTCTGAAGAGGGACTAAAGCATTTGGCCAAGTTAAATGAGAAAGATCAAATTCCCTGACTCATCCCACAACTGAATGGACTCCATAGTGCTAAAACTAAAAGAAAGCAAACAGAAATAATTGAGAAACAAATTAAGTTGTTGTAAGGGGAACCTTACAGTCATTTTCCCACATGATTTTAATGTAAGCAAGAATCCCATCTGTGTGAGAGGCATCTGAGTGATTCCCAGTAGACATAGGTATGGACAGGCAGGGAAATCAATCTGTGTTTTGTGTTACAGATGGCTTCTGTAATTTTGTACTATTTGGAGTATCATATTGTCCTATCTATGTCCCTGAGTCTCCAGGGTCCCAAATCTGTCTCTTTTTTCTATTTAACAGACATTTTCCCACCCATTTAACCAGTGGAATATGGTCTTAAACCTGGAGCTCTGTGAAGCTGAATTAATTTGTGTCTGTAGAGGACTCTGAAGCACTGTGGGGAGACATGTCTGCAAAGTATTTCTGCTGTTACACTCAAACTCTCAACAGAGCAATATGAAAAGAATGTTAAGTGTGAATAAATGTGCAGTTTGTGAATGATGCAGACATTTACTAACTGTGGAAAGCAAGTGCTGGGGTCTGTCTCATCCACACACTCTCTCAGCACTAATTACAGCTTTTCTCCTCGGCAAACAGGTGTTCTGCACCTCTCCTAAAATTTGGAAAAGACTGTGGTAGCTTATTGCTTTGATGCTGACATGTTACTGCATTGGATTTCAGAATGTAATGACACATTGTGAAATGATTACATGGAAATTAGCATGTTTGCTTCTCCTCCTCCATTTTGTGTTTTGAATCAATTCCATTTCCCAGTTTGCCCATCTCCCTGGGTCACTTTTTACTCAGGAATTGAAGCAAACTGCTGCAAGATTTTACTGGTTTTACTGGGCTTTGATCTAGCTTTTTAGCACCAGGTGAGGCACAGCACTGGCTGTAGTGCTCCATGTCTGCTTCCAGAGGTAGGTCAGGATTTATGTCTAGGTAATACCTGGCTTTTCTTCACAATAAAAACCAAGCCAAACCAAAAACAAGAAAAGATGCTGAAAAAGAGAAATCTCATAGAGATGGGTCAACTGTGAGCAAGATTAGAGATGATACTAACTCACTGACAACAACGTCTTAGCTGCTAGGGTTGTTGAACGCTTCAGGATATTCATCCCAGAGTGCTTTTCCTCATAAAGAGACTGGCATAAGGCATCTAATCACCCTGATCCTCCCCATAACCCCTATGTAGATGTGACATCATTGAGTACTGGGGTGACGTGGCAGAACCCGGGACTGTTTCAGCTCAACCAGCAAGGAGGTGGTAAGTATGCAGGGACCCCCATGTCCACAGCCTTTTGTAGCAAGAAAAAATCTCTACCTTACTAATCTTCTTTGGCTCTAGTGAGTATAATTCCATGGTGCCCAAGACCATTTTATAAGGGTACCAGAGAGACAACTGCCCATGACATGTTTTCACCAGTTCCATGTAAAATAACTGAGAAAAGCAAGTTAATTGTACTTTGGATCAAATTCCCTATGTAGGGAAAACTTTTAGGGTCATTTGAATGAAAAATACGTGATAATGTGATCTGTAAATACTCCCACAGCAGAAACTAGTTGAAGTTGCTCACTCTAATAAATTCTGTGTTTCTTACCTTACTGGAGGGTTCTCTGTGGCTGAACATTTCCTAAAACACAGTAAGGTGACAAATGTAAGGTTAACGTTTACAGATTTTGTAAGTGGGCTGGAAACTGCCACTGAACTAATGACTCATTTTCTCTAGCTGCAGATCATAGGAACAGCAGGTGTTTATTTTTTTTTCCTTCTGCTGCTGTATCATTTAGGAAGAAATATGTGTTGAAAGAGTGAGAAAATAATGAAAGATAAATTCTTTGGACATGACACAGCTAACTTGTGATAAGCTGATGAAGAGCAACGGAAGAATCAAAACTTTTGGAGCAAACAAAGTTTAGACAGCAGTTAAAAAAAGAGAAATCTTTGCTTTTGCACTCTAACTGCAGTAAATATAATCACTTACCCCTCCACCCCCTTCCAAAATAATTCTACTGTTTGCTACACAACTGAGAAAGAACCACAGAAATCCTAGATAAGAGAGAATAAAAGCATAGCACAAAAGATTGACTCATGCAAGATCACTCAGGAAATCTGGCAGAGATGCTGCAGGGTTCCCAAGTTCTGTCCACATCAGTGCTATACATCCAGGCAGGGTACTACACAGATCTGTTTGGAAATGTTCTGGAAAAAATTTTTTATTGAAAAATTACCATTCAACGCAAGTTTTCATATGAATATAAGAGTTATGCTGAAACTTTGGCTAGAAGAGATTCTTCAGATCCAAGAGGGAAATTCTAGTCAAAACCAGAATACAAAACTGCAGCTAGCCAGAGTCTTGGCATCTCACAGTGCCTTAAAGTACGTGAAAACCAGACCAAATCCCTAACTCAATAAATATTCCATTGCTTACTCTAAGAGGAGAGCCTAAGAGAGCCTAGAAGGTAAGGTGTTAAGTATGAGCGTAGATCTTCATATTACAGGTTCTTGCACTTAGCCACCAGCTAGAGACTGTCCTGAAGGGACTGACCAATGCTGTTGGTTGCTGTAGCTGACCAGTTAGCTGGAATTTTTTATGATTTTGGTTTAATATTGTTTTTTAAATAGGGAAAAAATCCACCCCAACATTGTCATCTTGAAATACCACAGAACTTTCTTATTTTCAATGTTAAAACATATTCCCCAGGCAGAGATAACTGTGTGCTACATTTCTCCCCCAGTTTTAGCGTTTACGATACGCCTAGATTGATATGGGAAGGAAGGTATAGTGGGCCCAAGCAGGGCGCATTACTACAGGTTCAGCGTACTGCATCTTACAAACAAACCCTGCCCCCACACAGTAAAAGTCTCTTTTATTTGCACACTCTGGGCACCTCATTTTGCAGATGTACTTGCTGTGTGTGGCTTGTGGCTACTCAGCCCTTGCAAACAGTGCCTGTGCACCTTCACTGCTCTGGCAGAAAGCTCGTGAGAGCTGAAAGCTTGGGTGAATTTCCCTTCCTCCTACGTGTGCTTCTCGGTATCTCAGTTGCTTCTTTGGCATCCCATGAGCTGGGATGCCAAAGTTCCAACCTCACTTCTCTCATGCATTTCCGCATCATTAAATTTCCTGTGCTTAGATGGCTGTTATTTCTCACTATCAATTCCCTCCAATGTGGCTGTGTTAAAATGCAGGAACTGTTATACAATCAAAATAGAAAAAAGACCAGATGGCATCAATAACTGCTAATGTACCCCCATATTTATCCTCCAGCATGTGGCTGATAGACAGGGTAAGTGCTAGCCACTGGGATTCTGTTTGTGTCATCGCTTGTTGAGTTTCTTTTTTAATTAACCATATGCTCCCAAGGAAACCTTGAAAGCATGAGGACATTTCACAGGGTCCATTAAAATGCATCTGCAGTGCACCTTAGGAATGGAAAGATTTTTAAAGCATAATCTTAATGGAAATATATTCCATGGAAATAAATTGAACTAGTTTCTCTCCTGAGTTTCTATTACCACTTCTTTCTAGCTGCTTTCTAACAAAGAACAGTCAGTCCACCTATCTATCGGTCTTTCAGCTGTACCATCTCTAAAGCTGTGCTTATGACATTTGTTTCTTTATTCAAACATCAGAAAAATTATCTGTGTGACAAAACAATAATAGGAGTTGCTTTCATTGTTCAATCTTCTGAGACACCTAAGCTCTTAGATGTTTTTGAAAACAATGCAGGATGCAGATTGTCACATGCTGACTCTGTGCAGTCAGTGGAGAGAAGCAGTTGCATCCCTGAAATCTGGGATCTGTGGTAAATGGCTAAACAGGCTTAGTGATGCTTCTCCACCATTCATGCAGTCAACTTCCACCTGGCGGCCTTAGGTTGCAGGTTGTTGGGATTTGCCCCATGGTCTTGACATTGAACTCTCTGTACAGTTTCACATATACTCAAAGAGGTGACAGTCATAGTAAAGGGATTATTTCTGAGGTTTGTGACTACTGGTCATTCTTAGAGGGAAGGGACATCTTGTCATGTCAGAGAGGAAGGCAATTTTATCCTGGTTTTACTGATATTGGTCTGATTCTAACAATCGGTCTGGTTTTAGTGGTTTTAGTGGGGATCTAAAAGTACATGTTATTTATATTCCCTTGAGGCTTTAAGGGCAGGATTCATATTTTCCTAGCTTCCCAAAAATTCTTAATTAAATTTGGTACCCAGCAATGTAACCATTGACATCTGAGCAGGTTTCTTGTGTTCCTATTATAGTTCATAAAAAACAAGTCCAAAGAGTCAATGAAGTATAGGGTGAGTCATTTAACCAAACATAGGTATCTACTTTAGGATGACATGAATCACACCCTACACTTCATTGATTATCTAGAAACCCAAGGGCAGCTTGTAAAGATGCTGATGACACCTTACATTGTCTCATAGAGTAGCTTAAATAATGTGCTTTGCCTCCTACCTTAGTTTTTGACTTGTGAAAGAGAGATCATACAATCAGCCAAGGAGTTTGTGAGAAATGAAGATAATGAGTTCATGCTTGTAGAGTGTTAAGCATATATTAAATCCAAGAAGATGTGCCTTAACAAAATAGTCTTAAAATACTGATTAAGACATACTGTTTGCATAGACAGCAAGAGATCCATAACCTCTGGCTATGCTAGTCACTCTCAGGTTTTCCACGTGGCTTTCAACATTAGGATTTGGTAAATAGGAATGTTAGGGCAGAGATGTTGGAAAACCTGCCTAGAGTAAAGCAGAAGGCTAGTGGCTGAGCTGGGATAGTCAATTTTTGCATATAGATCCCGTGACAATTGCTAATTGTCAGCTATAACATAACTTTCCCTTCAGCATCCTACAATTTCATCATTTAGTCCTGAAAGAATGTAGCTGAATTTTATGTATCATTTTCTGTGTTGGCTACTGAATGTCTAAGAAATGCCTTCAAATCTTCCAGGATGAAAGGAACTAGATAAATATTATTAATTATCACTGTAAGTCAGGTAATTTGTTCCAAAATTTTTGAAGTGTGCATATATCTAATGAGTCAGGGAGTTTCATAACTCATCAGTCTTTGTCTGATGTTTTATGGCTTTCCTGTGTCAGAAGGAACAGTTGATTACGGTTGTTAAAAGCATGGCTCAGTACAGAATTATTGCTATCATCTCTATATTATACAAACATCTTAAAACAAATCTTGGCTATAGTATTTCATCAAGGCAACTGAGTAGGATAAATCAGTGTCTGTAGTAGCAGTTAAAATTTGTTGTATCAAACCACCAAAATTGTTCACTTATTCTTCCTGACAAAATTTTCAACATCAGATAAATTGCCATGTCCTAAAAGGTGAGATAAGATACTGTACACATGAGACAATCTCTGAGGTGACAAAGTCAAGTGATAAAAATTTTCATTATAGCCTTGTATATAAAAGATGACTGGACAGGATAATCCTTTCAGGAGAGTAACAGTACCTACCTAGATTTAATCTATTCAGTAACAAGTTTGTTGATGAGAAGGTTTGGCCTTCTCATCTCTAAAGTAATAATGACAAAGTCAGAAAGGCTAAATTGCACAACCACATACAACTGTCATGGAATAAAGAATGGCAATCAGGATAGATTGTACAAACACATCAGGAGACAAACCAATAACAACAGTAATAATAATTAAAAAAGAGAACAGGAAAGGTAAGTCCATTTCTTAGCTAGAAAGAAGATCTAGTAACAAAAGAACAAGAAAGTTACATTAATCTTCATTCCTCAAAGTTAAATGAAATTTCAGTGTTACATTTTTTTAAAGTAGAAGGTAAAAGTCAAATTCAGAATTAGAAAGAACAGTCTAAGAAATATTTCAGAAAATTGTGTGTATTCAGCATAATACTATATTCAACACCCAACGCAAGTCATGTCCCTCAAGGGTCTATACTTGAACCAATACTTTTTAATGCCTTCATCAATATCAAGGTGGGATCAAGTGCACCCCACAGCAGTTTGCCATTGACACAAGGCTGTGTTGTGCGGTTGATTCACTTGAGGGAAGGAATATAATCCCAAAGGATCCTGAAAGATCTTCACAGGCTTGAGGAGTGGGTCCATGTCAACCTCATGAGGTTCAACAAGGTCAAGTGCAAGGTACTGCATGTGGGTCAGGACATCAATACAGACCACAGAGTGAATGGATAGGGAGCAACTTTGTGGAGAACAACTTGGGATACTGGTGGACAAAAAATTGTACATGACCCATCAGTGTGCACTCTTAGCCCAGAAAGCCTACTGTTTCCTGGGCTGCATTAAAAGAAACATGACCAACAGGTCAAGGAAGGTGATTCTGCCCCTCTACTCTGCTCTGTTGAGACTCCACCTGCAGTACAGCATCCAGCTCTGGGGTCCCCAGTACAATAAAGACATGTAGAGGTTGGAGCAAGTCCAGAGAAGGCCACAAAGATGATCAGAGAGCTGGAACACCTGTACTATGAGAAGAGGCTGAAAAAGTTGTTCAGCCTGGACAAGTAAGGCTTCAGGGAGACCTTGTATAAGCCTTGCAGTACCTGAAGGAGCTTACAGGAAAGCTGGAGAGGGACTTTTTAAAAGGGCATGGAGTGATAGGACAAGGGGTAATGGGTTTAAACTAAAAGACCATAGATTTAGTTTAGATAAGGAAAACGTTCTTGACTGTGAGGGTAATGAGACCCTGGAGCTGGTTTCCCAGAGAAGCTGGGGCTGCCCCCTCCCAGGAAGTGTCCAAGGCCAGGTTGGAGGGGGCTTTGGGCAACCTGGTCTAGTGGAGGAATTAGCAGGGGGGTGGAACTAGATGATCTCTGAGGTTTCTTCCAACCCAAGCCATGCTATTCTAGCACTGATTCCTGCTATAGAAAGCAAATTTAATTTTGAAAATAACTTCCATATATAACATGTAAAACATCAGTTGTCTTTGTTCCATTCTAATTATTAATAGGGAAGGTTGAGCTAGATTTGAGTGACCAGCTCTGAGTACAACGCATTACAAATGTTACTGAAAAATTTGAGAATACATAAGGTAGAAAAAACTAAGATAGCAAGCAATGTGATAAGTGTAACCTATAAAAGAGTCAGGAAGACATGAAGTTAGAGGAAAGAATGACAACAGTCTTCAAATATGCAAAAAAAACCCTTTAAACTTCTGTTCCCAAATATATTCTCGATGTTTTGTGTGGAGACAGGAGAGCGCAAGTCTTACAGCTCTGCTCATAAGACTCTCAAAGTGGATCCTATTCAGCTTACCTGAGTTACACACACAGACCATTTATAAAGCAGTCTTACTGCTTTATTCACAGCAGAGAGCTAATAGACAAGTTGTCAAGGATACCATTATCATGTGAAAGGTGATTACAAGGAAACACTGGATTAGCCTGTGTTTGGGGCATCCCTCCACTTGCCATCTAAAGACTTTTCCTATAGCAGAGAACAAGAAATTGTCATGACTGCAGTCTGTATGTAAGTAGGAGTAGCCAGATGAAGAAAATAGCTTGTTCAGACTTTTTGTAACGCATGTTTTCATAGACATCAGTATAAATTTGACACCCAGTTGACATTATTTTCCATTAGAACTTGGTGTTTTGTCATGGGAACATATTTATCTTGTTTCACCCAAAAGCCACTACAGAAGGTAAACCCTCAGCTAGCATTTCAGTCCCAGCTTTCTCTCCATGCATTCTGCTCTGTCTCAGAGATGCATCTGCCTCCTTCTCCTGGGAAGCTTTTACAAGTTGCCACTTGTTAACAGAGCCCCCTGCCTGGTACAGCTCCCTCCTCACCAGATCCCAGTCCTCCCCACCCCTTCCCTGTTTCACCTCTCTTTCAGGCCATTTCACTGCCTTTAAGCCCAAACAAACATGAAACTCATCCATCCTTCTCTTGTTGTCTGCCAGCCTCCAGAAACCAGGGATGTGGAAGTGGCTAATTGTGCGTGGCATCTCAAGGACATGAATGGCATTGAGGAAAAACAAGTGTGATTCAGCTAAGGGCTATTTGGGTATGTCAGCAGTTTTGAAAACCCCACTTAGACAGCACAGGAGTGCAAAATGATGCTTATTTGGGAAAAGTGTGATGCCCTTAAGGTTATTGATTTAGCTACATGTTCATTAAGTGCAGTGGTGTCCAGAAGCTATTCTGCTTTCAAGCTCCTGATCAGAATGGCATCAGTGTCTGCATTTGCTTCCCTGATACAGGAATTTCTTAGTCCATCAATATTTATGAAAGTTTTAAGAGCATTGTTTCGTTTGGGGTTGCTTCTTTTTTACAAAATGTTTTGTTTTGTGTGAGTTACATCAGCTGTGTGTCAGGCTACTTGGCAGGACAACACAGGGGATCAAATCCAATGCCTCTGCTTCCCTCATCCCTGCAGAAGGCTGCTCCCAATTTTCTACCCATGTTATCATCTTAATAAAACCAGTAAGAAAATGTATTCCCCTGTATTTTCTGGTTCACTGTATCTGAAGATTTAAATAACTTATATCAAACCCCTGACAGTGTGTAAACAAAGGCAAGCCTACTCTGCTTTCTACCATGCTTTCACCTGAAGCAGAGCATAATTTTACTGTGGAAAAGATCCTTCAAACTGTAAAAAATATTGTTACCAAAGAGACCTATACATGAATTTAAGAGGTAAAAGACAGGAGTCAGTAAAATCCCACCTTATTTCCTGAGGAGAGGATAGAAAAAAATACTACTGTTTTGTGGCAGCTCCTTGAGGAAGCTGGATATATGTTTTGGAAAGATATGTGGAAATGCAAAATGCAAAAGGCTGTAGAAGATAGGATTTGTGAATAAAAAGAGAGAAAAAATCCATTTTGAGATATACCTTGTGAAGTTAAGTAATTTTGTGGCTCTTAAATATCTAAGAACAGACTAACTTGCTAAGAGGTCTCACACGATCAAGTTGACAAACACCTCCAAACCCACTTACCTACCACATGAATGTGGTATCAGATCCCTGACAGAGACAGTGACTTACTTTATAAAGTATTCATTACTTTTCTGTTGAATATTAGTGCAACAGCTTTGTAATTTTAGTTTTCATTTCTAGTCGAGGAATTCAGAGTGCTTCACACTCTAATTAAGCTTCTCCTTTGCCTAAAGCAACGGCTATTATTAAATAGACTGGGCAAGAGATCTGCTCAAAGTTACACAGTGATTTTGTGACTTGAAGTTACAACTTTCAGCAGCTGGGTAAGACTTAATCACCAAGTGAGACTTTATTATGTGAACTCAGTGGTAAGGCAGTTGCAGATCTCAGACAGAAATCTTAAAAGGCCCTTTAATTAAGATGAAAAGACTGATTGCACTAATCAAGATAGACTGTGGGCATTTCTCCTAACATAATCATCAGGAGCTGCCAGATCAAGATGCACTTTCCTGGAATAGTGTTTCCTCTTGCAGGGTGTTCTTAAATTAAGACTGTTAAGAGGAACACAACATCTCCAAGGAACACCTCTGCAATGCCTATTTTCACATTCTGCAATAGCACATACTAGTACTTTCTCCCCTCATGGTGGTGAGATACACAAACATAGAGTAAATTAATACTCCCACCCTGGGCAAACTCCTCATCTCAGGACTAAAGAAGCTTGTGGGGAAATCATCAGAGTGACTCCAAACAAGTTCAGACCTTAGGGGTGAAATCCCGGTTTAAATGAAATCATGGATGGAAACCACAGCATAGCTGTAGCTTGTTGAACTAAAAAGGAAACTTTCTATGATTTTGATAGTCTGTGATTAAGCTGAGAAAACAAGCCTTATTAGGTAGATGAAAACCACAAGTGCTGAACAGGGAAACAGCCTATCAGTAATAATCGGGTGTTTTAGCACGGAGCAGCTGCATGCACTAATGGGTGCTCAATGTAGCTGTCCAAAGTTCTTCCATGAAATTATCCGGAATTATGGCAGCAGAAGTGCTCTGAGGCAGGCAACAAAGACGAGATGCTTTCTGCAGAGAAGAGAAAGCAAAATGTCACAGACAAAGCAGCTGAGTACCTGTTGAAATATTAAACCTTTAGAAAATGATCTGCTCCATTCATGCCATTTTATCTTTTGCCTGCTGTTTCCATGACCTGGATAAAGGTCTGTTCCCAAAAAAAACATCTCTTGTCACAGTGCTGTGGTTCAAAGTCAGATTACAGGGATGAGTCTTGTGCACCAAGCTTTGCCAGAGGCCTCTATGATCGCCTAGCAATGAACTGCCACAGTTGTATTTCCTCTGCTCATCTCCAGTTACTTGTCTGACATTGCCAGTGAGCAACTGACTGAAGTTCACTCTCATCTGCTCCTCTGACGTGACAGATGGCAGCGGGTATTGCCTCCCACATTGGGTCAGCAATGAGCAGTGTACAGTTAATATGATGGACTTGGGCACAGAGCACTCCGAATGCTGACCACCTCACTTAAACCCAGAGCTCACCAGACACTGTTCATCTTGTCCAGGTTAACTGGAGAATATGTTCATGTTGAAGCAGTAAGCACCCAAACACACAGAGGTAAACTGCTGAAAATACCCCAATTGTTTCACTAGGAAGGCAGATTGATTTGGCATTTTGCAGTTTGTACATCCAAACCAAACAATGCAATTGTTTCTACTCAACTTATGGACAAATTATCTTCTCCTAAACTTCTCCTATTACCTCTAGCTATTGCCTGTCATCCCCAATCATTCCTCTGCTTTCTCTACCTTCACCTTCCCATTCTCACCTGTACCAGAAATGTTCTCATCAGAGACCGTAGGTTATCCATAGGGTACCAAACACTCTGCAGCCTAGATTTCTCTAAGACTGAGCATTAATTTAAAACACAGTAGTAATCTCATTATTCCTATGCATTCTCAAGTGACTCTAAAATTAGTAGGTTTATAGCTTTAAAGACAAAGAAAAAAACTCCAAACAATATATCCACAACTTTTCATGGCCCAGAGGTAAAAGAATGATTGCTCCTGGGGTAACATTCTACCAGAGGCTGAGAATTAGGGAAAGGCCAGGGGATCACAACTAATTGTGTTACTGCAATTTAATCAGCTCCCAGTCACCTGCCAAATCACAGTAACTTTTGATAATTATTTTCATACACTATCTCACCTGCAGTATAAAATACATTCTCTAAAATCACTATTTCACTTGTTAAGTAGTTTGACTGCTTGCAGATAGCTGTTAATACTTGGAGGATGTTTATTTATAATCAGGACTGTCTTCATTTAACGTGCATATATGGAAACCAATAGCAAGATATTGCGGGATGATTCATGTTGTTTCTGTTATGCATGAAGGCCTTGGTGAATAACAGAACAAATTATCATTAAATATCTCACATGAGTTTGAAATTAACTCATTTCATCTGTGCTTATGCAAGTTTCATTCTTCTTCTGGAAATATGAAAGTAATTGCTTTTTAATGTCTATGGAAAGTGAAAGTAGAGATGTGGTTTGTACATGGAAGTATTTGTGCTGGCAATGATTGTGTCCATTCAGAAGCATCTTCAGAAAGATGTGAGTTACCTGACTCAGCAGCACAACTCAGACTTTGAATATACCAAATCAGTGTGTAAAGCTAAATATCAGTAAAAATAGTAATTAATTAAGTTCTCATAGGAAGTACATTTGAGAATCTCTTTTCCAGTGTTCTAAAACCAGAAAAGTGTCTAAATTAACATATTATTCATACACACATCTCTTCAGATCTAATTGCTGCCTTCTTTATATGTCTTTTATATGCAGGAAGGTCTAATGACTATGAATAAATAATATGCTCTTGGAGGAATGATTACACGGTTTCAGATTGCACTTCCTTGAGTGCAGAAAGAGGTGGCAGATTAAATTTGTGAGCTGTTGTTAGTCCACTCTTTTTGGGACAACACTTTAATGACATTTTCCAATGCTCTGGTGTCAAAGGCACCGAGAGTTTGTGAGAGAAATTTGCTTCCAGATAAGAATTCATGTAAAGTGCAGTGGCATTTCTGAGAGAGGCAATCAGATCACATTGAATATCACACTTTCTTGGTCTCAGGAGAGAGAGGTACACAAGGGTTGTGTAGATGTGAGCCACTTCAACATGTCACCTCTTTTGTCCAAGTTACATGACATGTCAGTTCCTTTGACGTTCATTCACCTTGCTGAATACTGGAATTCCTGGACAGCAGTTTATCCACACATGCTGGAAGGAAGGAGGAAAAAAAAAATAATTCTAGAAGGACATTATTTCTCAGGGAACGTCACTACAGTTTTGTTATTAAGAAATACTGACCTACATAACTTATACTTAGAAGTGTAAGTGATATTGTTGGTGACCTGTTTTGGATCCCAGCATGGGGGTTTGGCATCTTTTTAACTGATGCATTAGTATGTGTCAGATTCAGACAGCCATCTGAAATTACTAACTGTGATTAATACAATTAATTATCTACTATTAGGTCAGCCCATATTTTGCTAGAACCCTTTCAGAAGTGAGATAATTAGATATATTAGCTGAAAAACATCCAGACAGTTTATATCTAAAATGATTAGGAGGTAATAAGACACATTTCCTACTTTCACAAATAATTCTGTATATGAGGTTATAGAAAAACCATGAAGTTTACAAGCAATAAATCAGGGCAGTGTTAAAATTGTTGGTAATTACACTACAAATAGAACTTGGAAAAATGTTCCGGCAAAGAGTTTGTCATTGTTGAGCAACACAGCTGCAAGGACTGACCCTATTCACAAACTCAGGGAGCAGTTTGATCAAAGGAAGAGGTAATCTATTGGTGGAGATGACACAACTTTATGCACTGAAGCATTTATTTCTTAAAATGGCTTTTTGTTTCAAAAGTGCATAAGTAAATTGAAAAGGCTAACTAAACCTGAATAAAAATTATATCTTTTCTTTGTGATCATGCTCTACTCTTTGTAACATGAAAAGGGAATAAAAAGTCAAATAAAATATTGACAACTCCAAACCCAAATATTTTTCAAATATTTTCTCTCTCAAGAAAAAAAAAAAGAATCTAAAATTACTTTTCCCCTCCTTTTTTATTTTTAAACGTTCAGACAAAAAATCGATAAAAATTATTTGCTCTGGCTTAAGCATGATGCTGATATATATTTTTTTACACTTTGACATAATCTGTAAACTGCATTTTATATTCCACTAAGAAGCATATCAGACAAAACTAGTTCTACAGTATTACAAATATCACCAGTCTCAGCTGTGCTGCTCCTAAAAGCACACTTTAACCCATTTCTGAAAAAAATGGGATTACTACTGAAACACAAATGAGAGATGCACAAAGGTTATGCTGAGTAACAAAGTATTGGCAATAAACTTATATTAATAATTATGTCATGACAGAATTGGGTCAAAACAACTTTTTCAGTCACATTCTTGTCATGAAATGATGAAGTGATACCTCACTTTGTGCTGTCCCAGCTGACATGTCCACACTATACGTTACTGTAGACCAAGGTACTAGATCAGGCCTGAAATGTATTTACAACATCCATGTGACTACTGGCAGCTTCAATGCTTTTTAGCTGCTGGAAATCTCAAAAAAATAATGTAGTAGGCATGTGTCTGTGTGCATGTGTATAAAAACACCCCATGGGCTTAAAACAATCACAGAATCACACAGAATCACAGAATGTCAGCAGTTGGAAGGGACCTCGAAAGATCATCTAGTCCAACCCCCCTGCCCGAGCAGGATCACCTAGATTAAACCACACAGGAATATGTCCAGATTGGTCTTGAATGTCTCCAGAGAAGGAGACTCCACAATCCCTCTGGGCAGCCTGTTCCAGTGATCTGTCACCCTACGTTTTTCCTTATATTCAGATAGAACTTTCTATGTTCCAGCTTGGAACCATTTTCCCTTGTCCTATCACTGGCCATCACTGAGAACACTAAGAAGAGCCTGGATCCATCCTCCTGACACTCGCTCTTTACATATTTATAGACATTAATGAGGTCACCCCTCAGTTTCCTTTTCTCCAAGCTGAAGAGATCCAGCTCCCTCAGCCTTTCCTCGTAAGGAACATGTTCCACTCCATCATCTTGGTGGCTCTGTGCTGGACTCTTTCAAGGAGTTGTATGCCCTTCTGGAACTGAGGGGCCCAGAACTGGTCACAATACTCCAGGTGCTGTCTCTCCAGGGCAGAGTAGAGGGGGGAGAAGGACCTTTCTTGACCTACTGCACCCCCTTCTAATACACCCCAGGATGCCATTGGCCTTCTTATCCGCGAGGGCACATTGCTGGCTCATGGACATCTTGCTGTCCACCAGGACCCACAGGTCACTCTCACCTGCACTACTCTGCAACAGGCCAGTCCCCAACCTATACTGGTATTGGGATTGTTCCTCCCCAGATCCAATATCCTACACTTGCCCTTATTAAATCACATTAAATTTCTCCCTGCCCAGCTCTCCAGCCTGTCTAAATCTTGTTGAATGGCATCACAACCTTCTGGGGTGTCAGTGAATGACATCACACAAAGCAAGAACATTAAAGGTTATCCTTTGACAATATACAACCAACAAAACAAGAATATTTATTTCTTATAGACTGTAAAGCTGAGAATATGGCCATTGGCATAAATGATCTTCTAACTTCTTCCTGCAAATCCTTTTGTGCTCAGCCCATCTCTGTGCACCTCCAGATAGGTGGCTAAATCGCCTCTGAGGGGTATTGTGCTGGCACACATGTGCACAAGGACTCTGCAACGTGTTAAAATCTTAATTATTAATTAGCATGTAGGTATATAGGCATTTGTCACATGTTACAGCAAGTTGTTGTATGTCTTCACCCAGGCATGTTGCTGACTCCGTCCAGGCTCACAGAAGATGGGAATGTAGCAAGGGACTGAGGTCAAGAAAGCGTGTGTAGGACGCAATGTCCTTCACAAAGCAGTGGGCCCTTTCTTTTTTCCCAAGCATGTAACATCCCAATATTCTCAACTTGTAGTTCAGATATTGACAATGAATAGCATCTACTGTTTCTGTTTGTACAGAACTGTTCTCGTAAAGCTTTGTGTTTTGCCAATGTTGTTTTGCCAGTACAGAAAACAAGGAAAGATTTTTGGAGGTTTACAAAGTTCTGGTGGGGATGAACTCTGCTGTCACTGAGGTAAGAGCCACCCCTGTATGTAAGGACATGATGAGGCTAATAATTCTGGCTTTCAGTGGCTTACTGTGTGCTGAGAACATTACATCACTGCAAAACTGGGATTGTCACTAAAAGTATGAGACAGGCTGCAGCTTGAATTAGACGAGGCTCTTTGGGGTCAGATTATCTAGAAGAGTATCCTGTCTCCAATGAAGATCAGCAAGTAGATACACAAAAGGAGCGTAATAAAAAGGCAGGCATGTTCCCTCTCTAGGGTGCTCTGCCAGCCTCCAAATCGCTCATGACTCACAGACTTATTGGAGACTTATCTGCTTTTAACAGCCTCTAGTAGATCTGGCCTCCATGTATTTGTCCATTCACTACATGTAAACTTGTAGCACCCACAGCATCCTGAGACTGGAGTTGTGCAGATCCACCATGTTGATGGACCTTCCCCCCATGGTCTCCCTCACTAAAGGGCTTGTTATCACAGTCCAAGCATGTTTGGGGTTTTTTTCCTTCCTGTTGCCATCTAGCAGCTTGGAGTTCAAATATGCTTCAATACTAAAGAAAGGAAAATAAATCTCAGATGCCCAATATCTTGTCTCTTGAAAACCAAAGTTCCCACCATCTTTTTCTGTATATGTCTATACACGCAATCCACATTCACCTGTTCACCCACACATCTCTTATGCTGGAGACTTTTGACTTTTAATTTCCCAAGGACAATAGACAAATTTCCTAGAATAGGCTGCCAAAATCTGCTGACTCATTCTTCCTTCTCCCAACACTCACAAGCATTAGGTTTCTTCTTGCTCCACCAGAAAGAAGCAAGTCTGTCTGTCCTGCACTCCCACACTGTGAGCAGAGATGGTCAAGGCAACAAGATGGACTGATTCAGTCAAAATTCAGACATTTTCTTACCAGTGTGACTGGTTAGCTGCTCCCAGCAGCCTCTTTTTACAGGCAGCTGCTTCTTATGTCTGAAGCCCAATTTTATTTTTGTTTTTGGATTATTTTTTTGCCCCCAAAGCAGCTAAGACCCCTTTCACAGATTAAATGACTGCAGAAAGACTGTTTTCAGAGATGTTTTTCCACCATTTTGTAGCATGATAAATTTTTAAGTAGAAATTATTTTTTCCTTCTTTGATAAAAAAGTAAACTTCAAACTTCCTGTGAATGAAAAACAATGTAGTGATTAAAAATAATTATAACAGATGACTCATGAGTCTACAGTGGTTTTTGCATCAGCAAATAAAATTGGTCAGGATAGATGGAAAAAATATGTTGAAGTTTAACTACCAAATGTATCTTCCAAGCCCTCATTACCAATCCCCTTTTGAAGTCTTTTTCATTGTAGATCACCCAGCTACATTTTGCATTGGCAATTTTTTCTAATTAAAAACTGAAAGAAGAAAAATGAAATGAACACTCGAAGCAACACCTCTTCATAACAAAGGAATCTTCAAAATTCAAACAATTAGAGGTCTTCTAAGCTATGTACTCACACACAGGAAAAACAAAAGATGACTGAAGGAGGAATTACTGTGCCAAGTGAAGGTCTTGCCAGCTTTTACTTATTCACTGTTTGTCCTTTACAGTATTCTGCTGAAAACCTTGAAATTCATCATCTTTTTCACTTAGGGGCACTTTTTCCCATAGGTTCCTAAAAGTTTGCGAGATTGGACCAAAATGGGCTATTCATTTAGTAAGCTATTGCCTATGTTCTTCTGCTAAGAGTTGCCAATATTATTGACTTCAGGTTAATATTGAATGGGTGGGGATGAATTAAAGGTTGGTAAAAATTCTGGAGTATTACATATTTTCTCTTTTAAAGACATTTTCTCCCATTCTTTAATACTTGGGAATGGGAATTAAGAAAGGTTTCCTTCCCTTGAAAGAGATACCTTTGCCTTCATAGTCTTTCCTGGACCTGTTTCATTTCTTACCTACATTTTTGTTCTCCAGTATAAAATTACTTGCTCAAGTAAGCTCAAAGAGAAGGAGACCTCCTATGCTCTCCAAGTCATGAGAACAAAGTTATAAAACAGATGGGAAACACAAACATAAACAAGTTAAATTATTTGCTCAGGATTGTGTCAGTGCCATATTAAAGAGTATTTAATGAGGACCAAATCTTGAACTTTCAAGTCTGGGGAGCAGATGATTTCATAGGATATCTAGAGAGCAACTGCCCCTCCCCCCCTCCCCTCCCTGCTCTGCCCCGCACTTAAAGCAGTATTATGGAATCGTATATATTATTCCAGCTACCACTTGTCCCAAAATATGATCAAGGAGCCATGAAGAAATGTCTAAAAGGGAACACAGCTTATCACAGGTCAACACTAACCAGGGAAATCTGAATTTCCATCTTCCATGGAGCTTGTACATTTTCCTTTATCCTGAGCACAGATTACTGAGCACTGCTGTTGCCATCATCCATTTCTTGAATGCAGCTTGGTACTTACAGCATTCACCTAGCAGCTTCCTAGGCTTAAATAACAAACATAACAATCCATAACAAAGAGGATTCATGGCCACATTTCCCACATAATTAACCACCAGGATATATCGAGTTGGTAACAAGAGTGCCATGCATCAATTGAAGCTGGGTCACTCTGGACAAACCACAAGAAGTTGATTACTCAGCCACGTGGGTGTTAGGGTCATGTCCATCTCTCATGGATTGTTTATGGACTTCACATTGGACAGCTGTTGTCTGTCTCTCTACCACCACTACTCTACAGCCTGCTGATCAAAGTATCTTTTTGGGGTTGGAATCCTTGAGAATTGCATACCAGAAGCCCTCAAAGGAGATCAATCAAGTCTTTCTTGGGAGTTAGGATTGCTATGAGTACTCAGTTGACCTCTGTACTGAGCACAGAGTGTACTGCACAACATCCCTCCGTGTTTCCTAGAAATCAAGTATTCTTCCATAACTTTCTGCACTGCATTTTTGAGTTTTATTGCTGGTGGGTCAGGAGGGTGAGAGGAGACTACCTGAAAGAGAGCAATAACACAATGCTCTGGACAAAAACCCCACGATGGCTGTCCTGCTACAGCAGTGATATCTGTCTCTGTGCCTATAAGATTGTTCTTCATCCAACAAGTAAGGCTATCTCAGAGATCTCTGCATGAATATGCTGCCTATCATAAATATATGCACAGTGTTGCCTTCATTCAGCCACCCTTCCCTTTCTCTGTCACACCTTAATGTTCCTGTCACAGTTGTCAGTGGGGACCTCTTAGACAGCGGTCTAAAGATTCCTCCCCATTTCCAGGCTGTCTCTATTTGTAAGTAGAAAAGTCAGATCTACAGGAGGTAATTGTAAAACTGTTATTGGCAAACTGCCAGCACTTGGTGCCTGTAGCACCTTCAACATTCCCAGATGTGACAGAAAAAATTAAGCCTGGAAGGTGGAAGGATGGAGAAAGAATCAGACTTGGGAGTTCAGCAGAACTTGCAGGGTCGAGCTAGATGGGCCCCAGGAGATGAGGCTGGGAGATTTATAGTTGGGATAGTTGTTGGCTCCGGGCACCAGGCCAACCTCATTATCTTAGACACAGTCAAAGAAGATGAACTCAAAGGGTAGAAACCTTGCACTGCAAACCACTTATACAGCACTACTTTACTAATTAAATTAGTACTGGTTACTTTTTCCCTTCCAGCCTAAACAATCACTGCTTGTGTCTCACACGTCACCTGGAGTTCATACTCTTCCTCACCTCTCGCACAAGCCCTGCTGTTTAGTGACCTTTTTTCTGTTAACAGCTGCTGTGTTCATGCCAGCAAGACAGGTATTTTGACGCTGTCGTGGATGAAGTTATTTCTGTATACAATCTATAAAGGGCCCTAGGATGAAAGACAAGACACGCTCATCAATTATTGAATTTTTTCCAGGCTCTATAAATAACTCTTCTCATAAAGGGCTTGAAAAGCCTAATCAGCTGAATAAATAAGTCCAGATCAAGAGGTCTGCACCAGTTCAGCCTTCTCCTGCTAACAAAGCTCTGGATCATTTCATGGGAAGTGCCTCAGAAAATGTCTCTTCTCCCAGCAGTTGCTGTACTGGCTTACAAGAATAAGCTTTTTTCAACTGCCTGTTACATGCCTTCCCCCCTTCCCTGAACAGCCCTGTTCAACTTCCAAGTCAAAACATGACCAAAACAAAAAAAAGCTTTCTTTGCTTACCCCACAACCTCAGGAAGAAAAGCCTACGTAGAGGTCCCTTCCCAACCCTAACATCCCGTGGTTCTGTGAGAAGGCAAACACAAGGGAACAAAAGTGACTTTAAGGACATAGATACATCTATCTTTTTAGAAAAAGACTCGTAAAGAACACTCACATGGTTAAATTTTTGTTGAACTGGGCTTGGTACCATGAAGATCAACTCATGGATTAGGATTCAAAGATCAGAAAATTATTGGTTTTACTTGAATTACTGTCACACACATCTGAAATAATAAAATTTGGCAGGAGAAAACCAAAGATTTCCAAGGAAAAACAAATGTTAGATTAAGTGTCTTCATCAGAATCGATCTCCCTCTTAATCACACATTTCTTTCATATTGTTTGGCTTCTCTGGCATCCAAATTTGGGTGATTCTTCTGAGTAGGATGGAATTGCTTCCAGTCTCTACCAGGTCTACTGTTCAAGCCCAGGTCACATATAGCTGTCACTGGTTAAAAAATGTGCTGCATGTTCACCATTCTTACTGTATCTATCTAATGACCAGGGCTAGAGGTAGAAGAGGGCATCTGGTTTGTAATAAAAGTCTACATAAGATAGAACTCTAGAATGCCTATTTATTAATTACAAATAAACATTGAAAATTATATAACTTAGTTATTATAAATCCCCTGGAACTTGCAATAAGCACTCGGGGCGGTGTGGGGCTGGTGGTTCACTGTTTGAGGAAAGAAAATCTTTCTCTTTTGACATCTTTAGAAAATCAAGGATTTCTGCCACTCTCCCAAGGACACACAAGCACACAAAGACAATCTACCATTAAAGTATCTCAGTTTTGTTTCATTATAAATAGAGCCAAGAGTACTAGCCACTTTTATTCCTGACGTGTTGACTAAACAAGGCTGAGAATCATTGATCTGAGTTACTTAGCTAATCAATAATTCTTTTGCATGTTTATCTGGGAACTTCTGATTTTCCCAACTCCAATTTCATTTCACCAATTAAAACAAGAATGCTTACACTTGGACTTATTTTTATAAGCAATGTGATCAAGAAAAACAAATTTTTTGCCTCTTTTTCAGTCCTTATAAAGGCATTATCTAAGCAGCAGAGTTCATATTTGCTATTGAGGACTGAATATTTTTTTTGATGTCTCAATAAAGCAGCATATTTGTAATAAGAATCTTTCAAGGAAATGTAGGTGTAATACAGATAAGCCATTAAGTTTAGAAACTCAGCATGTTCCTGAATATTTTGCAAAATAAAGTCTGTTGTACTGGGTAGAAAACACAATGTTTTGGTGTTTCCACTACACACTGGCTGATCAGGAAGAAGCAGAGGAGGCCTTCAGATAATGGGAAGAAAAAAATGTCACAGGCCTTAGGATTCATGGACAACTTCACTGACCTGAAGTCACTGACCTAAGCAGCTTCCACTCCACCAGGGCCAGGGCAATATTGTGCAGCATTCAGAAGGGTTTCCTGAACCAGGGGAGAGAGGACACCTACACATTTGAAATTTCTGTGTACTAATGAGTGCAGCACCTTAGTGATTCATGTACAGTACTATCCGGTGATCAGGCCCAGTCAGTACAGGGTCAGGAAAGTCAAGTCCTGCTTGACAGACCTCATCTCCTCCTATAACAAGATGGCCTGCTTAGTGGATGAGGAAAAGCCAGTGGATGATGTCTGCCTGGACTTTAGTAAAGATTTTGACATCATTTCCCACAGCATTGTCCTGGAGAAACTGGTTTCTCACGGCATCGACTGACATACACTTGCTGAGTAAAAACAGGCTAGATGACAGGGCCCAAAGAGTCATGGTGAATGGAATTAAATCCAGTTGGATGAGTACAGGCAGTGTTCCCCAGGACTCAGTACTGGGGCCAGTTCTATATCATTATCAATGATTTGGACAAGGGGATCAAATGCACCTTCAGTCAGTTTGCAGATGACACCGAGTTGCACAGAGTGTCTTCTTGAGGGTAGGAAGACTGTACAGAGGGATCTGGACAGGCTGGATCTATGGGCTGAAACCAACTGTAGGGTGTTCAACAAGTCTCAGTGCTGGGTCCTCTGCTTGGGTCACAATAACCACATGCAATGCTATTGGCTTGGGAAGGAGTGGCTGGAAATTTGTGAGGCAGAAAGGGACCTGGGGGTGCTGGTAGAGAGCCAGCAGTGTGCTCAGGTGGTTGACAGGCCAACAGCATCCTGGCTTGTATCAGACATAGTGTGGCCAGCAGGACGAGAAAAGTGATTGTACTCAGCACTAATGGGGTTGCACATTGAATATCTTGAGTAGCAGCTGAGAACTGGAATTTAGTCTGAAGAAAAGAATGCTGAAGACTTTGTTTCTCTCTAAAACTACCGGAAAGGAGGTTGTAGTGAGGTGGGTGTAGGTCTCTTCTCCCAGTAACAAGTGATAGGACAAGAGGAAATGCCCCCAAGTTGCACCAGAAGAGGTTTAAATTGGATACTAGAAAAAATCTTTTCACCAAAATGGTGGTCAAGCACTGAAATGTCTGCCCAGAGAATTACATTTGTTGGACTTAAAATCTTAAGGGTCTTTTCTGACCTAAATGACTCTGTATTTTTATTATTCTATCCAGGACATTAGAATACCATTAATTTTAAAATCTAAAGTCTTAAACTTCAATCCTTTATATTTTTCAGTTTTTAAAAAAACTGACTAATTCGAATTTGTGTTGGCAGATTATTTCTTTAAGTTGTTGTAGATGTCAATCTCTTTGATTGATTTCTTTTTCCAAACTTCACCTGAGCATTTTTTATCTTAAAGCTCATTTCACTACTAACATGGAATAAGCCAGGAATTTATGCCAACGTGTTTTAAATAAGGAAAAGGTAAAACGCCTATCTGGTTACTCCCAGTAGAACTGGATAGACAAATAATAGAACAGTGATGCTACCTATATATAAAGTTCAGATCAGCTTTAAGGAAGCCTAATAGTGAATGCTTCACACACACACATACCCACATAAAGGAGGAAGTAATGGTTTTCAATTTATAACTCATTATTATTAAAAAAAATAAATCCTGTCTGAAGTGGAAGAAGAGAATCTTAATATTTTATGAGCTAACTCTCTAAAAAGAAACTTAATATTCTGAGTATCTTAGTACTTCAAAAACAACTGCCTTTGCTCAAATATTTTGTTTTTCAGGGGATAGAGAGCTTCCACCATTCCTATGTCTCACTATAAGGTTCATCTTAAGCTATATTTGAGTGATATTATTATAGAGCCTATAATTTACCTTCAGAAAAACTGAACATAACCTGAGACATTATTAAAAAACATACATAAATGTTGCGGCTATAGATTGAATGTGGAGACACAGACAATGTTCAGTTCTTTTTATGTAAATATACTTTTCAAAACACAAGGGGATTCCCCAAATAAAAATTTAAACAGTATATGCTTTAACTTTAAACTAGGATCATTTTTAAGTTCAAAGCAAGGAAGAAGATCCATTCCATTGGCTCGTGGAATCAAAGGTCACAGCCCGTGAGAGGTTATAAAGCAGGTGTGTTTATTCCAGCGCAGGATGCAAGGGGACCAGTGCCTCTGAGTGTGCACATCGTGTCTCTTAGACAGCACCCTGTTAACCTATAAAATAATACATATACATGAGATTTGGAGAGCAGTGCAGGTGAGAGGGACCTGGGAGTCCTGGTAGATAGCAGGATGACCATGAGCCAGCAATGTGCCTTTGTGGCCAAGAACGCCAATGGCATCCTGGGGTGTATCAGAAGGGGGGTGTCTAGTAGGTCAAAAGAGGTCCTTCTCCCCCTCTACTCTGCCCTGGTGCGACCTCACCTGGAGTATTGTGTCCAGTTCTGAGCCCCTCAGTTGCAGGAGGACATACAACTCCTTGAGAGAGTCCAGCACAGGGCCACCAAGATGATGGAGTGGAACATCTTCCTTATGAGGACAGGCTGAGGGAGCTGGGTCTCTTCAGCTTGGAGAAGAGGAAACTGAGAGGTGACCTCATTAATGTCTATAAATATGTAAAGGCTGAGTGTCGATGGATCCAGGCTCTTCTTGGTGTTGGTTAGTGATAGGACAAGGGGCAATGGTTCCAAGCTGGAACACAGAAAATTCCACCTGAATGTAAGGAGGAACTTTTTCCCTGTGAGATCACTGGAACAGGCTGCCCAGAGAGATTGTGGAGTCTTCTTCTCTGGAGACATTAAAGACCAATCTGGACACTTTCCTGTGACATCTAATCTCGGTGATTCGTCCCTGGCAGTAGGGTTGGACTAGATGATCTTTTGAGGTCCGTTACAGCTCCTGACATTCTGCGATTCTGTTATTCTGTGAAAGGCAGTAGTGGCTTCTGCTTGCATGCTGACAAATCTTGTCAATCTACTGCTGTTAGAGACACCAGCTTGTACCTTGTACTTCTAAATAGAAGTATTTATTTAAAAAAAAAAAGAAAATACTTTTCTCTAATAATGATATTTTGTACTTTCATTAGCTATAGATATGTATTCAAAACCAGCTATTTTTGTGTAAAATATCAAAATATATTTTATTCTGAAGGCATCAGGACAGAACCTTCAGAGTTCTCAAAATGCATTAATCGGGGAGACAGGGGATTTCTCCACAAAAATATATTTCTCAAAAATACTTGAATGCAAAGTAATTTTCTGAAGATAAATTACTTCTGTTGATGATACCCAAAATGGTGGAAGCTTTTGCCTGTGAACTGTTTGATTAGTTGGCTTATCTCCTTTGTAGTTGCAGGTCTCTTTGCAATACAGTGCTTGTTAGAATGATTCAGAAAGTGTCTCCTTCCCACCTCATGCTTAAAAGCCCAACATTAAAAACTCCATGAGAACCCAAATGATATTTATCTCTTGCTCCTGTTCTGAATCCTAAAAAAAAAAAAAAAAGAAATGAGGAAAGAGATAATTTACCTGTCATCTTACTTCAAGCTAGGGTTAATTATCTGTAATTATATATAAATCAAGAGACATCTGTCACTTTTTCTCAAAGACATCCAGTGATTGAGACACCAGAACTCTAGACAACCCGTTTTCTACTTTGGGATTCACTTATTGAACCATTGTAAAGTTTTAAATCGTGTTGAATCTTAAATAGTGGAAATGTCCCTTGTTAGGAGTTTAGATCCAACAGGTCTTCTGGTGATCCCGTTCATGTCAGCAAACAGATTATTATTCTTCTTGGTGGCTTTTTATACATTTGAAAACTGCTATAGTGTGTTCAGTCAGTCTTCCCCTTTCAAGACCAAACAGCTGTTATTCATTGTATTGCTTCCATAAGTCTGATCACCATATCTAGGTTGTCATCATCTAGTCTGGGTTAATCTACTTGTTTCAGAAACTGTGATGCAGAAACCTTGACCTTGAATATGTGGCTCAGATAATTTAAGTGTCTAACAAACTATGACATTGACACTTCTTTGTTGGTTTTGTTGGTTGATGAGGGAATTTTGTGTTGAGATTTTTTTTAATTCTTTGCATGTAAAAGCATGATATTATTGTTATGAGGAGCGGCTGAGAGAACTGGGATTGTTTAGGCTGGAGGAGAAGGTTGAGAGGAGACCTAGTTGCTCTCTACAGCTACCTACAAGGAGATTGTGGAGAGGCAGGGGCTGACCTTTTCTCCCTAGTGGCCGGGGATAGGACAATAGGAAGTAGAATTAAGTTACACCAGGGGAGGTTTAGATTGGATATTGGGAGAAACTTCTTCACAGAAAGGGTTGTTAGGCATTGGAATCGCCTGCACAGTGAGGTGGTGGAGTCTCTATCCCTGGAGATATTTAAAAGATGTCTACATGTGGTGCTGAAAGACATGGTTTATTAGTGGATGGCAGGTTAGGGTAATGGTTGGACTTGATGATCTAAAAGGTCCCTTCCAACCAAGACAATTCTATGATTCTAATGAATCTCATTAATGTCATCTAATCAATTAGTTAAGAAATGCAAGTGTCCCAAATTCTCTGCATTCTCTGAAGTCTGAAATTTCTCTGAGAAAGATTTGTGCTTCAAAATCACATGACATGACCTGATACAACACAGTGTCTAAAACTGAATCTCTCATCCTCCAATGT
Source organism: Heliornis fulica (assembly GCA_013399135.1). Classification (NCBI taxonomy): domain Eukaryota; kingdom Metazoa; phylum Chordata; class Aves; order Gruiformes; family Heliornithidae; genus Heliornis; species Heliornis fulica. The sequence continues at coordinate 1,045,065 of VXBZ01006677.1, forward strand.
TGTCATTTATGCTCCCCCAAATGAATGTGCATTCACAGTTTTTCCTCTTTGGGAGAAAAACATAATACATCAAGAAAGAAACTGCACTAAAACCTTATTAGAAATGCCCAAAGCTGCAAATAGGTCTCAAAACAAAGCAGGCAAAGGAAACATAGGGAAGAAGTAATTATACCAATCACTTTAATAAAAGAGGATTTATTTCTGTGTAGAAAAAAAAAACCCAACAAACAAGCCAAACAAAAAAACTCCTCTGCAATCTCTATTAGGTTGCTATTAGAAACCTCACTTCTTATCTAAAATATAAATGTGTTAAAATTTGAGAATAATTAATTAAAGCTATTACCACCTATTCAGACACAGATATTTATAGAGATTTGAATATTGAGAAATTATTGTTGTGAAGCAAATAATGCTGATGATATTTTCTCCAAACTTCCTGAAATGATCTTTAGAGAAATAATGAAGAGTATTTTCTGTATGGGAAGGTCTCGAATAGCAATAAACTGGAGAGTCTTTAAACACATTATAGAGGCTGATGGCAAGGATGCTAACATCCATTTGGGCTTAGGAAATCAGACCTTCCAGGTGTTTCAATACCTGGTGGGTGGTTACCCACCTGAACAACCTGAGATACACCACTGAGGTTTCTCCACCACTAAGAAATGTTTATGTGATATTTGGGGTCATATTTTCTATGAAAAATTAGAATCTATTTGGAAAACATAAAAAAAATGCAGCAATCATCTGGGCAGTGGTGAGCTGGAGCCATGTTGAGGTTATTGCAGTCTCCTTTTAAGCCTGTTCATCTACCATGAAGACACTGGAGAGGTCTCACCCTTTATGGGAGCTACTTTGAGGAGCTATGATCAGAATCCGGTGGTCACCTTAGACTGCACATGCCTCACCTTCATGAAAAGGTAAAATGAGCAGGCAGAAAACAAACAAACTTCATTTCTCAGCTCAGCCTGGACTCCCTAAGCAATTAACTCAGGCGTTGTGGTTTTGCACCCACTGGCAGCTGAGCACCACACAGGGATAGATGGGGGAGGGAAGGAGAATAAAAGAAAAAAAAACCAAACCCAGAGGTAAACCTCATGTTTTGGGATAAGGATAGTTTAATGGAACAGGAAAGGGAAGGAGAAATAACAGAACTTTATAGCAAAATATATGGCGATACATGTTTCAGTTTCTTACCAAAACTTTATAAGAAGGGTGTGGCTAGTAGGTCAGGAGAGGTCCTGCTTCCCCTCTACTCTGCCCTGATGACACCTCACCTGGAGTATTGTGTCCAGATCTGGGCCTCTCAGTTCCAGTAGGACATACAACTCCTTGAAAGAGTCCAGCGCAGGGCCACCAAGATGCTAAGGGAGAGGAACATCATCTTTATGAGGACAGGCTGAGGGAGCTGCATCTCTTTATCTTAGAGGAGACTGAGGGATGACCTAATTAATGTCTTTAAATATGTAAAGGGTGAGTGTCAGGAGGATAGATCCAGGCTCTTCTTGGTGTTGGTTAGTGATAGGACAAGGGAAAATGGTTCCAAGCTGGAACATAGAAAGTTCCATGTGACTATAAGGAAGAACTTTTTCCCTGTGAGGGTGACAGAGCACTGGAGCAGCTGCTCAGGTTGTGGCGTCTCCTTCTCTGGAGACATTCAAGACCAATCTGGACATGCTCCTATGTGATCTACTCTAGATGATCCTGCTTGGACAGTGGGGTTGGATTAGATGATCTTTAGAGGTCCCTTCCAACTCCTAATATTCTGTAATTCTGTGAAAACTCAAACTGTACAGCCCAGAGCTGTCCCAAAGCTGGACCATCCCCAAACCATGTGTCCCGGAGCCACACGCTCTTTCCCCACCAGCCCTCTTTGAAGCATGACATCATTGGTATGGAATAGCGCCTGTGGTTAGTTTGGGTCACCTGTGCTGGCTGTGTCACCCCTGGGGGCTCACTTCTTGTTATCAGGGCAGTATGAGAAGCTGAAAAGTCCTTGACTGCTTGGCAACAGCCAAATTATCAGTGTGTTATCAACATGGTTCTCATCCTAACTCCCAAACACAGCCCTGTGCCAGCTACTAGAAAGAAAATTAACGTTCTCAGAGCTGACCCCAGGACATCAGGAGAGGAAGGTCATCTGTCTCACTCTGTATGAGGTCGGGCACAGCAAGGCTTTGGTCTTGGTGGGACAGCACTGTTCTACCATAGTGGAGGTGTGGACACAGCCCTGTGTGAACCCAGCTGTCTGCATCATGGATTACAGGGACTACAGTCACCAACACTGAAACTCTCCCAGCACCTCTCATGAAACACTCTGCCTGTAACATAAGCACTACCTAAATCTCTGCAGCTTTTCAGGTGGGAATAGAGTATAATAAGTATTTAACTGTGTAGTTGGTTGCCTCTCAGCAGGACCTTGGTCTCATAGAGTGATTTGTTGTCAGCATCCCTTCGTTTGATGGAGGGCAGGGTGTGGAGAAACGATTGCAGGTTTGAAAGCAAGGGAATGCTAGTGAGGAAGCTGAAAACTGTCCCAGAGAGTTGCATTTCACCTTTGTGTATTTACTGAAGCATAGGAAGGAGTAGGTATTTCCCCTAGATGATGCTTTGTGAGGCAGTGAATGACTTGGAGCTTACCTGAAAACTCAGAGGTGCATTTTGAGTCAGTGGGAACCATGCCACCATGAGACAGAGAGACAGGCTAAGGCACAAGCTCTGGAAATGCAAGTGTCAGGCACATCACTCTGCGCATCCCCAAATTAGCCTTTGTCTCTTTATCTGTAATTGTGTGCTTTCTAACTCCCAGATAGAGACAATTGTGTTGTAATATATCAGAAAGGTTTGCAATGACTCAGTCATAAATATTTGTGAAATTTTCATGTAATCTAGATGAAGAGCTACAGAAATGTCCCACAGGGAAAAAGTTCTTCCATATGTTCAGATGGAACTTCCTATGTTCCAGCTTGGAACCATTTCCCTTTGTCCTATCACTGGCAATCACCAAGAAGAGCCTGGATCCATCCCCATGAC